>WNWU01000035.1:3714748-3746030 GCA_012654045.1 Ptyas mucosa
TATTCTATTCTATTCTATTCTATTCTATTCTATTCTATTCTATTCTAAATTCTATTCTAAACTCTACTCTACTCCACTCCACTCTCCACTCCATTCCTATTATTTCTACTCTACTCTACTCCTAATTCTATTCCCTCTCCTCTCCTTTCCTCCTCTCCTAATTCTATTCTATTCCATATCATGTTGTGCTGTGTTCTATTCATCTATGACTGACTTAACAACTACCCTTGGTAGCTGAGTTGAAGAGCCTTGGTGGCACAGCGGACTAAAACTGCTGTTAAAGTAGCACTTAGCTGCCAGCTGCCTGCAATTACTGCGAGTTCAAATCTCACCAGGCTCAAGGTTGACTCAGCCTTCCATCCTTCCGAGGTAGGTAAAATGAGGACCCGGCTTGTGGGGGCAATAAGTTGACTTTGTATAAAAAAGAACACCGCTTGGGGGAGCCGAAAGCCCTACTAAGCAGGTATATACAAAAGTATGAAGGCTATTGCTTAACGTATAGTAAGCCGCCCTGAGTCTCTGGAGAAAGGCGGCATATAAATCGAACCAATAAATAAATAAATACCCTGCTTAGCAACAGAAATTCTGGTCCCCAATGCTGGTTGTAAATGTGATGTGAACACAGCTTAAACTGAGATTTAACTCCTTCAGTGGGATGTTTCAAACTTCCCTAATCTATAACTTGTTAACCACAATTTGTTGAACAAACCACTGTGCTAAGCCTACCTTTGGTTTATAAGGGCTACCGTGGCTGAACCGTGACTTCCATTGAGGCTTAGCATGATATCTGAACCCCGTTGCTCTTCAGATGCCCTATAAGAGATTGTTGGGAGTTGAACTTCACACATTTATTCTCTTTTTTATTACTTTCTTACTTCAGACTGAAAAGTAGACTTTGAAGGTATGGGAGATCTTTAGGGATAACAATATGATATGCCTCAATCTGTTACACTATCTTCACAAGTCACACAATGCTAAATATAATATGTCTTTCCTCCCTGACCACACTTGATCTGTGGTTTCCTTAGTGATGAGCCATTTGCAACTGATGCATTGTTTCGTTTCTCAACAGTTCTAAAGTAATTTTCCACTTCCTGGGTTGCAAATACAAGACAGTCAAAAATAGATAAATTTTATTTGAAAGTCAAAACGATGGTTAGAGTACAGCAAATAGAAGAGCATGCTGAAAGGTTCTTACCCTCCAGCTCTTTCTATCTCTGGACAGTTTTTATTTATTCATTCAATTTGTATGGCCACCCACCTCACCGTGTGACTCTAGGCAGTAAACATTTTAAAAATAAACACAATTGCAATAATACTTCAAACTTAAGTGTTAAAAACTGAAAGTGCATAGCAGCTGAGAATAATTCGCCCATCATAATTGCTAAATTAATTAAAAGAGTGCACGCATTCATCAAAACTTTGTTTAAACAGTGATCTAACTGAGATTTGGCTTTAAGCCTTGAGCTAAACACAAAACCTCACAGCATCCTTAGTTTGCATGTCCAAAATGACGGATTTTTTGCAAAATGATTCTTTTCCCCCGTCTGACAGAAATGGAATCCTCTGTGAAGTTAATTTTTCCCATGTTTAGTACATAACTCTTTGCGAAGTCGTGTCCAACCCATCGCGACCCCATGGACAACGTTCCTCCAGGCCTTCCTGTCCTCTACCATCCTCTGGAATCCATTGAAGCGCACGCCGACTGCTTCAGTGACTCCATCCAGCCACCTCGTTCTCTGTCGTCCCCTTCTTCTTTTGCCCTCAATCTTTCCCAACATTAGGCTCTTCTCCAGGGAGTCCTTCCTTCTCATTAGGTGGCCAAAGGATTTGAGTTTCATCTTCCGGATCTGGGCTTCTAAAGAGTAGTCAGGGTTGATCTCCTCTAGGACTGACCGGTTTGATCGCCTTGCAGTCCAAGGGACTTGCAGGAGTCTTCTCCAGCACCAGCGTTCAAAGGCCTCAATTCTTTGGCGTTCAGCCTTCCTTATGGTCCAACTTTCACAGCCAGACATTGCAACTGGGAAAACCATCGTCTTGACTAGACACACTTTTGTTGGCAGGGTGATGTCTCTGCTTTTTAGTATGCTGTCTAGATTTGTCATAGCTTTCCTCCCCAGAAGCAAGCATCTTTTAATTTCTTGGCTGCAGTCCCCATCTGCGGTGATCTTGGAGCCCAGGAAAATAAAATCTGCCACTACCTCCATTCCTTCCCCATCCATTTGCCAGGAATTGAGAGGGCCGGATGCCATGAACTCTTTCCTCTCCAACCTCAAATATAACCTAAAATCACATGGCTAAATTTTAGCCACTTGCCTAACAAGCCATGTAATTTTAGTTTGTTCAGGATGGAAGATGCTTAATGGTGGAAATTAAAGCTGAAATAGTCCTTTTCCTACTTTGCAAAACAGGAAAGGGAAGGAAGGAAGGAAGGAAAGAAGGAAGGAAGGAAGGAAGGAAGGAAGGAAGGAAGGAAGGAAGGAAGGAATTCCTTTGATGTCAGCCTTCGTCCAATGATGCCACTCATAACAGGGTTTGGGAAAAAATTCCAACTTTATAACAACATTTTATTTGAAGATATGTTCCATGTTTTCGAATAAGCTACATTTGGCAGAGTTCACACGATAGGGATAAGCCACAATCACTGAGTCACCTGGTATGCTAAGCCAAAATCAGACAGAAGATAACTGCTTTTGTTCACATACAAAGGTTGATTACTTTTGCATGCTATATGGTACAAACTCAGCCATTTATTATTATTTTTTTTGTAAACCCTGTCTTCCATTATGGTTTACATCTCTCTATCCAATTTTAGTTCACTCTGAAGACCTGTTGAAGAAAATCATATCTTAATACAGCCTGGGAACTCATCCAGGGAATGAATAAAGAACAAGTAAAGTAAATCAGATTACTTGGGGATGCAATGTTAGATTTTTGCAGGGGGGGTTTGGAGGGGAGAGAAAAGATTAGGGAGAAAGATGGCTTTTCAGTAGTTGTAGATGGAATAGAATTGCTGTTGGATCTTGATTCTTCACACCATGTGTTGTAACGTGCTATTGTTGCCTAACCCTACCAGTAACCTTCCAGTATTTCCTCACAAAGTTTAACAACTGCTAAGGGCACAAAACAGTTATAGTAATGAAACACAGCCAGCCACATTTGCTTTCTGCGCAATCCATTTCACAACAGCCATTTCCTCATGCTGGATACGGATTCTCTCAACTTTATCCTTGCGTGGAACAACCTATCCAAACGGTGTATCTCCTTTAACAAACTAAGTATTGGGAAGTTAGATGTTGAGGACTCGTCTTCGCCTTAACAACCGTAACTGAATAGCTTCACCGATGTATTTAATCTTATTTATTTATTTATTAAATTTTAAATTACTGAGCTCTGGTGGCTCAGTAGACTAAGGCAGTCATTAACATCCACTTACATCTGCTGCCTGCAATTACTACAAGTTCAAATCCCACCAGGCTCAAGGTTGACTCAGCCTTCCATCCTTTCTAAGGTAGGTAAAATGAGGACCCAGATTGTGGGGGCAATAAGCTGACTTTGTATAAATATACAAAAGTATGAAGGCTATTACTTAGCGCATTGTAAGCCGCCCTGAGTCTCCGGAGAAGGGCGGCATATAAATCAAATTAAAAAAAAATTATATATCACCCTGCTCCTGCCGGACTCAAGAGCGGTGCACAGCCCTGACTCCAGCAGGATACTCAATAATCCTGCTGGACTCAGGATAAACTCAATAATCTTGAGTTTATTGAATACATCAGAATTTACTGTAGTGTTGCAAGAAATATCCATCTGGTTCAGTTCCAAGCTGGGAGAAAGACACTGGAAATAATGGAGGCAGATTGGAAAGAAGGTTTAATGATGAAGCAGAAGCACATGGATTTGTAGTTCTGGGCAGCTGACAAAAAATGGAGTTGAGAGGGGGGGGGGTTTGTGCCTTCTTTGGGCTCTGTATTTGAGCTTCTTGTGCCAGAACATGTCCTTTAATAGTCTATTGGCTGTTGCCAGGTTCCCATGGGGTCATAGCTGGCTCTATAGACAAAAGAGGAAATGGAAATCCTAGGTGTTCATCTGAGTCTGGACTGCTCTGGGAGTAGTGCAACGTCTGAAATACCCTTAGGAGATTGTGTAATGTAGTGAGCTCTGTGTCTTCTGCAAAATGGTAGTGGGTTAACCCAGTGGTGGAACTCAAATTCGTTGGGGTTTATCTGTGCCCTCAGGGCAGTGGAGGAATTCAAAATTTTTCACTACTGGTTCTGTGGGCATGACTTAATGGGCGTCGTATGGCTTGGTGGGCATGGCAGGGGAAGGATACTGTAAAATCTCCATTCCCTCCGCACTCCTGGGGGAAGGATATTGCAAAATCTCCATTCCCACCCACTCTGGGGCCAGCCAGAGGTGGTATTTGCCGGTTCTCCTAACTACTCAAAATTTCCGGTACTGGTTCTCCAGAACCTGTCAGAACCTGCTGAATAGCACCCCTATTATGTCCTGAAGGATCATGTTCTTCTTAATCCCATTATCCTGGATCTGAAGGTCTTTTGTTTTGTAGATAGGCTGGCCCAGTCTTTCTTAACAGGCACAAAATATCTGCTGTGGGGGGAGGGGCTATTAAGAAAGAGTGAGTCTGCTTCCTGCCTCTAAAAACAGACACATTTCTCAATTTCTCATTTAGGGAAATACAATATTCTGCCTTTTTAATATTCCTCAAAATATTTCATTCCTCTAGGAGGGTGGCTTTCCCCCCCTTCCCCAGTAGGTTATGGTTGGCTGGGGAATTCTGGGAATTGAAAGTCCACAAAGTCTTAAAAGTTTCCAGGTTTGGAGACCCTTGCTCTAATGTATTGTAGACTCTGGGCTAGAATGGAATGGGAATAGGAACAGAATAGGAATAGAACTGGAAGGGACCTTGGAGGTCTTCTAGTCCAGCCCCCTGCTCACGCAGGAGAATCTATACAAACCTATACAGGGAGATATACCCCTTTTCCTCCTCTTCTTCTGAATCGGCAGTTTGAATGGCCATTTCCTAGGTCTGACAAACCAGGTTTGTTTCAGAGACCAAACACCACAGCCTCGCTCGAACCCGTGATTAGTTTGGAGCTGAGCCAAAGCCGCTTTTCCAAAAGCTGCTATTTCGTTGAAAATTCAAAAAAACAAACAAAAAAACCTCTTCCGCCTGAAGGGGGCGCTCCTCTTGTCTCTTTTCACCTTGTTTGGGCTCGAAGTGCGCACGCGTCCGGTAGTCGGTCGGTCGGTCTCCTTTGTTTTGTTTTGTTTTGTTTTTCCCTCCTCCTCCCCTCCCTGGCTCGCGCGAGGCGGGGGGGGGGGTGGCAGAAGGAAGAGGGGAGACTGGGCGCGTGCGCACTTCGAGCCTCCAAACCCGGACGGGAGCAAAAGACGAGGCGAAAGGCCCGCCTTTCTCTTCCCTGTTCCCAGGGAACGGGCCCCCGCCGCGCGTGCGCATAAAGCTCACCCTGGCCTTTCTCTCCCCCCCCTCTCTCTTTGCTTCCGCCCGCAGGCTCCGCCCACCCAGCGAGGGAGGGGCCGCTGCGCAGTTCTCGGAGAGGCATCGACCGCGGCGGCTGGACTCGGCAGAGGCAGAAGCGGCCTCGGTGCGAAGGAGCGTTTCCCCTCACCGACAGCCCTCACAGCCGCCGCCTCTCACGCCCCTCCCGCCGCCGCCATGGTGAAGATCGCGTTCCAGTCGCCCTTCGCCCAGAAGGACGATCCCAAGAAGGAGGCGGCCGAGGCGCTGGTGGCCGAGCAGGTGAGGAGAAGGAGGAGAAGCCGCTGCTGCTGAGGCGACGCCGCGACGCCATTTTGTGTCGGGGGCTACCGGCAGCCCCCGGCGCCTTGTCTCCCCCCCCTCCCCGCGGGGCAAAATGGCGGCGGGACCCCTCGGTGTTTTCCTCAAGACGCCTCAGGGAGAGAGAGAGAAAGGGTGTGAGGGATGGGCTTTGTAGTCCTCCGTGTGAGACGTTGGGGGAAATTGGGGACTCCCTCCCCGACGAGGGTCTCGTGACTGGTTCGTTGACCGAAACACCACACGGAAAGCGGGGTGGGGGAAAATAAATTTGCACTTTTATTCGTTAAAATTCCCGCTTGGCCGGTGCAGACGTTGCATATAAGTGAGTAAAAATAAACTGGATAAACGGCAATAAAATAATAAAGCTCCTCAGCACCCTTTCACCTTCCACCACCACTACTCCCCCCCCGCCGGCAAATAGGGCAGCGGTCTCCCCACTTTTGCTATCTGGGGGAGGCAAAGCGGGTCGTGTGCGTGCAAGACGTGCGCGCGCGCGCGCCTTGCACCGGCGCGCGTGCAGTTCTGGGAGCGTCACGTAACGTGTGGAACCGAAGGGCCGACACGCAACGAGGAATAAGAGAGCCGGGCCTCCGCGTATAAACGGGGCTTCCCGTTCGAAAGTGAGAGTGAGAATAAAAGGCCTTGCCGTTGTTTGCATGGCCCGCAAAATGGTTCTCCCGTTGGGGATTCGTGGAGGCTCATTCATGTCTTTTTTTTAAAGTGGTATTTAACGAAACCACCATGGCCCCTTTCTTTGCTTGGGCATCTTTTCTCCCCCACTTCATCGTTTTATGTGCCTATTATTGGTGGATTTGTATTCTGCCCGCAGGATTTAGTGGGGGAAAGGGGAAAGTGATACTGTGGTTAGATATTTATAATACAAACAAACACACACACACACAAAGCAGACTTCAGCATTAGTATGACTAATCCCCTATTGGTGTGAGTAAAGTCACAGAGAAGAGCCTTATAAAGAACAGGTTTCCCTGAAAATAAGACCCCGTTTTATATTTTTTGAACCCTGAAATAAGCGATTGGGCTTCTTATCAGGGGATGTCTTATTTTGGGGAAAACAGGGTAGAAAGACATAAATACATTTTCATTGGTAGGGATATACTTCTGCCTAATTTGAGGATCTCTCTCTCTCTCTCTTAATCTGCCAGTGAACCTGCCCTGGTGGATAATGGGTGGTTGATCCTTCCAGGAAGAAGGCAGAGAAGGGCCTTTGGCTAAATGGGTGGCATATAAATTTAATAAATAAATTGGGGGAAGAGACCGGAGTTGCGGGTGGAGTTTTTGTTAATTAGTTCTGGGTTGTTGTTTTTTATGCTGAGTGGTAGCAGTTCTGCTTTGTCTAGAGGTGGGGCCTAGAGGCATTTTGGGAGATATAAATTAGGCTTGAAAGTGGTGCATTATTTTGCATCATAACAGCTTCCCATTCCTTTCTAAATTAAAGTTCTTTTTTAAAAAAGTAAGCCATGGAAAGGTAAGAAATGGGAGAGGAACATGTTGCCTTGAAGTGAAAATAAAGATATAAATCTAAAATAATGAAACATGTTATGTTTCATTATTTTAGAAACATGTTAAATTTTTTTCTTACAAAAAGTTTTTAAAAAAAACACTTTAATCCTTTTCATGCTTATGTAGAAGTAAATTCCTGGTCTGAAAATAGAATGAGGATACTGTGGATTTCCATCTTTCTTCCTGGTTTGTAGCATTTCCTTAACAGCTTTTAAAGATCCTAGCAATTTCATTAATGATCTCTTCATTGTAACAGCCTTAACCACTTCAAATGTTTCCAGATTATCCTTGTTCCTATTGTTTTGCAAAATGCTAGTTATTTGCATGAAAGAGATAAAAAAAATTTTTACAATCAAATACTTTAGTTGACCCTATATGGGAATAACATGTGATGTTTACATTTGTTTCAAAAGGTATTTTAGGAACTATTTGACCTATTAAAAATCATTTTTTAAAAACCTATTAAAAAGTTAGCGATGGCAAGGCTGGGTTAGGATATAATCTCATTGAAGATATTAATTCTCCAGGTGGGAACTACAGAAATTAGTAGTTTCTATCTTGGTCTTAGCATGTTTAAATAAATTTGAAGGCCTATATCAAAACTTGCAATTTGCTTTGAAACCTTGGTGTAGTGCTCCCTCAGAAATGATCCCACATGTTGAAGGATTTTGGGATGCATGCCGGTGGGGATTTTTGACCAAAATTGGAAGGAAGTTTGAAAGATTTTATAAGGCACATAACTAGCAGCACAAAGGAAGCCTAATTCTGTTTTGCTTTCTGATGGGAGAGAAGATTAGGCAAACACACAGATTAGGCAATCTTTCTGCATGCACATGCAAAGTTCAGAACTGTCTAATCATGCATTTGGTTTGAACAGTTTAAGGAGTCTAAGATGTGCTTATTTTCAGTAGGCATGCTAGTGTATATATATAAAATCTGCAAAATTATCTGATTTCCTGTGTCTGGCTTCAAAACAACTCTTGAGTCATTCCAGTTTATAAAAAGTAACAGCTGTTTTGTTGACAGTGTACATGTTTGTGACTGATTATGTTTGGAAGTTACTCAAAACATTATTTTCATGCTGCTTGTATATACAGGACAATTTCAGGCAGTTAAAAGTGACTGATTTGTGACAAGCATTGATGGTTTGTCCCTAATGGCTGAGATCGTATACTTGACTGATATTACATACTGTTCTCTTTAAAATGCCATGTAAAATGTTTCTACTGCCAAGTGCACAGAAATTGCTGGTCTCTTGAAAAGAATGGGTGCTTAAATTCCTTCATCTTGTCCAAATACATGCCTAAACCCATATAAGAAGTACAAACATGAAATAGTTTTACCATTGGTCCATTTTTCAGAGTGCTGGTGCACACTAACCACATTCCACTATCTTGTAAAGTTCTGTTTAAGGTCAGGAAATTGTAAAGGTTGTGTAACATCAATTTTTAACTGCTTAAAGAGGAAAAGGTCTAGGACAGCAATTTAGCAGTCACAACTGGGTACCAAAATATAGGCTAGTGGGCTAAAGAACTGCACAGGGACTAGTTATATGTATTCACTCTGTGTGTGTGTGTGTAGATTTTAGTGAACTGGTTTTATTTTCATTGTAATACTTCATCTTATGCAAAGTAAAATCCCTGCACCGAAGAAACTGGGCCAATTTCATAGTGGATTACAGGATGTTTTAAATCCAACCATAATATGCATAACATTCAGAATAAAGGGAAGGGTTTTTTTGAGTCTCAGTCTTCATAAGCCCCATTAGATGTAGCATGATTTTGAAAAAGAATTCCACTATTGATGATTGCCCTGTAACAGTTTTAATGAAAAAAGAAAATCATGCTTTAATATCAGACTTATATGGGATTAGTTCTAACCTTATAGATCAGGGGTGCCAAACTCTATTTCATTGAGGGCTGTATCAGGGTTGTGTTTGACCTCAGGGGGCCGGGATAGGCGTGGCTAGCATGACATCACTTGTTTTGGGGGAGCGCCTGAGGCGCCCGAGTGCTCTGCCAGCGAAAACAGGTTCCCAAGCTCCATTTTCAGCTGGGACAGCCTCCTGCATCCCTCCGCCAGAGAAAAAAGAGCTTAGTCGTGCACGGCCTTTGCGAGCTCTGTTTTTGCTGGCAGATGCACCACATGCCGGTCCTTTGCTATTTCCAGGGTGGCCTTGTGGGCCAGATCTAAGTACCCTGCAGGCCAGATCTGGCCCATGAGCCTTGCATTTGACACCCCTGTTATAGAACTTTAAATATACAATGGTGTTTCAATGTTATAGATAGATCCATATTTTAAAATGGGGACATTCAACTTTTTTCAACTGGTGGGCCTCTTGGGATTTTTTTTTCTTAATCCTTGATCAACTTGCCTATTTACAGAATCCCTGTTAAATCTCAATTTCAAAGCAGTATTTGTCAAAATGCAACTATTTGAACACTTTTTTTCAAGTTGTTTTCTTTTATTCTTTTTCTGGACAGATGTGTGCTTTCCAAACAAAACAATGGTTGAATCCTCTCATCATTTTCTTTTTGTTTCCTAAATGTACGGTATGTCTTGGATACGAAGATGAAACTGGAAGTTGGGTCTCTGTTTTTCAGTAGGCAGATTTCCCATCTTAAAGTCATAAATTACTGCATGTAAAGTGGGATGGGCCAGGCATGTTGGCAGTGCCTAGAGAGGTATCTTCAAGCACAGTAATGCCTTTGGACTTTATGTTGGCCACAACAGTCTTAAGCTGTGTACCTAAGCATGGCCAGCTCTATGTACACACCCAGGATTTCCCTTAGCAGAACACGATAAAGATCAAATGTTACCTAACCCAGTGGTAGTTTGATTAGACAGCCTTAGTTTCCTGTCTGGTGGCCAGACAAGAGGCAACTTGGGTTATAGGGAGCCCTGTCAAACATCAGATAGGAAAGTTGCTTTATTTGTTGTCACAGATGTTTCCTGTGCGCCTAATCTACTTTTGTATTAAGTCAAATGACAACCTGCTGAGCCAAAATGTGCACGTAGTATCTCTTCTCTCCCTCCCCACCCCCAAATCTCCTCCAATAACAACCAGGAGACCTGCTTTTCCAGTATGTTGCAATTCAATCTGAAGCTTCTGCAAGCACAAAAGCATTGCTCTGGTTTATTTTAGCAATTTAGCAGTTATGAGTTTTCATACAAATCACCAGTGGCAGCAATAGGACAGGGTTGGGTTCCAAGTAAACAGAGCTGCAGTCAAAGTATCATGGTGTTCAATAAACTTCCGTTTTTCCCACCAGAGGCCAAAGTTGTTTTCTCTTAGTTGAACCTACTTCACAGCTATGTTGTTTGGGGGGGTGGTGAGAAAACACTGTCTATTGATGAGTTTCTGAATAAAGAATAAGATAAAGCTACTAAATAAATATTAGAAGACATTTCTTTAACATTTGAGACATAGGATATGGGAGTACCGGTTTAAAGTAGTCTTCAACATCTGACCATAATTTGGACTGGAATTTCCATCGCAAAACAATGCAGTCTTAAATCAGGATATCACAGGACTTGACAATAGTAATCCCTGCACTGCCTATTAGGATAGTTAACAGAGAATTGCAAGTTAAATGGGTATGTATCCCAATCCAAACCATTCTGGGCTTGGTTGCTCCCAGTCCTGATCCTTAATAAGGCAAGGGTCTTGGATCCTCCAATTCCACCCTCCTATATCTCCCCCTCCCCCCTTTCCATCTTTGTCCTTTGGCTGCCCTGCAGCTTGCCTTGAGGGACAGCAAGCACCCAGAACCATGTGGTTTTGGGATTGCTTGCTGGGTGCCAGAAAGCACAGCGCCCCAGCCGGTGCCAACAACCATTTGTCCAGCTGCTTTCTCTCCCAGTTCCCTGCCCCGACCTGGTTCTGGCCTGAGGCCTTAACCACTATGCCAATCTTGTTCTGATAATGTTTATAATACTGGATTTTCTAACTACAGAAAAAAAGGCCTTACAGAAAGTGAAAATTAAAAAGATGTTAATCTTCAAATATTTATTGCGGGAATTTTGTTACAGATCTTCAAATATACTTTCTCGAGCCTTAGTTCTATTTCATAAATCATCAGAGATTTTCAGATTGAATGATCCACGTAATAGAATATTTCTGTAGGCAGGGATACTTAACTACCTTGAACGATGAAATGCTGTATTAGCATTTGTGTCAATTGCTGATAAAGAAGTTTTGTTGGGAGTTTCTAGTGAACTATAAAGAATTCTATGTTTCTTGCTTACACAGATAGCTTTTATTTTGTTTCGTTCTAGGTCAGCTTAATGATTCCAGACAAGTTGCAACATGATTTTTTTAATGTCTGACTTTTGATTACAATACTTGTGTTAGCCAGTATCACATTTAAAGTAGCATTTTTTTCCAGGATAGTCGGTTATCTGAATAAAATCACCTTCACACTTTGTATTTTAGCCATATGGACTCTTTATGAGTTGTTTATAGTTGTGGAATACATGTACAATTGTTTTAATATGGTAAATTCAAGTGAAATCTAGGCCTTTAATTTGTTGAAGCTCAAATAATTGCAATGGTTAGCATTGTTCATTGAAACACAAATCTGCATGAGCAGCATATATTGGGTACTAGAGAACTGTAGCTTTTTTTTTTTGCTTCATAGAACTGTTTTTTGTTGGTTATTTGCAGTTCCCCTTTTAACCAGTTGCAAAAAAACCCTAACATAATTACAAAGAATTCTAAAAATGCTTCCTCTTCACACCCATCATGAACTGGTGCTGTAGGATGGATAGTTAAAGATAGGTAGAAACCAGACAGTAATTGTAGGAAATGGAGTACCTGTTCTGAACTAGAAACAACTATTTCTTGCCTCAAATTGCAATGAAGTATTCTAATGAAACTTACATTTTTTAAAAGCCTGAGTAATCCTGGAGGATGAATAGAAATTCAACAACTTTTGAGATAATAATCTAATTGTCAAAAATTCATTCTAATTCTCACTCAGTGCCATGGTGAAAAATCTATAGTCTCTTGATGGCAAAATCAGAGAAAAAGCATTTACATTACGTGACTTGGCAACTGGATTTGTGAAGCATGAGAAATATAGTTTTTTCTTTTGTTTTATCTTGTTTGTTTTGTTTTGCTTTATCTTGTCCTCTTCGAAGAAGACCTTTCATACCAAGTGGAATGCGAGTTGAATCTTATCTTTGTATTTGGGGCAAACTCTGTAACCTTGAGCCAAAATCCTGTTGTGTCTCACATTAGCTTTCATTTGGGAGGGTAATGTCACCCTAATGATTCAAGGAAAACAGTAATTTCATCTCTTAAGACAATAGAAAATTTAAAACAACTTTTTCTCTATGTTTTCAAGGACCCAGAAGTTGCAACACACAACCGTGAAGGTTCCTCTGGAAGATGTCTGCTGACTCTTTTGGGACTTGCTTTCATTTTAGCTGGAGTAGTGGTTGGGGGAGCCTGCATCTACAAACATTTCATGCCAAAGGTATTGGAGACTTGATTATTATCCCACTTATTTCTGAGCTTATTTCCCTGTTTTTTAATTGCTTCAGTCTGACTCTAGGCAGCATATATTCAACAATATACACAGTAAGAATGGGAAGCTAGTCCTTGAAGATCTTCCAAAATAATCCACTTTTTACAATCTCCTGGAAGGAAATGAAGGAGCCATCATGATCCAAGGGAATAAACTACTTCTTAGGAGCGGGATACCAATAAAAATGCCTCCTTTTGGGTGGTCGTTCCTTGATAAGAGATCCTTAATGTTCATATAGTGTATATAGGAAGGCAGATTCTCCCCAAATAGGTGGGTCCAAAGGTAGCCAGTTCTCTGTCTCACAAGGCTTTATAGGTGATAACTCGTACCTTAAGTGGCAGCAAAAGAACATGCTATAACAAGTGTTCCATGCTGCAGTGTTATCCAGTGGTCAGCTGTATGCCACACCTGTTGAAATTTCTGGATCATCTTTAAGGATAGCTCCCTATAAAGCAAATTACAGTGTTTTGTGTGACTAGTCACTTCCCCCATTTTATGTTCTCTGCATAAACAAATGGCTTGAGAAGGGGAAGTTTCCTTTGTGTTCCTCCTTAGTGTTTGGTGAGCCAAAAAAACTCACTTGTTAACATATTCCTGTCCTTTTCCAGATAGCAGTCAGTGCCGATCATGGCAGATCCCTCCTGTGGTCTTCCAGAATCCAGTAATAAGTTGATATGTGCAGAGGTTGTGGGAAAAATGGAATTAGTAGCACTTTCTTTGCTCATTCAGGGGAAACTGCTTCAGCAATTCCAGGAACAGTTGAACTAAATTAATTCCTGCACCTTTAAATGAGTGTTACAGCTAGCGATTTCTCTTTTTTTAAAGAACAAAATGTTACGTGGTCAAATGTGTTACGTGGGAGAAGACAATCAGAACCAGGCAGCGGAACCATATTTCCTGCCCATCGCTGAAGAAGCTGATATCAGAGAAACAGATAACATTGCCATCATTGATGTACCTGTTCCAAAATTCTCTGACAGTGACCCAGCAGCGATTGTGCATGATTTTGACAGAGTGAGTCCTCCTTGTGGGTTCTTTTTATTATTTCTTTTGGTAAAAGTTTTGATGAAGTCTTCTTAATATGTGATTGGGTTTTTATGCTCCCCTCCCTTTTCCCCCCCCCAGGATTAAAGTCTGGTAGTAGTCTCCCCCCTCCTCCCCTCAATTTTCAAGTGCCAGCAATGTGTGTGCTAAATGTAAAATAATATTTATTAGTGCTTTCTGGGAGAAATCTCAGAGTAGGAGCCCTAATTGCACAAACAAATTCGAAGAAAAATTTGTATTGCCAAATGGAGGAGAAACTATTCCTTCTTCAAAGCAGAGGATTTTCTATTTCTTAAGGGAGGCTTTCATTAAACCGATGTCCCCCAACGAGTTTGGCCTGTAACTCCCATAATTTCTAATCATTGCTGGAACTAGTGGGTGTAGGTTGGGAACATGCCAAGTTGGGATAGCTGCCTTTGCCTATAGCATTGCCCATTGATACAAAGGCAGGGAAATGACCTTGGGGAAAGACCCTAGAGCTGTGATGGTGAACCTATGGCACGGGTGCCACAGGTGGCACGTGGAGCCATATCAGTGGGCACGCGAGCTCGGCTCTGGTATGCTGTGTGTGCCGGCCAGCTGATTTTTGGGCCTTCTGGGCCCACCAGAAGTCAGGAAACACACTGTTTCCGGCCTCTGGAGGGCCTCTGAGGGGGTGGGGAAGGCTGTTTTCGTCCTCCCCAGGCTCCTAGAAAGGCTCTGGAGCCTGGGGAGAGCCCACCATGCCATCAGGTGCCAAAAGCGGGGGGGGGGGGGGGCAGGGTGCATAGAATTATGGATGTGGGCACGCGTGCGTGTGACCCCCACCGCGCTCCCCCTGCTTTTGGCACGCGATGGCAAAAAGGTTAGCCATCACTGCCCTAGAGGCTGCTAGGAAAAAACCAGGTGCAGAAGAAGCATGCAGTAAGGCCAGAGGGGGAGAGTCTTACAAAGAGATCCCCATCCCCGGAGTACAAGAGGGAGAAGAGGCAAGATGCAGAGATTCTCAAAACTTATCTTATGGCCTGTCTCACTAAAACGTAGTTTTAGTCTTGTGGAATCTTGTTTCCTCATTCGGTCTACCTTAAAGGGCTGACACCCCAACTCTACATGCAGTTGGCTGGGATTAACAAGCGCTTATTTCTGAAAGCACAGTTGCCGTTCACAAAAATACACTGTGCACAAGCTTAGACATGCTTAGCACAGCCAATTAACCAGCAGGCCTTATATGGGACTGCTGCCTTATTATGTCTAAGCAGTAATCCTGTGAAATATTTATTGTCATTTCCAGTCAGTGTTAAGATAACTGCAAAGCAAAATTACAAGTTTGGAGACCCTAAAAAAGATATGGTTCTCTTCTTTACTTCCTTGTTTCTTGTAATTTAGTCCCTAGCATATTAGAAAGGCGGGTTAGTTTCAATGCTTTTCATTATCTGAGAATGTTGCAAGTGGAAAAGATCCAGTATTGGCCTCCATTTTACCCTCTTATTTTTAACCTGATTCTTTCTTGATCAGTCAATTGCCTTGGATTTTCATACTATGTAGGCTCTCGTTCAACAATTGGATCTTGTGATAATCCCGTACTTAAATACACCATCCAACACCCTTAATGCAGCTTGTCCCTCCTGGCACCTTGATATATGGTGGATCTGCAGTTCTCAACTGCCTGTTTTACATAAAAGTGCTACTGATATAACGTAATTCTCTCCTCCTTAAACATGAATTTTAAGTCAAAGTTCATGTGATTTATAGAAAACAAGTCTTTAACATTTCTCTCGGGTTTTATCATTTTCTTGGCCGGTGTTGGGTTTCAAAAATGAAATGTGTTTACAGATTGCTCCTTGTGAGGACAGCTTCCTATTGAGAACTTTCTTGCATTAAAAAAGAACAGTTTGGGGATGTAGCATTATACTTCAAAGTTTATTACTTCTGTTTTCAAATCAATTATATTAATTTTGTGGCAGTAAAACACATATTACTCTTTTACAAAGGGCTGGTTTGAAACAACTGGCAGGACTGAAAATCCATCCTCTGTTACTGGATTTTTTTTTTCTCCTTATATTCTTGTAGCTCTTGACAGCCTACCTTGATCTCCAGCTTGGTAATTGCTATGTGATTCCTCTGAACACCTCTATTGTTATGCCGCCACGGAACCTGATAGATCTTTTCGCAAAATTAGCGGTAGGTATCACTCAGATGGAACACGGAGATATATGTGTATTCTTTCTGCAGTGCACATCTGCATGGCGAAAGTTTAGAATAACCATGTTGCATCATTTCCAGAATTGCTGTAATGAAAGGTCACCGAACTTGTGACCTTTAAGATCTTGTGCAAACTGATGAGTTGGCATTTTTAAATCATAAAAGTCTAAAGCATCTGAAGTTGTAGGCACTCTAAAGTATGGTTCCTTTAGAGCAGGGGTGTCAAACTAGCGTCATGTGCCTTGGCTACTATCAGAGCCTTGGCTAGTACAGTGGTCTAAAGCCCTGTTATTAACATCAGCTGCCTGCAATTATTGCAGGTTCTAATCTCACCAAGGCTCAAGGTTGACTCAGCCTTCCATCCTTTCTAAGGTAGGTAAATTGAGGACCCAGTTTGTGGGGGCAATAAGCTGACTTTGTATAAAATATACAAAAGTATGAAGGCTATTGCTTAGCGCATTGTAAGCCGCCCTGAGTCTCCGGAGAAGGGCGGCATATAAATCAATTTTTTTTAAAAAATGTGATGTATCAGGACCCTTCACTAAACCGGGGGGTGGGGGGGTACGAGGTTGACACCCTTGCTTTAGAGTGTCCTCTCATCCCCCATCTGTAACATGCTTAATTGCCTTCATGTGTAACTGCTCTTTGTTGAATAATCACAAATGTCTGTATTAAGAATGGTATTTTTCACCCACACACACAGACGGGTTCTTACTTGCCTCAGACTTATCTTGTTCGTGAGGAAATGGTTGTGACTGAAGAGATTGATAATGTATCGGATCTGGGTGTCTTCATTTATCAGCTCTGTGTAGGGAAGGAAACCTTCAGACTTCAGCGCAGAGAGAAGCTCATTGGTGAGTATTTTATTTTGAATTGTTACTGCATTTCAGGATATGAAAATGAAACCAAAGGAAAAGGGAAAATTGGCGAGCATTTGAGAATCGACTTTTGTATGATTTTCTATCTTAAGGAGGAAAGCTGCCATGGGAATAATAAAAGTTCAGTAAACAAGGGAGTTTGTTAAATGGGGGGATTTTCCACCAGGAATTACCCACAGGGCCCAGCTATTATTCCTGATGAGCCCTAAACTTTGAATTCAACTTTAGTTAACCCCAAATTCTGCTTTCTAGGCGCAGTCAAGCCTTACAGAATAAAGAACCGTTTCTATATCTTCAGTCAGACAGAAGAGAGCAAATGTTCTCAGGACGTGAGGCTGCTATAAGATTTAAATAGCGGTGCCAGATAGATTAGCAGTGATTTCCTGGCTGATCCTTTTTTGGGTATGGGATAGGGTGTGGTGAGAAGGAATGTAACTTGAGTTGGTTTCCTTAGTATTGGCTAACGAAATGAAGGGAAGGGCATGTTACATAATACTGGAGCACCCAATTTTATACCATTCTGCACCATCAGCTTATAAAGACTTTTAAACTAAGAGCAAAGTGTTTGGTTGTGCTTTAAATACATTGACTTTTTTTTATTACCTGTGTAATCCTGCTTGCTCCTATTTTAAGTACTTTTATGTGGACATATGTATTCCAAACAGCTGAGGTGACTTACACAGCCACTTTACCCGTGTGGGCACTCATATTCATGCCCCAGATGGCTTCCCTAAATCCTTTCAACATCTTTGCTCAGTACTTTAATCCATCCCCTTCTGAAAATTGCCACTTGCCTCTTGAAAGCTAATGTTTCAGAGTGGACTTAGGTTCACTGCAGAGTCACTCCTGTCAGATAGAATTAGCAGGTCACAGTCAAGTCACTGTGAGTACTGAATAATAGCACCATACTTGCAGCATATGAAATAATGTAGAAAAGCGATGGCCATATTTGCAAGTTCATGTTCATTCTCTTACTACAAGGGTTAGCAGTGGGGGACATTTTGAAACATGCTATCTTCAAGTGCCATTTAAGGATCTCTTAAATAGATGGCCATTTCTTGCGAGATTTTGCTTGTGACCACCAGTGCTGTAGAAAAACAAAGTAGGGGAAATTTGCAAAGTATAATTTCTAGAATTCTTTCTTCCCCTTTTACCAGCAATGAAGCGGATTACTTAATTTTTTCCCTTCTCTGTGGTAAATTAATGTATTCTCTGTACATTACATGAGTGTATGTGCATTGGGAAACAAAGGGCAGGCGGCATAGGATTTGCTTTCAAACACATAATGGGGGTTTATTTTGTGGATCAGCAAATTCTGAGTTGCATTGGGGGGATGTTTTTCTTTGCAATTCCTGATCAGAACAGACCTCTTTGTAAACTCCACTTTTCTTTTGCTGGGCTTCTTCCTTTACCTCCAATTTGCTCCCATTCTGTTCTGTTTTGGGGGAGTTAAACTACAGGCGGCAGTTCTGCTTTGGGGGAGTTAAACTACAGGCGGCATCTTGAGCCCCTTCACTGGCTTCTAACATTCCATTAAGATGGAAACAATAAAAAGGTAATGCCAGCTTGAAGATGCCACTTTGCATTCCATGTTGCAATCTTAGCCCCACCAATGTCCAAAGAATGATGTTTATGGTGATGACACTTTTAACAATAACTGAACATAGTTTTCCTGGGTATTTTTTTCCTTCATTGACCTATAGCTCCAGTATGCATCCCTAAGCAATTTCAGTCAGTTTTTCAAACTTAACTTTTAAAATGTATAGACTTCAGTTTCCAGAATTCCACAGTCTGCATGTTTTGGGAAGCCATTCATGCTGGATGACTGAACTTAAGACAACATCTTGTGGCCTATGGAAAGAAAAATCTGTTCTATCTGACTTGCTCCTGTTCCCTGAATAAATTGGCATTGGTTTTTTTTCCTCCCTGTCTTTCTAGGCCTTCAAAAGCGTTCCGCTGAAAAGTGCCACATAATCCGACACTTTGAAAACGTGTTTATTGTTGAAACCAAGTTCTGTCAGCAATGAAAAGTACAGGGCGTAAAATGACAATCACGCATCTTCATTCAAGATCCAAGCTTTACATCTTCAGTTTCAAAATTAAATGTGCAGTGATAATCAAAAAGCCTTATGTTTCCTTTCTGTGAATTGCTTAGATGAAAAGAAAAACCCTTTTAAATCCACAATAGGCTTTTTTTTTTGAAATTTGTGGTGCTGCTAATTTTTTCAGCTCCTTCAATTTTGAATAGTAACATTTTAAAATGGATTATACTCTTAAAACATCTGTATGTCTGTTTTAGACTGAAGAAAATTGAAATCCAAATACCAGTTCCTCCATAAACATGTAATCAATTCATTACTTGACTCTTTCACAAAAACTAATACATTAATCTAGTTTGCACATTGGTTTCTAGGTTCATAAAATTATTCTGCACTTGGTTTTCCATTAGGGAAACAAAAAAAAAAAGACACATCAAAATTTTAAGGGTTTTATTTAAACTTCATTTGTGAAGCATGTAACTTTAACCTTGGTAATCATAAGCAGCTAACATTGCTTTTTTCATTTTGTGCAATTACTGTATTAAATTTGTATGTATATTTGGAGCCTATCTTGAGCTGACCTTACTACTTTTAATTCCTCCCTCCTGTTTGTTGTGATATTTAGTTGTATAGTCAAGCACATTTATTCTTAAAAGCTTTTACATTGGTATTTTGGGTTACTGGACCTACTTAACATCTTAAATACAAAGGTATATGATTAACATTTTTATTAGGTCCAGTTTTCAGTGTTTCCATAGCTATAAAATTCCTATCTTGTGAAACTTCTAGAGCAGACCTTACGAGCAAGTTACCACTATTACTGCAGAGAACTTATCCTTGTTTGGGATTGTGGTCTGAGTTGGTAAAGGGATTTCTAGAGAGCTGCAAACTGAGTATTTTATAAGGGACTTTATATTTCACACAGATTGTGCAACCCTCTAAT
Source organism: Ptyas mucosa (assembly GCA_012654045.1). Taxonomy (NCBI): domain Eukaryota; kingdom Metazoa; phylum Chordata; class Lepidosauria; order Squamata; family Colubridae; genus Ptyas; species Ptyas mucosa. The sequence goes on from WNWU01000035.1 coordinate 3,734,710, forward strand.
AAATGTTTCTCTTAAGATGATGGTGGTGGCTTCCATTTTGTTCCGACTGCGAAAAATTGGGGAAAGGGCCTATTTAACAAGGTTTATGAACTGTTCTAGCATTGACTCGGGTCTCGGATTTCTTTAGGGTGCTTTCATGTCCATTGACAATGTCGAGTTTCAACTTCAGTGTGAGTCCATAGGCTCCTGAAAGATGCACATGGCTGTAGTGGGATATTCTGTTCGTTCCAAAGTTATTGCTTAGTTCTTCAGTGACAAAGTAGTGACTGAGTAAAACCTCTAATCATTAAGTGTTAGATTTCCATTTCAGTGGATTTCAAAAATAAAGCTAGTACAGCAGTCCCCAACCGTTGCTGCTTGGTGGCCCAGCTGGAGGGCGATGGGAGCCGGGTTGCCATTCATGCAAGTGAAGCTGTGTGCAGGAGTGTGTGCGCTGGCCCACCTCATGCAAGTGGAGCTACACACATATGCGCCAGCCCACTTCTTGTGCAGCCCGGTGTCCTAATAAACCATGGCCTGGTAGTGGGCTGCAGCCAGAGGTTGGGGACCCCCTGCACTAGGGGATAGTTCAAGAAAAAAAAAAGCGTGCCTTTGTGATTTGTACAATTTATCTTGCGGAATTCAGTTTTCTGTTGGGAAGAGCTGTGATTTGTTAGCTGTAAATCCTCTACAGTGGATTTGCGTCATCATCTCCTTTCTTGAATACTAATGCAAAATCCTCTAGGCCAGCTTAGTCACAACAGAGCGTGCGAGTTTCCTAAGCTGTATGCTTTCATTTGGCCCTTTAAAAAGATGTTAGTGTAATTCCAGATGGTACTTCTGTATTGGGAATGCGTCGCCTTGGTAGTAAGGGAATTAATTAAATGTCATATTTTTTGTTACGTGGTGCCTCTTGTGTAGAACCTGTAAACAATTTCCGTTTATTAATCGTAATTTGAGGGACGCGGTGGCTAAGATGCTGAGCTTGTCGATCGAAAAGTTGGCAGTTCAGTGGGTTGAATCCCTAGTGCCGCGTAATGGGATGAGCTCTAGTGCCAACCTAGCAATTCGAAAGCACATAAAAAATGCAAGTAGAAAAATAGGGACTACCTTTGGTGGGAAAATAACAGCGTTCCGTGTGTCTTTGGTGTTGAGTCATGCCGGCCACATGACCACGGAGACGTCTTCGGACAGCGCTGGCTCTTCGGCTTTGAAACAGAGAGATGAGCACCGCCTCCTAGAGTTGGGAACGACTAGCACATATGTGTGAGAGGAACCTTTACCTTATCATGATTTGAGACAACTTTTGAAGGGGTAGCAGCCAGTGCCTTCCAAGAAGTAGTTGTGAGTTATGAACTGCTGCATATAATTTTTATTTTTTTTTTCAAACAACAGTTCATGTGGGATGGAATTAGGGGTTTTCCTGTAACATTCCAGGAGAATTTTCAAAGGATTTTTTTTTTTTGGTCCATGGACAGAAGACAACTGACCTTGTAGTGCTGCAGGAAAATGGTTTCTGGATCCATTCTGGTTACATTGTCATTCTTTTTTTTTTGGAATAAAAACTGCAGAGGATTATTCTTGGCAGTCCTCTTGCTGGAACTTGTCTGCTCAGCATGTCATTCACATGCTTTATAATTTATAATTTTCCTCCAGGCCCAACATTTAAGCAGGGGGGAAAAATCCTGCGTGCCCACTAGATGGCAGTGTTGGCAGTCTAAAGGAAATCAGTTGTGTGTTAAGTGAGCATAGTTGAGTTGTTAAATGCAAAACAACAGTTTGACTAAAGGCAAGTAATCTTGAGAAGGTAGGAGTAGATGTCCCTGTCCACATAACACAGATAGTCCTCAACTTAGAACATTTCATTTAGTGACTGTTTGAAATTATAACAGCATTCCAAAAAGTGACAACTCTTTTTCACACACAAAACTCTAGCAAGCTGACCAAAATTCAGGTGCCTGACAACTTGCATGTATTTATGACGGTTGCAGTGTCATGCAGTGAGGTCATGTGATCAGTCACCTTGACAGTCAATGGGAAAGGCAGGTTCACTTTAGAACCATGTTACTGACTTTACAACTGCAACGATTCAGTTAAGATCAAGGAAAGTTGTAAAACGGGGCCAAACTCACTTAACAGCTATCTTGCTTAGCAACAGAAATTTTGAACACTAGGTCTACCCACACCACCACTGCCAATCCTTGAGACTGTAAGATACTAAAATTCAATTCTTTTGAATAGAGATTGTGCACTGAGACAAAAGAGCTAGTTCGATTTAGCGATCAAGGCATCGGGCTAGAAACCAGGGGACTTTCCTAGTCTTGTTTTTGGCATGAAAGGTGGCTGGGTTGACCGTGGACCAATTCTCCCTCACTTGTGAAGAAAACGGGAGGTGGAAGATGAATTAAATATGTTCATTACCCTGAGTTATATATGAAAAAAAGGATAATTAAAAAAAACCCCTTCTCAAATGTCCCAAAGGTACTTTTTTCAAGAAGGAACTGGACTTTCTGGTTTTTCTTTGAAGACGTTTCGCTTCTCATCCAAGAAGCTCCTTCGGCTCTTGACTGGATGGTGGGGAATGGAAGGATTTCCAGACCTTTGGGACAACCATGACCTGGATGACTGAGAATCTCCATTGACCTTCTCAAATGGTTGAAAAATCTGGGCAGATCTTTTGGTGACCTTTGTAATTCTCTGGAAGGCCTCTGGCCGCTGAAAGTTTAGGAGGCAGAATTGTAGCTCCATCAGAGGATCAATTCCAATAGTCACAATAATCAGTCTGATCTAAAAAGGAGCGAGGGGCTAAAAGAGATCTAGATCTCTGTAGCTACTTCATCAGATTCCCCAGAGCAGTTAGTGCTAGAAGAGAATGAAAAAGAAGCTTTTTCTTCCTCGACCTTCAGCCATTGATATGGTGCAAAAATAGCTTGTTCATCAGCTCCAAAAAATCTCTGCTTTCTTTAATCATCATCACCTACCTCTATCTAGCTATATAATCTATGTATGTATGTATGTATGTATGTACCAGCATAACTCTGGAACGCCTCGGGCAATTTCAAGCAAACTTGGTACACAGATGACTTACTCTCTGGAAAAAAATACTGCGGGGGTAAGACACCCCAAACACCCTTTGCAGTGTGTGTGTGTGTGTGTGTGTGTCCTGGCATACAGATGGCACACAGAGCCCAGCTCAGCTCCACCGCGCATGCGCACTTATGTCCTGCCAGCCAGCTGATATTCGGGTCTCTGCCACGTATGTGTGGGGGGCACGGGTGTGTGGTGTGAGCCCCTCCCATGGCCTGTTTTGGCTGCAGAGAGGTGTACTAGGCCAAAAACTGGGCATGGGGGGGCACGGTCCTCCCGCAGCCCATATTGGCTCAAAGGAGGCTGCAGGGATGCCTACTAGGTGCAAAATGGGCCCGGGGGGAGGGGTGTTCATGTGCACATGTGTGGGAGGCGGGGGGGGCGGGATTAGGATGAAAAAATACCTGGGCACTGCCGGGTCATCAGCTAGTAGGAGAATAAAAGAATACCTGAAGGAGCCCAAAGCCCAACCTGCCATTAGAATTCTGATTTGCGTGTTGGTTTATTGATGCACATTGTAAGTCATGTAAAACAAAGGGATTCCTTCTGGTCTGGTTTTCCATTTTTGCGGCCATTTAATAACTTGCCAGTTGGCAAGAACAGGAGATGTAGTTCAGCATAGCTAGAGGGAACCATTCGCCTATCTTGACACGGACCATCACATTATCTTTCAAAATGCAAGCTGTCTTTAATAGATTTCCTTCCAGGAAAATCGCATCCTTGATTTAAGATTTTGTCAAATCCAGGGGTTAATTAAATCTTGAAATACATTGCCCAATTGATACCTTGTCCTTGACAGCTATTCCCCTAAATAGTTCCCTAAATATGGACACCAAGGGGTTAATGTTTGTAGAACCATTAGTTAAAAGCATTAAAGAATTATACAATTGTTTGGAGAGTCAAAGAGCAATCTGAAAATTCATAAAGGGGTCTGAACTGAATCGAGAACCCCTGCCTTAAGTGCCTTTTTTTTTTCAAGGGACTCGCAGGAGCATTTCTCCTTCAAGGGATCTCTCCCAGCATTAGGCTCTTCTCCAGTGAGTTGTTTTTTCTCATTAGGTGGCCAAAGTATTTGAGTTTCCTCTTCAGGATCTGGCCTTCTAAAGAGCAGTCAGGGTTGATCTCCTCTAGGACTGACCGGTTGGATCGCCTTGCAGTCCAAGGGACTCGCAGGAGTCTTCTCCAGCACCAGAGTTCCAAGGCCTCAATTCTTTGGCACTCAGCCTTCCTTATGGTCCAACTTTCACAGCCAGACATTGCAACTGGGAAAACCGTAACCTTGACTACGTGCACTTTTGTTGGCAGGGTGATGTCTCTGCTTTTTAGAATGCTGTCTAGATTTGCCATAGCTTTCCTCCCCAGGAGCAAGCGTCTTTTAATTCCTTGGCTGCAGTCCCCATCTGCGGTGATCTTGGAGCCCAGGAAAATAAAATCTGTCACTACCTCCATTTCTTCCCCATCTATTTGCCAGGAATTGAGGGGGCTGGGAGCCATGATCTTAGCTTTCTTAATGTTGAGTTTCAAGCCAACTGTTGCACTCTCCTTCTTCACCCGCATTAGAAGCCTCTTTAGTTACCTCTCCACTTCCTGCCATTAGAGTGGTATCATCTGCATATCTGAAGTTGTTGATATTTCTCCTGGCAATCTTAATTCCAACTTTTGATTCATCGAGCCCCGCCGTTCTCATGCATATAAGTTAAATAGGCAAGGCGACAGGATACAGCTTTGCCGGACTCCTTTCTCAATTTTGAACCAATCAGTGGTTCCGTGTCCAGTTCTCACTGTTGCTACTTGACCCGCATATAGGTTTCTCAAGAGACAAATAAGATGGTCTGGTACTCCCATCTCTTTTAAGAACTTGCCACAATTTTTATTTTTTTTTAAAAAAGGCACTTGCCACAATTGTGGCATTGTGGCAAGTGCTTTTAAAACAAAACAAAACAAAAACTTAAATTAATGCAGTGCCTATTCTTCCCAAATGTAACTCTTATCTTGACTATTGTAACAGTAAACAAACTCGAACAAACACTTACTATAGGGCCCAATAATTCAAAATAAACACTGGGGTTTTAGATACCTATCTGCCATTGATCATCAATGGTCCTTTGCATTCTACCTAGCTAAATTGACCTGTGTCTTTGCAACATAAGGTACATAATCACTTTCTGTTCTCACGTGCAGCTGGTTTTTCACCAAAAAAGCTACACAAACATCTGTGAGATGTTTGCAAGAACAAAAAGGGGAAAACACTACTAAAACTTTCAAAGGTGCATGAAAGATTCTGCAGTGGCAGTCCAGTAGCCATGCTGTATATTTTAATGGTAAGCAATAACCTGCCCAATGGTTTACACACACACACACACACACACACAAATGGCTCCTGTGTCGCTTAAAAGCCGAAATGAAAATAACTCGTATCTTCTGGTTACAGCCAAATCTTGCATACGGACACACTTGTGTACGATTGTGCATGACATTTCTACAACTCTGCAAAAAGATTTGAGACTGGAGCGAGGATGGAACATCTTGTAAAAACAGCCCAGAGCAGGACCACTTTATGGTCAGTTATTTCGGTTTTGCATATTTGGTTTCAACAAGAATTTCCTAAATTAACAAAAAAAAAAAAAGTTTCTGTTCCACTTCCTCTGAGAAGTGCGGATTGAATGTTTGTATCTTTCTTACCCACTCGAAGACGACTATTTGACATGTTGGGGGCGTTGGGAGATATTTTTAGGGTAGATGTTGCGTTGACATTTTCTTATTAACTCTTATCTCTCAGCAGGTCAATGATCGAGTTAGTGAGCATCCATCACAAGGAGAAATGCATTGCACACGCATTTAGTCCTGCAGGTGGTTTCTATTATATTGCCAACCAGTTTGCTGCCCTGACAACCTAAAATTCCTTAACAGAATGTATTTTACAGTAGCACAGGCAGTCCTCGACTTATGATCACAATTGAGCCCAAAAAATTTCCGTTGCTAAGTGAGACATTTGTTAAGTGAGCTTTGTCCCATTTTATGACCTTTCTTGCCACGCTTGTTAAGTGAATCGCTTCGGTTGTTAAGTTAGTAACGCGGTTGTTAAGGGAATCTGGCTTCCTTATTGAGTTTGCTCATCAGAAAGTTCCAGGACTCGAAACTGTCGTAAATATGAGTCAGTTACCAAGCATCTGAATTTTGATCACGTGACCATGGGGATGCTGCAACGGTCATCGGTGTGAAAAATGGTCATAAGTCACTTTTTTCAGTGCTGTTGTAACTTCAAACGGTCACTAAATGAACCACCATAAATGGAGAATTGCCTGTATTCCTAGTTTGAACTCTTGGATTTCTCCAGCCAAGTGGCCACTTTTTAGTCACATTACAAGCAGTCCTCACTTAATGACCAAAGTTCATTCAAAGGTATGACAGATCCCCCACCAAAGTACTTAAAACTCAGTCTTGACATTATGGTGTCAACCTGTGCAGCCGGCGCTCGAGTCAGACAGCGAGGAGGCTGAAGAAGATGTGGTGCCAGAGGCAGGGATTCAGCCAGGGCCTTCAGAACCTCCAGAGGCTCCTTTAAGTGAAGAGAATGAAGAGGAGGAGCCTCTTCTCAATGCACGGGCACGCAGAACTGCCAAATGGCAGGAGTGGTTCCTCAGGAGGAGGTCTCCTCGAGAGTAAGGCTTGGGGCTAATTGGCCACTCCCTTAGCCTATTTAAGAAAGACCGCAGCTTGCAACAAGCTGCAGGAAACAACTTTAGTTCGCTAATCATCGCATTGGGATTTCTCTGCAACCTCGCTTCTGGGCTTTCTGCCAACTCCAGTAAGACTCTGACTATCTTATCTGTGGAATTCTGGCAGGCTGTTAAGAATGCTTATTAACAGTCGGCATTTGCTAAAACTGCGTTATTTGAGTAAACTAAGTTTTGTTCAGAGTTTGTGTGTGCTGTGTTCTTTGGGATCCGTAGCTGGGGCAGAACACTGGTGGAACACAACACTATCCATACATTTGCTTCATTTGAGGGGCGAGTGTCTTTTAAGGACATAAATAGGAGTGTAAATTCATCGTATCCCCTCCCTTTAACCTTCAAACCGAGTAAAAAACACCTGCCCAATAGATGGTCCCATCGGAGGCCCAGTTGAAGCTGCAATCCCTAATCCACAAACCATAATGCCTGTCCTCTTTCAACCCAACAAAGTCGTTTTGGTGCTTGTAATTTTGCAGACGGTGCCTGGGGCCATCGCAAGAGGATTCTCCGCCTAGCTGAATTGTGGGCAGCTTGTCTCCTTCCTTCGTAGAGTGAGTCACTGCGCCAACTTCACAGGCCAAGACAGTGGAAAAAGTTCTGTGTTCTGAATTGAGCTGTCGAACTGACAATGAATTAAAAATACGACTCAGCCTGCCATTGGGGTGGGTGGATAATGCACTCTAAAAAGCTGTACAGGTTAAAGCTCAGGAAATAATTATCTAGTCAATGTTGATTGATTAGGGAAGCTGAGCAAGCTTAGGCTTGGTTACAGGCAGTCCTTTACTTATGACCGGATGATATGTTGGGATCAGAATTTCCATTCCATTCCACTGCAACCATTGTAAGCGCTTGATTGCCAAACTGTCCAAATTTTCATCATATAGTCCTGGGATCCTGCAGTCAGGGATGAAATCCTACCAGTTCTGGAGAACTGGTAGCGGAAATTTTGAGCAGTTCGGAGAACTGGCAAATACCACCTCTGGCTGGCCCCAGACTGGGATGGGAATGGAGATATTGCAGTATCCTTCCCCTGGAGTGAGGTGGGAATGGAGATTTTGCAGTATCCTTCCCCTGTCATGCCCACCAAGCCACACCATGTCCACCGAGCCACGCCCACAGAACCGGTAGTAAAAAAAATTGGATTTCACCACTGCCTGCAATGGTTCTAAGTCTAAGTCACATTTTTCAGTGCTGTTGTAACTTGGAACATGGCTCAACAAATGGTTATAAGTCGAGGACTACTTGTAGTAAATGAACGAGAGATATCCAGATATCCAGTGCTTTAAAGGAAACCCACCAGTACCTCAAATCGCACCTGGAAGCTTACCAGTAACCAATGCAGCTCACACAGAAGTAGTGTTAACACTTGCCATGTGTCTGGCACAATTTACAACCCACAAAGCATGCAAAATAGTTGCGTGCTCCTAACAAGAGGTACAATCTTTTAACATGGTTGTGGGTGGGCATTTAATTACACTGGAGAACGGCTATTGAATACAACAATAGAATGGCCCTACAATGAGATAGTTCCAGAGGAGAGAATCATAGCTGAATTCACCCCTACACATTAATTCGTACACCCGGTTAACAAAACAAAACTGCCATCACATGAATGATTCCCTGAGCCACATTTAAAATTTCCAGCACACATGAAATGTTGTATTATGCGTGCAGTGCAAAGTACTACGGCACACAGATAAATAACTTTCTCAGAGAAACCTCAAAATATTATGCAAAGCTTTCTGGAACAGAATGGTTACATAACTTAAGGAGTGTTAGTAACAGCTTAAATGTTGTCTTGTGTCATACAGAGTAGCAATAGCATTTAGACTTATATACCACTTTACAGTGCTTTACAGCCCTCTTTAAGTGATTTACAGAGTCAGCGTCTTGCCCCCAACAATCTGAGTTCTCATTTTATCAACCTCGGAAGGATGGAAAGCTGAGTCAACCTGAGACTGACTGCCGAATTGAGACTCGAACTGCCGAATTGCTGGCAGCTGGCAGTCAGCAGAGGCAGCCTGCAGTACTGCATTCTAACCACTGCGCCACCACAACTCCTAATATTAGAATATTAAACCAGTGGCCAGGTACCCCAACACAAGCATGTTCCACACTACCTAATTCAATATAATTTAATGTGCTTGAAGATTGAGAAAAGCAAGAACTCAAATGGCTTCCAATATTTGGGGCTGTCACAGAGAAGAGTGGGTCAACCTGTTCTCCAAAGCACCTGAAGGCAGAACCAGAAGCAATGGATGGAAGCTAATCAACGAGAGATCCAACCTAGAACTGAAGAGAAATGTATTGACTGTAAGAATGATCAGTGGAATGGCTTGCCTTTAGAAGTTGTGGGTGCTCCCATTGCTGGAAGTTTTTAAGAAAAAATTGGACAGCCATTTGTCTGGAATGGTATAGGACAGGGGTCAGCAACCTGCCGCTCTGGAGCCACATGTGGCTCTTTCACCTTTCTGCTGCGGCTCCCTGTCACTCAAAATATGCGTCACAACCACCAATGTGTGACACCCGCTGGTATGCGATTTATTGAGTTTTTCAATCCCCGGTAGGTCAACCATGGATAAATCCAAGAAAAGAAAAGTTTCAGAAGAAAACAAAACATTTAATTCAACTACATATGCTAGTTTTGTGGCTGCTCAAGAAATAGTTAGGCACTATATTAGGGAAGGGTTTTGTGGCTCCCGGTGTTTTCTTTTCTGTGGGAAGCGAGTCCAAATGGCTCTTTGCGTGTTTAAGGTTGCAGACCTCTGATATAGGATCTCCTGCTTGTGCATGGGGTTGGCCTAGAAGACCTCCAACGTCCCTTCCAACTCTGTGATTCTGTATTCTAAGGAAGCAATAGCACTTAGACTTATATACCGCTTCAAACTCTCTGGGCAGTTTACAATGTCAGCATATTATCTCTTAACAATCTGGGTCCTCATTTTACCGACCTCGGAAGGATCGAAGGCTGAGTCAACCTCGAAGCCAGTCAGGATCGAACTCCAGGCTGTGGACAGAGTTTGCCTGCAATACTGCATTCTAACCACTGCACCACCAGGGCTAAAGAAGCTTGCCATGTTACTTGGGTAAATAATATGAGCTTCTCACAAAGGTCTCTACTGGTTGCCTTGAAATCTTTGATATTCTCTCTTCCTCTTGCCAAATAGCCAAGAAACACAGAAACCACAAGTAAGGACACATTGCTAGGTGTCTCAGAGGGGAAACGGCCTCATTCTCAGACACAGCATATCTCACACAACTACATTGTAGTAACTTCTGCCATCTCACATTTGTTTCCTGCCTTCAGCATCAGCCTTGGCACATATAATCTCTGTTTCCTATTGCAGTTCTTACTTGTCACTGTTCCTTTGAGTTGTGGTTTCCATACACCTCACATGATGGTGGGAAAGACAGATTAGTTGTTAACAGAATGAGGTGAGAACTATCTATCACATCATCTTGCTGGGCTAGAACTGGTGGGAGATGGGTGGTTTTTGCTCTTTTAGTTTGTTCCATCTGAAAATAAAATTGGAAAGTGGGTGTGGAGTAAATGTGAGAAGAGCTTTGTTGGTTCTAAATTAAGTTTTATAATGATTCAACAGCATTTATTTCTTTCAAGATGCAGCCTTCATAAGGCAGAGTAAAATAAACTCTGTCCCATAAAAATGGTGTGGAACCAGTGGAAGGGTTGCAAGGCAGACCCTGACTCTCCTTGACATGGAAGTAAAATCTAGTTGCAAGTTGATTTTTTTTTTTTGCTTGCTGAAAGGGATTTTTTAAAAAATTTGATTTATATGCCGCCCTTCTCCGGAGACTCAGGGCGGCTTACAATGCGTTAAGCAATAGCCTTCATACTTTTGTATATTTATACAAAGTCAGCTTATTGCCCCCACAATCTGGGTCCTCATTTCACCTACCTTAGAAAGGATGGAAGGCTGAGTCAACCTTGAGCCTGGTGGGATTTGAACTTGGAGTAATTGCAGGCAACTGATGTTAATAACAGTGAATTAGTCCACTGCGCCACCAGGACTCTAGGCACTGCGCCACCAGGATTAGGGCAGGGGTGTCAAAATTCAAGACCCACGGTAAAGGACTGGCCCACGGTGGCTCTGCCAGCGAAAATGTAGCTCTGGGGGCCATATGCAAGGGGCTGCAGGAGGCTGTTGCAGCCGAAAACGGGCCATGAATGGGCTACACACAGCCTCTAGGCTCTGTTTTTGCTGGCAGAGGGCTATCAAAACATACTAAAAACAAAACAAAAGAAGAAATGCCTCCCCTTTTGCATTTGAGCATGCAGGAAGGGATAGGAAAGGAGGAAGAGGAAGAGGAAGAGGAAAGACAAAGACAAAGAAGGAAAGATGGGAACAGAGCAAGGAAGGAAAAATAAGAGGGGAAGGAAGAAGAAAGGAGAAGGAAGAGGGAAGGAAAAAGAAGAAGGAAGGAAGGAAGGAAGGAAGGGGAAAGACAAAGACGAAAAGATGGGAAGAGAGCAAAGAAGGAAAAATAAGGTGAGGGGAAGGG
>WNWU01000035.1:3747138-3765219 GCA_012654045.1 Ptyas mucosa
GTTTATTTGTTTATTTGTTTATTTGTTTATTTGTTTATTTGTTTATTGGTTCGATTTATATGCCGCCCTTCTCCGGAGACTCAGGGCGGCTTACAATGCGTTAAGCAATAGCCTTCATACTTTTGTTTATACCTGCTTAGTAGGGCTCTCAGGCCCCCCTAAGCGGTGTTCTTTTTTATGCAAAGTCAGCTTGTTACCCCCACAATCCAGGTCCTCGTTTTACCTACCTCGGAAGGATGGAAGGCTGAGTCAACCTTGAGCCTGGTGAGATTTGAACTTGCGGTAATTGCAGGCAGCTGGTGCTACTTAATAGCCCTTTAGTCTGCTGCGCCACCAAGGCTTATTTGGACCTATCATGTAAAGCAAATAGAGCAGTTAAGTTTTGTTAACCTAGATCAGTGTTTCTCAACTTTGGTAACTTGAAGATGGGTGGACTTCAATTCCCAGCGCTGCTGGCTGGGGGATTCTGGGAGTTGAAGTCCACCCATCTTCAAGCTTCCAAAGTTGAGAAACACTGACCTAGATTGAAGATGTTGTGTCAAGGGACTTTCATTGTCTTAGGGCAGCCACCAGCCAAGACTTCCCCGTTTGCCAGAGCTGCACCACCATCACTGATGTCATTCCCAACAGCAGATGGCAGACATCAAGAAGGTTTTTATGGAGAAAAGTTGGGAAAGCAATGGACAAGTTTAAACAGTGCTTAAATGAACCCTGATGGAAAACAGGTTGTATACCTGTTGCAAAATAAACACAATCTTCTCCAAGTGACCAACACAGGCTGTCCTTGACTTTCAACCACAATTGTCTGGAGATCTTCAATCATCGAGGTCCTGGTTGTTCCTAAAGTTGCTTTTCCAAAAGGCATCTGGACTTTCTTCGGGTTTTTTTTCCCCCTTGAAGAAGTTTTGCTTCTCATTCAGAAGCTTCCTAGATGAGAAGTGAAATGTTTTCAAGGAAAAAAGACCAAGAAACACACTCTTTTGGAGGTCCTCCATAATTTTGAAAAGTGGGAAGACAAAAAAGTTTAATAAATACTGGCATAGATCAGTATTTCAACCTGGAAAGTATCAGTATTTCAACCTGAAAAGTTAGACAATGATTTTTTAAAAATGCTTCTTACCCCTTTTAAGGGGGATGTGGTGGCTCAGTGGCTAAGATGCTGAGCTTGTCAATCAAAAAGGCCGGCAGTTCAGCGGTTCGAATCCCTAGCGCTGCATAACGGGGTGAGCTCCCGTTGCTTATCTCAGCTTCTGCCAACCTAGCAGTTCAAAAGCACGTAAAAAATGCAAGTAGAAAAATAGGGACCACCTTTGGTGGGAAGGTAACAGCGTTCCGTGCGCCTTTGGCATTGAGTCATGCCGGCCACAGGACCACGGAGATATCTTCGGACAGCACTGGCTCTTTGGCTTTGAAACAGAGATGAGCACCACCCCCTAGAGTCAGGAATGACCAGCACATATGTATGGGTTTAACCAGGAAGTAACATTTTTCCAAAATCGCATGTGATGCATGCACTTCTAAACTGGTAGAGAACCGGTAGGGAAGGAAAGGAGATTTCACTCCTGCTACAAAGGTAAAATTACACTATGAAAGTCGAAATACATTAGACAGAATCAGCAACAGAGAATGGGTGTGTTCTGAATGAAGCCTTTGTTTTCCTTCGAATTATTTCATCTATTATTCCATTATTCACAAACTATATTTCACAAACACATACATACGCAGACAGTATCATACACATCAAATTTATTAAGGTACAAAATGGATCTTATAAATTATTTCAGACTCATTTAAATTAACAGTTCACAGTACTGTGGGCATTCACGAAATAAACATTACAGTTCTAGAAAAACTGTGCGTTACTTCATATCTTTTTATCAAAGAGATATCAAAAAGAAAACACACATGTTCTCTCTTTTCATCTCGTGTCCTTTTTCCATCCCATATGCGACTATCCCTCAAGAGGATTTATCCTTCCAGTAAAGTCTTGAGTGATTTATTGTTGTCAATGAGGTATAAAGTATGAGAATGCTGTTAAAGGGGGAAGGAAGAACTGAGCTGTTAAGGAGGGTTTTGGACTAGAGATTACACAGGCCAGAAATAGAAGACAGAATGAGAAAGAAACTGAAAATAACTCCATCTTGATTTTCTTAGCATCAAATGGGACAGAGAGAAACCTGGTCAGTCTTTCAAGATAGATCAGCGTTTCTCAACCTTGGCTGCTTGAAGATGTGTGGACTTCAATTCCCAGAATTCCTTAGCCAGCCATACTGGCTGGGGAATTCTGGGGGTTAAAGTTCACACAACTTCAAGCGGTCAAGGTTGAGAAACACTGAGATAGATAGACTTGTGGACTTCAACTCCCAGAATTCTTCAGCCAGCTGGCTGAGGAACTCTGGGAGTTGGAAGTCCACAGGTTTTAAAGTTGCCAAGGTTGGAGACCTCTGGTCTAGGTTGAGGAACAGACATAGCAAGGATTCCTAGAATCCTACTTTATTGTAGGATATATCAGAATGTTGAAGGTCTATCCAGGTTTCTCTCTATTCCGTATTAAACTAAAGAAGACAGCATTATTTTGAGTTTTATCCCCATGCTTGCTATATGGGCCAATTGTACCTGGAAGAGTACTCTAGTGAAATGTTTAAAATAAGTGGTAAATCTGTGCTTCCCCCTGCCCCCCAAGTTATCATGGCATCACATAAAGGTGTTATCAACCCTACCCCACCCATAATATGAGTTTCCTCTCAATCACTCAGCCTCAACGATACTTATTTCGGATGGATCCTTTGCACGTCCGCAGCGCATGTTATGAAATTGAATACTGTCCTGTAAATCTTGCCTTGAAAGCCGCCTTCGAAACTCATCTGTAGTAAAGTAATAAATTATAGGGTCGACACATGAATTTAAACTGGCAAGACACAAGGCAATCGCGTGGAAGACCAAAATAACCTTGCGGGCATAAGAATCTTCTATCTTTTGGGACTTGACCAAGTAATTCAAAGGGAAGCTGATGTGATAAGGACCAAAGCAAATCAAAAAGACAATGGCACAAGTCAGGATCATCTTTAAGGCTTTCTGTTTCTCCCCAAGATCTTGAGAAACAGAATTCTTCTCTTGGAGAGATAAGATGGTCTTCCAGGAACAATATAGGATGATCAACAGAGGGGTTACAAAGCCAACCAGCTCACCTAGGGACATCATTGCTATTGAGATAGGTTCATCTACAGTCTTCAAGGGCAGGTCCGCAAAGCATTTGTTGTTGGCACCGGTCTTGTTGGTGTTAAGACGCAGAAGGGGGAAGGGTAAGCAGCCAACGCAAACCACAACCCATCCAATCAGGCAGATGTAGATGTCGTAGATGCGCTTGCAGTCACTGAACTTCAGAGGGTGCATCAGGAACTGGAATCTCCTCACACTGATGCAAACCAAGAAGTAAATGCTTGCGTACATGTTGACATACTTGAGGTAAAAGCAAAACATGCAAAGTTCCTTCCCCAAGTACCAACTTTTAGACAGGTAATAAAAAATCCTTAGTGGCAGAGATAAAACTTGGGCCAAGTCTGCAATGGCGAGATTGATCATAAAAATCACAGCCCGTTTAGTTTCCTTCATATATCCATAGAAGACCCAGAGAGCCAAAACATTCCCAATCAGCCCAGGAACCAGGATGATGGTGTACATGATGGCGTAGAAATGTTTCAAGAACTCCTCTTCATTATGGTTTGAGTCATTGGCTGCCATGATTTTCCTTGGGAAGTATGGAATGGCTAGGTAGGAGAACGGTAAGGATATTATGTAAAATTGTTGCTATCTTGAATTCTCAGGGGAAGGATGGGAAAAGGCTATAACCTGAGCTGAGGCACTGCGTATGTGAAATCTGAACATCGCCAGGTTTGGTGCATCATCTTTTCTTTTGCAAGCTTGCAAACTGCAAATTTTGCCGCAGTTTCTTTGTAGGAATTTTTTTTTAAAAAAAAACCAGAATATTTAGGATCTTTTTGCTTCTCTGATTCTTGTATGCTCATCTTTGTATCCTCCTTTAGCTTTCTTCATTGTGTTGAGTTTGGTCTAAAATAAGCTTGTTTGATTATGGCATCCAGCTTTATCACAGAGTCTTGAGTCCTCGCTCTCAAACGGGAATTGTCTTGACAAATAAATCCCAAACGTACGTTGTGGACAAGAGGCAAGGAGAACCAGGTATCATCTGAGACATCACAGCCACCACCTGTTCCTTTTCTGTTCCTTTTCAACTGTCATACCAAAAAGGACGTTTATCGCTGTTATTCTGCAATACAGCAAAATTGGAACACCTGCAACTGAGGAAAATACAAATAAGAGTTTATGTGGTCCTATTCAATGAAAAGCATCTCAAAGTTGGCTCGGTTAGAGGTTCCATCAACCAACACATCTCACCTCTCTTAGATACATCAGAGAAAGTTGTAACCTCAAGGCCCTCCTCTTCTTGGGCAGAGCTTACACCAATGACTACTTGGCCTCCCATCCCAACCTCACCTTCCTCAGCAGACATTCTATCTGTCAGCTTCAGAAAGAAAGGTGAGAAAATAAAGCTGCTTCTATTCAGATTGGGATTGTTTGGGATGTCTCCTCTTTGAAAAGAATCTACGGTAGATGTCCTAATGGACAACCACTTAAGTATGACCCAGCAGTGGCCAACTCACTCTTAAGCTGCATCAGCAGAGGGATAGCAGTAGTAACAGCACTTAGACTTATATACCGCTTTACAGGGCTTCACAGCTCTCTCTAAGCGGTTTACAGAGTCAGCCTATTGCCCCCAACAATCTGGGTCCTCATTTTACCCACCTCGGAAGGATGGAAGGATGGGTTAACCTTGAGCCTGGTGGGATTTGAACTGCCAAATTGCAGTTAGCTGGCAGTCAGCAGAAGTAGCCTATAACCATTGCGCCACCGAGCACAGGAGTCAGCAACCTTAAATACTCAGAGCCACAAAGGTCCTAACCGGAAGCCCCGTTCAATTCTGGAGCCGACCGGAAGTCCGGTTCCCCCACCATAGAGTCTCCTCCTAGCGCGGCATCCTTTTTCCTCTACCTGTCCTAACTGAAAGCCCTATCAATTGTGGAGCCAACCAGTGACAGGGAGCCGCAGCAGGGGGATGAAAGAGCCACATGCAGCTCCAGAGCCACAGGTTGCTGACCCCTGCTCTAGTATCAAAATTACAAGAAATGATAGTACTGCTCCAGTGGTGAAATGTAAAATTTGTTACTACCGGTTCTGGCTTGGTGGTGTTGGAGTAATGTGACTGGGTGGGCATGGCCAACTTTTTTTTTTTAAAAAAAAAACTTTTAAAAGCATTTTTTCTACAACCTCTTCGGCCAAAGTGGTTGTAGAAAAAATGCTTTTAAAAGGCTCTGATGATCCCACCTGAATTGCCTGATCGGCAGAAGCTTTTTTTTTTTTTACTTTTAAAAGCATTTTTTTGGCCGAAGAGTTTGTAGAAAAAAAATGCTTTTAAAAATAATTTAAAAAGCCTCCGATGATCGTGCAGCTCAGCTGGGCATGGGGGGGAGGGGGGAGCAGGGATTTTTGCTACTGGTTCTCTGAACCACCCGCCTCCATCACTACCAGATCAGGCAATCTGGTCCAAACTGGGAGCATTTCACCCCTGTACTGCTCCCTATTGCTCTAAGCCACATTTAGAATATTGCAGTTCTGATCACCCACCATGCAAAAAAGATGCTGAGACCCTAGAGAGAGCGATGAGAAGAACGATAAAGATGATGGCTAAACCTTATGATGAAGGGCTGAGAGAACTTGGTATCTTTAGCTTCATAAAGAGAAGGCTGGGGAAGACATGATAGCAATCTTCCAAAATCTGAAGGCGTACAACAGGGAAGAAGAACTCAATTTGCTCTCCAAAGCACCTGAAGGTAGGTCAAGAAGAAATGGATGGAAGTTTGTTAAAGAGAGAACCAATCAGGGGTGGGGCTGCTGGGGGTTCGCAGGGGTTCGGGAGAACCTCTAGCTAAGATTCTGTGCAGTTCAGAGAACCCCCAAATCCCACTCCTGGCTGGCCCCGCCCACCCCACCCTGCCCCTCCCAGGAGTCTCCATGTGGCTCGTTTTGGATGCAGGTAAGTGCAGGGTTCCCGTGGAGGCTTGGGGAGGGCGAAAAACATTTCCAGCTTCCGGAGCCCAGGGAGGGCAAAAACACACACACACACACACAAAGTTGTGGTGGAGGAGGGTGATTAGGCCACGCCCACCATGGCCAGCCCCACCCAGCAATCGGGCAGAAAATCCCTTGCTAAAATTTTTGAAGCCCACCCCTGTAACCAACTTGGAAAAAGGAGGAATTTCTTGACAGTGAGAATGATTAATCAATGGAAGAGTTTGCCTTCTGGAGTTCTGGTTGCTCCTTCCCCTGAAGGTTTTTAAGAAAAGATTGGAGAACCATTTGTCCTGGGATGGTACAAGGACTCCTGCCTTGGGCAGGAGGTTGGACTAGAAGACCTCAAGGTTCCATCTCTATGATTCTAAAAGCATCCAATACAAACCATGATAATATCCTGTACATTGTGACTGGCACAGATTGTATAATATTTGCCATTTGAATGATGACACATGAGGTCCTTGACCCCCCTACCCCCCCAAAAATAGGTACTCATGTCCCCTTCCAAAACTGTCTCCTGCAGCTTCCATTCCTCTTGGTCAAAATACATCACTGTCATCACCATCATGTAATAGTGTAAAAGAATAGTTAGATCCTTTTAGATTTGAGATGTAAGGGTTTTTAAAGGCAAGTGGGTCTTATTTCACTCTTTCAAGAATGCTAAGCCAGTCCAGCTGCATTTGGAGAGTTGTCTGCTCTAAAGGAGATAATTTCTTTTCCTGATTCTATTTCTCTAAGTCCCTGACGGTACGTCGACAAATTGATTTAGCAAATTTGCAAAAGATGCACTCCTCTGTTTTCATTAGGCCCCTTATAGTAGGATTAATAGTAAATAGCCATTTCTTCATTGTTTTATGCTGCCTGCCTAGTTGGATTGCTTTTCCTCTATTTGTTGGAAGGCTGTTGTACATCTACTAGAATGAGAATGAGAAATAGAATAGAATAGAATAGAATAGAATAGAATAGAATAGAATAGAATAGAATAGAATAGAATAGAATAGAATAGAATAGAATAGAATAGAATTCTTTATTGGCCAAGTGTAATTGGACACACAAGGAATTTGTCTTGGTGCATATGCTCTCAGTGTACATAAAAGAAAAGATACGTTCATCAAGAATCATAAGGTACAACATTTAACGATAGTCACAGGGTACAAATAAGCAATCAGGAAACACTATCAATATAAATCGTAAGGATACAAGCAACAAAGTTACAGTCATACTTGGAAACTAATAGACTGCAGATTCGTTGAGGAGAAGTAAAGTCATTTCATTGTGTTATTTTAGAATTCCTTCCCTCCCCAATGATGTTATTAGACATCATTATATTTGATTAGGGGCAGGCTGTTTCCGCTGAAAGTTGAATGAAAGTACAACTTCCATAACAGAAATGTATCTTCTGGGATTGTGATAGAGCTTCAGGGAAAGTCTCCAAATAGCTCATCAATCAATCATGTACAACAGGGGTGGCAAACTCAATTTCATTGAGAGCCGCATCTGGGTTGTGTGTGACCTCCGGGGGCTGGGGTGGGCGTGGCCAGGATAGGGGTGGCCTGCTCAGTGTCACTCATGTCGGGGACGCCTGTGGTGGTCCAAGCACTCTGCCAGCGAAAACAGGCTCCCAAGTACCGTTTTCGGCTGCCCTGACCTCCTGCAACCCTCTGCCAGTGAAAATGGGTTGCAGGAGGCTGGGACAGCCAAAAACAGAGCTTGGGAGCCTGTTTTTGCTGGCAGAAGTACTGCGGGCTCCGGAGGTCCATTTTTGCTGGCAGAGGTTTGCAGGAGGTCGGGGCAGCGAAAAATGGAGCTCGGGAGCCCATTTTCGCTGGCAGAAGCACCACGGGCTGGTCCTTCACTGTTTCCAGGGCTGCCCCGCAGGCCAGATGTAAGTACCCCATTGACCAGATCTGGCCCCCAGGCCTTGAGTTTGACACCCCTGTTGCACAGGGTAAACCTGTACCTTGTATTTCTTACTCTGCTTTATCGTATGAGTCAGAATACATCATCTGTCAAGTCTTTAACAGCGTATTCCAGTGCCATTAGTCACAAAAAGCTTCTAAACCTCTACCTTTCAGGTGGCTTTGATTGTGATAGATGAAGGCCATTACTTAATGTTCAGTGGTTTGAGGAAAAACATTAAGCCGATGGCCCTTCCAAACTTTCCGTCACAGTTAGCTGAGCCACAGTGAGGTCCTCAGTTATATAAATAGCCAAGATTTGATTCCCCCTCTTAAAGTTTTTCAATGATTACTTAAAATACGAGATGCCGTATCTCATATTATCCTACTAAATCACTTCCCTCCATAATGTGCCTTTCAAACATGCTGCTAACAGCTAGTTGACAGGTCTGAAAATATGGTCTCACACAGTTGGAGCGACTCGGCATGAAGAAAGCTGGCATAAGGAGTATCTCCTAGAACTCAACTGGTAGGAACAATATAAAGCAGCAGAAAGATTATACCCCACTGCGTCATACTTAGCATCTACGAGTCTATAATTTAAAGTGTAAAAAAGTGGGGTGTAATCTTTCTCCTGCTTTTTCACATCACCGTCCCCAGGCGCACAATATTATACACATCAACTACATTCGCATCATTTGCAAAACACACTAAACATAGGTTAAGAAAATCTAGTGACTTGTTATTATACCATACATAATGCCAAAACAAGAACCACAAGCAGCTGCCACTGGGCTGAAGACAGAGGAAGGCATTGCGAGATTGGCTGGGAAACTGTCATAGAATGTTGAAATAGCAATAGCACTTAGCAATAGCCCTTGGACTTATATACCGCTTCGCAGTGCTTGACAACCCTCTCTAAACGGTTTACGGAGTCAGCCTATGGCCCCCAACAATCTGGGTCCTCATTTTACCCACCTTGGAAGGATGGAAGGCTGAGTCAACCTTGAGCCTGGTGAGAATCGAACTGCTGAACTGCCAGCAATCGGCGGTCAACAGAAGTAGCCTGCAGTACTGCATTCTAACCACTTCACCACCATGGCTCTCTGAAATGGAGATTACATGACTGTAGTGGCAACGTAGCAGTAGCCAGTAGCACTGAAGCAGCCAATTGTCGTTCCTTAGAGAGTCATGGGTCCTGGATTTTGGACACATTCTGTAAATAAGCTCATTTGAGGTAACTTGGTTCAAAAATGGTTACCCTATAATGCGCTGTTTTTCCCAGTTAAAGGTGATGACAAGGAGAGTTTTAGCAGTATATAGATCCCAATTATTCTGCGCTCCCTTCATCATTCTATCATCATAACAGGCCTGCTAATGACTGAATTAACATCACCAAGTGAAAAAGGAATGCAAGTGGATGAGCTGATAAGGGGGAAATGACAACTTAGTCAATAAAGGGGCACGAGTAAAAATCAGAGCCATCTAAGGCTCGATTCTATTTAGCATAGAAAATTTAGCAGGCTTCCAAGATTCTTAGGCTGCGGGAGGCTCCGCCCACCCACCCAGACGTTATCATGTCCTGCTTTTGATGCTCTGCACATGTGCAGAAGGACCTGCGTATGCACAGAGGTGGCACATGTGAGCGAAGGGACCACGCCCGTATGCTCCCATTTACGAACTGGTAGCAAAGGTAAGCAAATATCACCCCTGGCTGGAAGAGAACTTGGAGGCTGAGAACCTATACCATTTCAGATAAGTGACTGTCCAGTCTCTTCTTAAAAACCTCCAGTGATGGAGCCCTCACATTTCTGAAGGCAAGCTGTTCTGCTGGTTAATTGTCCTCACTGTTAGCAAGTTTCTCCTTAATTCCAGGTTGCTTCTCTCCTTGATTAGTTTCCAACCATTCTTTTTTGTCCTGCCCTCTGGTGCCCTTTGGAGAATGACTTGACCTCCTCTTCTTTGTGGCAGCCCCACAAGTACTGGAATACTGCAATCACGCAAGAATTAACCCTAATTCTTCTTTTCTTTAGACTAGCCAGACCTAAAACCAGCAGCCGTTCTTCATATAGTTTAGTTTCCAGACCTTTGATCATCGTAGTTACTCTTCTCTGAACTTCTTCCAAGGTCTCAACATCTTTTTTGTAATATACTGTGGTAGCATATCCTTTTTGTAGATTATATTATTATACCCTGCAAGGCGATCAAACCGGTCAGTCCTAGAGGAGATCAACCCTGATAGTGGGGGGGCACCCACTATCTGGAATGAGCTCCCCCCGGAGATACGGAGGATCCCGGATCTGCACACTTTCCACCGTGCTCTTAAGACTCTCTTATTCCAGCAAGCCGGCTTGGCCTAACCTTTTCCCCTTTCTTTTAAATTCTTTTAAATTGAAATTTTTAATCTGTTTTTAAATTATTGGGATTTTTAATTGTCTTGGGCTAAATTATCTAATCTGGTTTTATTTATGCTTCTAACTTTTGTATTTATGTATTTTATTTTGTGCCTGTTCACCGCCCTGAGTCCTTCGGGAGTAGAGCGATATATAAATCCAAGAAATGAAATGAAATGAAATGAAATGAAATGACTGCTCTTTAGAAGACCAGATCCTGAAGATGAAACTCAAATACTTTGGCCACCTAATGAGAAGGAAGGACTCGCTGGAGAAGAGCCTGATGCTGGGAAAGAGTAGGGCAAAGAAGAAGGGGACGACAGAGAATGAGGTGGCTGGATGGAGTCACTGAAGCAGTAGGCACCAGCTTAAATGGACTGGTAGAGGACAGGAAGGCCTGGAGGAATGTTGTCCATGGGGTTGCGATGGGTTGGACACGACTTTGCAACTAACAACAACAAACCCTAGAACAATAAGGTAGCCCTCTTCTAACTTTTGTGGTCGTTTCCTGACATGATCCACCTTGAAGGCTAACAACAAGTAAGCTTCATGGTTTCCTATAGATTTGAACGTGACATATAAGAGCCTGGTGGTGCAGCAGACTAAGTGCTGTTAAAGTAGCACCAGCTGCCTGCAATTACTGCGAGTTCAAATCTCACCAGGCTCAAGGTTGACTCAGCCTTCCATCCTTCCGAGGTAGGTAAAATGAGGACCCGGATTGTGGGGGCAATAAGCTGACTTTGTATAAAAAAGAACACCGCTTGGGGGGGGCCGAAAGCCCTACTAAGCAGGTATATACAAAAGTATGAAGGCTATTGCTTAACGCATTGTAAGCCGCCAGAGAAGGGCGGCATATAAATCGAACCAACAACAACAACTATTATTATTATTATTATTATTATTATTATTATTTCCCAGCATGCTTAACCAGGGAAATTTCAAAGACAGCAGCTGCCTTTCCGCAGCATGTTCAGTGAGGGGCTCTGAACTTGGTTACTTTTTCATGGTTTGGTGTTTGTGTGAGCCCAGCTCATTTGATTCTTTTGGTGCCCCTAAAGGTAGATTAGGGATGGCCACCACCTCGTCATGTTAATCCCCTTCCTCTCTAGAACACTGGAAAAGAGCTGTTGGGTATAAAGAACTTAATCTTGTGGAACATCTGATGATGTTATCTAGTCAGGGAATGAAACATCTGCCAGCCAACAATCCAACTCGATGAGCATCAAGGATTCCATAGTTCAAACTTGAGCTACAAAGATTCTCATTCTGTTGGATTCTAGCTGGATTCTAGAAACACCTCCTAGCTCAGTGTTTCTCAACCTTGGAAGCTTGAAGATGGGTGGACTTCAACTCCCAGAATCTTCCAGCCAGTGCTCTTCATATGTTTTAGTCTTTGGTGCTCTCTGAGCTTGCTTGTCTTCTTGCAAACATTTCATTACCCAACTAGGCAACATCATCAGTGGTAGTAAAGAGTGCTGTTTGCTGTCGGTTTATATCGTGGTGGCTTGCCTGTCACTGTTGGTGGGGAGGTCTTAGAGATTCTTTGATTGGACTTCTTTACTGTTGCTTTCTTTTGCAGTTTCTTGATTGGGGTATTGTTTACTTGATCGTTGGTCTGATATTAACCTTGGAGTTTTATTTATTTATTTATTTTATTTATTTAGACTTCTATACCGCTTCATAGTGCTTTACAGCCCTCTCTAAGCGGTTTACAAAGTTAGCATATAGCATATTGCATATTAGCCTATTGCATTAGCATTAGCATATTGCCCCCAACAATCTGGGTCCTCATTTTACCCACCCCGGAAGGATGGAAGGCTGAGTCAACCTTGAGCCGGTGAGATTTGATCTGCTGATCTGCTGAACTAGCAGTCAGCTGAAGTAGCTGCAGTACTGCACTCTAACCACTGCGCCACCTCGGCTCTATGGTGATCTGGGTGCTGCCCAAAAAGGGAACCAAAAGACCCAAGCGCCTCTCCACCATCAATCAACACCCAGGTCACCAGAGATGAACTCCAAGGTTAACATCAGACCAACAATCAAGCAAACAAAACCCCAATCAAGAAACTGCCAAAAAAGCCAGCAGCAAACAGCCCAACCAAAGAACCTCTAAGATCACCCCGCCAATAGAGACAGGCAAGTCACCAGAATATAACCTGATAGCAAACAGCACTGAGCACTCCTTAACAGCACTGATGATGTTACCTCATTCGGTAATAAAATGTCTACCACAGTGGTGAAATCCTCCGTGGATCACCACCGGTTTGCTGCCCGCGCATGCACGGTGCATGCCAAATGTGCGCTGCGCATGTGCATGGCACAGTGCAACCAAAAGCATGCTGCATGAGCATGCCCAGCACACGCCAAATGCGTGCTTCGCATGGAAAAAGAAGACTTCACTAGGTAAGTAGAACAGCGAGGGGAGAGACACAGCTGTGCCGCATGATTTAGCTTTGCTTTCTAGCAAATATAAACCGCGTAGCACAGCTGATTGTTGGAAATACCAGTTCAGTATTTTTTTTACTACCGGTTTTATTAGCTTTTTTTTTTACTACCAGTTCGCCCAAACTGAAGCGAACCGGTAGCATTTCACCCCTAGTCTGCAAGAAAACAAGCAAGCTCAGAGAGCACCCAGGACCTCTCAGAACCTTCAGCTAGCATTATACAAAGGTAGTTTCAATGTGTTACTCTTTTTACCCTTGTTACCCTTTTTAAGAGAGATCAAGTTTAATCCAAAGATATTGTGGGCAGACTCAGGTTGCCTTTCACAGACACACAAGAGTCAAAAATTAAAGAAAAGTGTCTCCTCTTGACTGTTCCAAGAAGATTGGCAAATGTTAGGCAAAAGACGCCATAAGCTGACATTAGTTGACATTAGCACCTGACTAGGTGGCTCAGTGGCTAAGACACACTGAGCTTGTCGATCAGAAAGGTCGGCAGCTCGGTGGTTCGAATCCCTAGTATAGGTCTCCTGCGTGAGCAGGGGGTTGGACTAGACGATCTCCAAGGTCCCTTCCAACTCTGCTACTGTTGTTATTATTACTTTGTCTTTGGGGGCTGATAGACATATTGTGAATACTGGGAACATGCTGTAGGTTGTGTTGGCTGGGATTGGTTTATCTATAACAAAGTTCTAGGTTTATTTATTCATTTCATGGTGTCTGTACACCTCTGCCTTTCAGCACAACTCCCACAGGTTTCCACAAATACTACTGAAAACCAGACAATGACACACACCCCACGGGTAACTATTCCATCGCTTCATCTAGTTTCAAAGACTCTATTGAGCAAAACTATTTTGATCTTTTTTCTTAAGGTCAAGAGGACAAGGACAAGTTTAACCTCTCTGGGGGAAAAATGACTCCGGAAGGAAAGAGTGACTACAAAAGAAAGATTTCTCTACCTTTCACCCATGTCTTGAGTGGAGAGGACTTTAAGTTCTCTTTTCTGGGATGAAGGAACAATGAGATCGGCCAACCGTACATGGAGGAGACACATAGAGTCACCTGTGACCTGTGATAGGATTCAGCCAGTTCGCATCTATTTGGGAGAACCGGTTGTTAACTTTCTAAGCAGTTCGGAGAACCGGTTGTTGGAAGAAATCTTATTTTGTTTTTTTCCACTTTACAGGGCTAATCCTGTAAGGAAGGCAGGAAGGAAACATTCTGGTGGTGTTTCTAGCCTAATCTTTATTGCCCTGCTTACAGAAACTGCCTCTCTGGTTAACCCTTATTACATTGTAACAGCTAAGGCGAAGCGCCCATCGACGTGAGTGACATTGAGTTGGCCACGCCCACATGGTCACATGACCACCGAGCCACACCTACCCAGCTGGTGATTAGGGCAGAGAACCGGTTGTTAAATTATTTGAATCCCACAACTGCTTGTGACCCAAGTTATAAAGGCCTTCACAGGTTAAATCCAGCACTTTATGTGAGTTTTTAAGTCGTTAAGTCCTCCCATCTTAAGATGACCAAGACTGAGAAATGCTGCCTTTACCTGATCTACCATACAGGCAGTCCAGAAGTTACGACCATTCATTTAGTGACCATTTGAAGTTATAATAGCACTTAAAATAGTGACTTATGACCGCTTTTCACAATTACAACATTTGCAGCATCTCCATGATCAAAATTCAGATGCTCGGCCACTGGTTCATATTTATGACGATTGCAGTGTCCCCAGGTCATGTGATCCCCTTAGTTCACTTAACAACTGTGTTACTAACTTAATAACTGCAGTGATTCACCTAGGACAGTGATGGCTAACCTTTTTGCCATCGCGTGCCAAAAACTGGGGGAGCGCGGGGGGGTCACACCCACGCATGCCCCCATCCATAATTCTATGCACCCCCCCCGTGCTCCCCCCACTTTTGGCACGTGATGGCACGGTGGGCCCAGTAGGCCCATTTTTTTTTATTTATTTATTTATTTTACATTTCTATACCGCCCTTCTCCTTGGGGACTCAGGGCGGTGTACAGCCAAGTAAAAACACATAATATAAACATTAAGAACAAATTAAAAAAAATATCTAAATTGGCTCCAAAATTTAAAAAACACCCCAATTTAAAATTACTTAAAAGGTTTTGCTTAGGCCAGCCCGGCTTGTTGGAAAAGAAATGTTTTAAGGGCACGGCGGAAGGCACGGAGGTCATGGATTCTTCTTATCTCAGGGGGCAACTGATTCCAGAGGGTAGGTGCCCCCACAGAGAAGGCCCTCCCCCTGGGGGTCACCAGCCTGCATTGCTTGGCCGATGGCACCCCGAGGAGACCCTCTCTGTGGGAGCTCACGGGTCGATGGGAGGTCGTCGGTGGCAGAAGGCGGTCTCGTAGATAACAGGTCCCTATGCCATGGAGCACTTTAAAGGTGGTAACCAACACCTTGAAGCGCACCCGGAAGACCACTGGGAGCCAGTGCAGCTCGCGCAGGAGCGGTGTTATGCGGGAGCGCCATGTAGCCCCCGTAATTACCCACGCAGCCGCATTCTGGACCAGTTGGAGCCTCCGGGTGCTCCTCAAGGGGAGCCCCATGTAGAGAGCGTTACAGTAGTCCAGGCGAGAGGTGACGAGGGCATGGGTGACCGTGCACACGGAATCCCGATCAAGAAAGGGGCGCAACTGGTGAATCAGGTGTACTTGATAAAAGGTCCCCCTGGCTACAGCTGTCAGATGTTCCTCTAAGGACAGCTGAGTATCCAGGAGGACTCCCAGATTGCGCGCCCTCCTAGGCTCCTAGAAAGGCTCTGGAGCCTGGGGAGGGCAAAAACGGCTTTCCCCACCCCCCCAGAAGCCCTCCAGAGGCCGGAAACAGTGTGTTTCCTGACTTCTGGTGGGCCCAGAAGGCCCAAACATCAGCTGGCTGGCTCACGCATGCATGTCGGAGCTAAGCTCGCGTGCCCACCAATATGGCTCTGTGTGCCACCTGTGGCACCCGTGCCATAGGTTCGCCATCATGGACCTAGGAACTCTGGCAAGAAAGGTCATAACAGATTAACAGAGTTGGAAAGGACCTTGTAGGTCATCTAGTCGAGCCCTCTACCCAAGCAGGAAACCCTACACCATTTCTGACAAATGGCAATCCTGTCTCTTCTTGAAAACGTCCAGTGATGAAGCTCCCACAACTTCTGAAGGCAACTTCTGTTCCATGGGTTGATGGTTCTCACTGTCAGAAAATTCCTCCTTATTTCTAAATTGAATCTCTCCTTGTTCAGTTTCCATCCATTATTCCTTGTCTGGCCTTCAGGTGCTTTGGAAAATAGCTTGAGCCCCTCCTCTCTGTGGCAGCCCCTCAAATATTGGAAGACTGCTATCATGTCTCCCCTGGTCCTTCTCTTCACTAGACTATCCATGCCCAGTTCCTGCAATGGTTCATCATATGTTTTAGCTTCCAGTCCCCTAATCATTTTGGTTGCTCTTCTCTGTACTTTTTCTAGTCTCTCAACATCTTTTTAATAGTGTGGTGACCAAAACTGGATGCGGTACTCTAGGTGTGGTCTTAAAATGGGGCAAAAGTCACTTAACAACTGTCTCAGTTAGCAATGGAAATTTTGGGCTCAATTGTGGTCGTAAGTCGAAGACTACCCTATAATTAAAGAAACACCTGCCTGGTGACTCTGGCAGTAAAGCAAAGGAAAGAAGCCCCTGGTTTTATCAGTACATTATTCTGCAAAATTACTTTGGTTACTTTGATTACTGGGTCATTCAGGGTCAGATCTCAAGCTAACTTACATCACTAAATTGTTATGAGGATAAAAGGTGGCCGGAAGTGCCAGAGAGTTATATATGAAGTTTTTTTTTTTTAGTGGAAAATGAATTATAAATGCAGTTAAGAAAGAAGATAGGGTTAAGTCATGCATTACTGTAAGAAGCAATTTTAAACATTACAAAAGCATCTTGTTTCGCTTTTGGCAATTACGTTGATTAAATGCATCGCAAATTCTTGCTTAAATTTAAAGCCTCTTCTATCCATTTCCTCAATCAAAGAATGGAGGCTTTTGAATTCTGGTGCTGGAGAAGACTCCTGCGAGTCCCTTGGACTGCAAGGCGATCAAACCAGTCAGTCCTAGAGGAGATGAACCCTGACTGCTCTTTAGAAGGCCAGATCCTGAAGATGAAACTCAAATCCTTTGGCCACCTAATGAGAAGGAAGGACTCACTGGAGAAGAGCCTAATGCTGGGAACGATTGAGGGCAAAAGAAGAAGGGGAGGACACAGAATGAGGTGGCTGGATGGAGTCACTGAAGCAGTAGGCATGAGCTTAACTGGACTCCAGAGGATGGTAGAGGACAGGAAGGCCTGGAGGAACATTGTCCATGGGGTCACAATGGGTTGGACACGACTTCGCAACTAACAACAACAGCAACAACTATCCATTTGTTTTTCAATGTGTGGTTCCTAACCAAACTGAGATTGTGTCACTATAATATTAAAAAAAAAAAATTACCTAGGCAACCACTTCTTCAAAATGGAGAGATGGGGTTCTTTTCCCTTATAATTCCATGGCAAAATTGCAAATAAGTATAACAAAGCAAATCTCCCGTGAGTCAATCTTTTTCCAAGTACATGATTTCTTTTCCGAAATTAAGTTCTTTTATCAAGGAGGAAATCCTTGCGTTTAAGCCAGATTTAATCACTGCTTAGAGCAGATTCATTAATTTCATAAAATCTCAGCTGTCCTTTTGACTTAAATAGATCTGTTTTTGTTTTCTACTATTCAGGCATGCCTCATTCTCAAAAAAACCTGCCAGCTTGAGTCCTTGCAATGTTCTTTTTCAATGTTTTTCAGAAGTGGTTTGCCATTGCCTCCTTCCTAGGGCTGTGAGAGAGTGGCTGGCTCAAGATCACCAAGCTGGCTTTGTGCTTAAGGCTTTTCCTGGATTCTAGCCTTGTGCCCTAATTGCTACATTAAACTGATTTTTAGATTTACTCTAAGGAGGGCTCAGTCTGCAGGTAGCTTTTTACAAATATTTTTAAAAGTAATATATGCATATGCATATTCAGGCTGCAAGGAAAGCAATGGTAACTATTCGATAATATTACTTCAATCATTTCTTGCCCTCTGTCATAAATTTAGTTATTGAACTCTCTGGAAAGGAAGGAAGGAAGGAAGGAAGGAAGGAAGGAAGGAAGGAAGGAAGGAAGGA
>WNWU01000035.1:3765229-3791090 GCA_012654045.1 Ptyas mucosa
GGAAGGAAGGAAGGAAGGAAGGAAGGAAGGAAGGAAGGAAGGAAGGAGGAAAGAAAGAATTCTACTCCTTTGTCTGCAATTTCAGAAAAAGAACTCATAGGAAAGATGTTATTATACTTGCAAATAGATTTAACTGTTTTCTTTCTTTTCCAAATGGAGGGGCAGGCGTAGCTATTTGAGGTGTCTAAATGTATCACAGTTTACACATTTTTGCAGTAGTGAAATCTTAGACCTTTCCAGCATGAGTTTGTTCCCCCAAACCTTTCTGGATGAATTGTTCCTCTCGTTCATTTTATTTTATTTCCGTTCGCAAATGTAAGATGCTTTGACGGAAACCCAACGGAGTTTAAGCAAATGGCTTCCCAACTAATTACAAGAAACACCTGCGAGATACATAACCACTACATAAAATGAAAGAGTACGGTCCTACCTTTACCGTTTCTCGCCTGGCTTCGAGCACATTCTTTACATCCTCAGTGAGAACAACAGTTTGCTGCCAGGGTGCATGTTTCCTCCTCTGCTTATTGCAGAAAGCAAAACTGCAACTCCTCTTTTCACGTGGGACCAAAAGAGGAGACGAAGCAGCGCGGAAGTTAAAGGTGTCACTCGTAAACCTCTGAAGTTGCTCTCCAGCCGATATATTTTTTCCAACGTGCACCGTGTGATTAATTCTGTCCAATTTCAGTAAGGAGCATGAAGCGTGGTGGAGTCTATATATAGACCACTGTTTTCCTCTTTATGGGTGATCTCACCATAGGAAGGGAGCAGGGGGTCCTTGATTGACATGGCCCGTATGCCATGAAAAACGGCAAACTCATATCGATGATCCAGGTAGTCCTTGACCTATGACCACAGTTGAGTGCCAAATTTCCATCGCTAAGCAAGACATTTGTTAAGTGAGTTTGGCTTCATTTTATGACCTTTCTTGCCACCGTTGTCCAGTGAATCACTGCAGTTGTTAAGTTAGTAACATGGTTGTTAAGTGAATCTGGCTTCCCCATTGACTTTGCTTGTCATATGGCGGCAAACGGGGATCACATGACCCCAAGGACGCTGCAACCACTATCAATATTAGGTGCAAAGTGTCTGAATTTTGAACACATGACCATAATGATACCATAAGGGTTATCCATGTGAAAAATGGTCATAAGTCCATTTTTCAGTGCCATTGCAGCTTTGGACAATGGAGTGGTGTGGTGGCCTAGAAGTGGAGCTCTCGCCTCAAAATCAGGAGGCTGTGGGTTCAATCCTAGATAGAAGCACATATTTCTCTCTCTGGTTACAATGAGAATATATCTGCTGTGAACTCTGCATTGGCGACAGGAAGGGCACCCGGCCAGTAAACACTCAGCTCCATTCAGTTGCCCCGATCCTACCCTGATGCAATACGGATTCATTAAAAAAAAAAAAAGATGCAGCTTTGAACAATCACTAAATGAGTTGTTGTAAATCAAGGGCTACCTGAATAGGGTACCTTTTTAGAATCACATCCAGAAAGAATCTAGGAAGCTGCTCGATATAACTTTCTGACCAAGAGCTGGCTTGCCCTCACTTTGACTAAAATAAACAATATAGGCAGTGGTGAAATCCTATCGGTTCGTACCGGTTCGGGCGCGCCGGTAGTGATAAAAGCTATCGGTTCGGTGAACCGGTAGTAAAAAAAAAAAAAGCTACCGATTGGTCCGAAGTGGTATTTCCGACGATCAGCTGTGCCGCGCGATTTATATTCGCTAGAAAGCCGGAAATTCTGCTTTCTAGCGAATCTAAACAGCACAGCACAGCTGTCCCCAGACCTTGCTGTTCTACTTACCTTAGAAAGCCTCCTTCTTCCACATGAAGTGTGCGTTTGGCATGCATTGTGCATTCACATGTGCACACAGCACGTGTTTGGTGCACACGGCACATGCGCACACAGTGTGTGTTTGGTGTGCATTGTGCATACGCACTCATGCAGCATGCTTTTGGTATGCACACGTGCAGGCAGCGGTAGCAAACCACACAGGATTTTACCACTGAATATAGGGATATCTTCATCTCATCTAAATGGATTCGTAGGGTTAAAAAAAAAAAGGAACCAGGAAACGTTTACTGTACTGGGAAACAGCTGAGCAATTAAAAATTCATCCATAATGCCTGGATTTGCATAGAATGATAGCAATGTTAAAATAGGATTAGATCATCTCTGACTCAGCTATATGGTTGTGGTTTTTTTGGCCTAGGCACTGCTTACAAATAGTCCTCAATTTACAACAGTCTGTTTAGTGCCCGTGCGAAGTTACAACAACACTGGAAAAAAGTGACTTACGGCCATTTTTCACACTTATGACCGTTGCACCATCCCCATGATCACGTGATCAAAATTCAGATGCTTGACAACTGACTCGTATCTATGATAGTTGCAGCGTCCCAGATCCCATCACAGGGATCACAGTCTGCGACCTTCGAATGAACAAAGGGAAGCCAGATTCACTTAGCGACAGTATTGCTAATTTAACAACCGCAGCGATTCACATAACAACGGTGACGAGTGAGGTCATAAAGTGGGATAAAACTGACTTCACAACGGCCTTGCTTAGCAATGGAAACTTGGAGCCCAATTGTGGTCATAAGTCAAGGACTTACCATACTTTTCGGACTATAGAATGCACTTTTTTGTCTACCAGAAAAGGGTGAAAATATATTGTATGTGCATCTTATAGACCGAAAAAAATTTGGCCAATTTTTTTGGGAAAAAAACAGCTTGAAAAAAGCCTCAAAAACGGGCCAAAAAAAGCCTTGATAACAGGCCAAAAAAACCCCCAAAAATGGGCCGTAAAAAGCCTTGAAAATGGGGCAAAAAAAAGGCTGGAAAAGGCCGGAAAAAGGCTTGAAAATGGGGTGCGCAGAGGCCAAAATTTGATGTTGATTTCCTCTTCTAAATTTAGGTGCGTCTTATAGTCCGAAAAATACGGTATCTGCACTGCAATTCTTTCATGGCAAATTACACTTTCTAAATCTATTTTTAAAACATCAATTTCTGGGTAAGGTCAAGACTTTTAATGCTTTGAGATGAACTCAGAAGGCTTCCAGGACCTCATCTAACTGAGCCTGTCAGGGCTTTTCTTCATTCTTGCCAGTTGGTGCCTGGTGATCACTTTAATGCCCCTTAATGAGAATCCTGAGATGGAAAAGCAGCTTTTAACTCGTTGGCATGAGGAGATTTCTTCCGACCAGTTTGAAAATCCTGATATCTTGCAGCCATGAAGCACTCGAAGGCTGGTCTTTGTTCCTCTTTTCCAAACTGGCTCATATCAGAGCTGGACAATTCCCCATCAACAGGGACCTTGGATTGAACTCTGCTGAAAATCAGGGGCAAAATGATGTGGCTCATTTCAACCACACTCACAACTTATAGGAGAAAAGGAGGGGGAGGGAGAAGAAGAGGAAGAGGGGGTGGGGATGATGATGATGATAACAACAGTAGGTCTTTGGTACCCTTTGAACATATTCGTTTTCTTGCAGACATTTCATGACCCACCAAGGTAACATCCTCAGTCACTTATCCAATTACGTTACGTTGGATTTAACTCTGCTGAAATTCAGGGGCAAAGTTATGTAGCTCATTTCAACCACACTAACAACTTATAGAAGAAAAGGAGGAGGAGGGGGAGGAGGAGGAAGAGGAGGAGGAGGAGGAGGAGGAGGAGGAGGAGGAGAAGAACAGTGGGTCCTTGGTGCCCTTTGAACATATTCGTTTTCTTGCAGACATTTCATGACCTGCAGAGCTGGCTGCAGATTCAGACAGTGAGGAGGTTGGGGAGGAACGTGGGCCAGTCCTGGAGTCTGGGGAAGGCTCGGACGAGGGCTCTGAGTCAGAGGCAGAGAGAGGGCCAACGCCATCGGATAGTTCTTTGCTGCCTCTGGAGTCTCTGGAGTCTGATATCAGCAAGGCAGAAGAACAGCGGGAGCCTGTTCCCAGTGTGCGCATGCGCAGAGCTGCCAGGAGACAGGAACAATTAAGGAAACAGGGTCAACTTGGGAGTAAGGCTTGGAGACGATTGGCCCCTCCCATAAGACATAAAAGAGAAGCGAACGGGACGTGAGCTTTTGCAGGAAGCAATTAGTTCATCTCGTCGATAAAAACTTTGGAAAAGTTCTGTTTGACTCTGTGCTAAGTTTGGCCTTGTCCTGAGTGTGGCAGCATTCCAAGGGAGATAAGTTGGGTGTTTGTAAACACTCCCCTGAAAGGCTGTTTGAGAAGCCTTTGAGACTGGGAATGACAATAATTCACAGCCATATGAATTAAAGAGGTTTGCCAGGACTGAGATTGTGCTGTATACTTTCTAAGGAAACCTAGGTCAGAACACATCATCAGTTACTTTGCAATTACATTTTTTTTTAAAAAAAAACAAATCTTCTTGTCTACCCTATGCAGTATATGTGGCGATTGCTACCATTTTAGGAGTAGATTAACAGATTAACAGAGTTGGAAGGGACCTTGTGGGTCATCTAGTCCAACCCCCCACCCAAGCAGACCCTGTGTTCGGGTGGCAGAATATGCCCACATGTTATGATGCAATGAATGAAGAGGAGTTTCTTGGAGGGAAAAAGATATGGGTGTATCCTGCTTTAGCACCAGAAATGTGGCAGGAAATCAACCCCAGGCTGAAGAAATGAAAGTCCTCTCATTGGCTGACGAATCTGCTTGTTTCGCTCCTCTCCCACAGATTGAAATATTTTTTGCTCTCATTCCTGAAAGAACTTGTAAAAGTTGCCCAGTTTTCGATCAAAGAGTGAGGCCAAGGACTGGCTTTAACTGTGGCAATGATAGATGGCGGTGTAGAGGATTTTAAAAAGGACAAATGCATCTCTCATCCTTGTTTTGCTTTACATGGTTTCTCTTAGATGGAGGCCTTTGTGGAATCTCCCAAAACAATTGCATATGTGGTTGATCAGTGGGATCCAGTGGTGGGATTCAAATAATTTAACAACTGGTTCTCTGCCCTAATGACCGGCTGGGTGGGCGGGGCCATGGTGGTCATGGCCAGGGGGTGTGACAGGAAGCACTCGGCCTCCTGCACCCCCCTAGGAGCAAAAACGGGCCACGTTTTGGGCCTAGTAGGCCTCCCTGCACTTACCTGGGAGCCAAAACAGGGTGCCTGGGAACATCTGGAAGGGGTGGGGCCAGCCAACAATTTAACACCCAGTTCGGCCAAAGTGGTGCGAACCGGCTGAATCCCACCACTGGTGGGATCAATCCAAACATATTGGTGGCGCAGTGGTTAAGTGCAGTATTGCAGGCTACTTCTGCTGACTGCCGATTGCCGGCAGCTCAGCAGTTCGATGCTCACAAGGCTCAAGGTTGACTCAGCCTTCCATCCTTCCGAGGTGGGTAAAATGAGGACCCAGATTGTTAGGGGCAAATAGGCTGACTCTGTAAACTGCTTAGAGAGGGCTGTAAAAGCACTGTGAAGCGGTATATATGTCTAAGTGCTATTGCTATCCTGTCAGGCACAAACCTGTTGAATGGAAAGATCTACAGATCCCAAAAACACTTTCCGTGGGAATGGAGTTCAATAAAACTTTGTGGAAATCTAAGTAGCATAACAGCTCATAGTTGGCCGCACACACACACACACACACACACACGACATCAAAATGTAATGTGTTTTGCCCTGGGCTTAATGTGTTGGATAAATGCTGAGATTGTAGTTTGTAAAGCAGAAATATGGCTTAATTATATTATGTAGGTCCAATGGATTGTGGTTTGTTCAATAAACTGTGACTAAGCAAGATGTGCTTAGCATGGTGTGAAAGCTATCTAGGAGCGATTGATCTCCTTCAGATGAACTCTTAAAATGCATGTTATTCACTAAGTCTGCAATACTATTAATCTGCTCATTGTTCCTATCACCCATCTCTTCCCACTTATGACTGTATGACTGTATCCTTACAATTTATATTGATTGTTTCCTAGTATGATTCAATTGCTTGTTGCACCCTATGACTATCATTATGATTCTTGACGAATGTATCTTGTCTTTTTATGTACACTGAGAGCATATGCACCAAAGACAAATTCCTTGTGTGTCCAATCACACTTGGCCAATAAAAAATTCTATTCTATTCTATTCTATTCTATTCTATTCTATTCTATTCGATTCGATTCGATTCGATTCGATTCGATTCGATTCGATTTGATTCTAATTCGATTCAAGTTATATGAAAAAGTAACATTCATGCGAACCACTGTCAGGCTTCCCAGATCATGATTTAGCAGTCCATTTCCCGTTCCCTGATGCTTAATTTTTCTGCTAATACTGCATACAATCTAATTTTCTCAGCATTTAACGAGGGACTTCTTTAAACAGTGATGGATCATATTACTTGCAGTAGAATTCAGGACCCGAAACTGTGCTTTGCAAAGAACAAAATATGTGATTATCTCAAGATATGCGATTCTCCTCTACTGCAACAACGGGCATAGCTCTCAGCGACTGGTAAGATCCCACAGAGTTGGTTTCCTCCGGGTCCCGTCAACTAAACAGTGCCGGTTGGCGGGCCTATGGGGGAGGGCCTTCTCTGTGGCCGCCCCAGCTCTCTGGAACCAGTTACCTCCTGATATCTGGACCATCCCCACTCTATTGGCCTTCCGAAAAATGGTGAAGACCTGGCTTTTCCGGCAGGCCTGGGGCCGTTGATCTCACTGTTGCGATCTGGCGAGAACCGGCCATGAATGGTGTGAATGGGTTTTAATTGTTTTTAATGTTTTAATGTTTAATGTTTTTATATATGGTTTTTAAATGCATTGTAAGCTGCCTTGAGTCTTCGGAGAAAGGCGGCATACAAGTTGAACAAACAAACAAACAAATAAATAAACAACGGGCAACCGTTGCAGGCCTCGTCCCACCACACTGAACAATTGTGTGGCCTCAGAAGCCACATAATACAAAAGTTGGCAGGGAGGCTAGTGGTGGGGATTTCCAGCCTAAACTTCCTGTCAACAGATTTTGTAAGAAGCTGCTTGGAAGCAATTTCTGATATCAAATGAAAAGCTAGTCATTCATACCTAGTTAGTTAGGTATGAATTTGAGACCTAGGAGTGAACTTTGAATTAAACTTATCAATATGTTGGAAGAGGTTTATGCAGTGTGTAGACCAGGGGTGTCAAACTCAAGGTGCCTAGAACTGGCCCACAGGGCCGCCCTGGAAACAATGAATATCAGGGGGGCTGCTGCAAGAGGCCACCATGGCCAATGATGGGGCCGAGGAGAGTTGCTGGTTGCCCCTCCCCCAGCTCAATTTTCTTTGGCAAAGAGCTCGGATTGCCACAGGTGCCTCCGACACGAATAATGTCAAGCTGGCCATGCCCTCCCTGCCCCCCTGAGGTCAAACACAACCCTGATGTGGCCCACAATGAAATCAAGTTTGACATTCCTGGTGTAGATGATATCCTACATGAAATGAGAAACTTAACAGATTTTTTATTTTTTAAAAAATTTGATTTATATGCCGCCCTTCTCCGGAGACTCAGGGCGGCTTACAATGCGCTAAGCAATAGCCTTCATACTTTTGTATATTTATACAAAGTCAGCTTATTGCCCCCACAATCTGGGTCCTCAATTTACCTACCTTAGAAAGGATGGAAGGCTGAGTCAACCTTGAGCCTTGGTGAGATTCGAACCTGCAATAATTGCAGGCAGCTGATGTTAATAACAGGGCTTTAGACCACTGTACTATCCAAGGCTCTTTAGCCTGAAGAAACTGATAAACACCTCCCTTTGCCATTAACTCTTATCGAAGAAAAACTGATACTTGTAGATGGATTCAGGGGTGGGCTTCAAAAATTTTAGCAAGGAGTTCTCTGCTCGGTTGCTGGGTGGACGTTGCCGTGGTGGGCGTGGCCTAATCAGCCTCCTGCACCACAGGGGGTGGGTGGGTGGGTGTTTTTGCCCTCTCCGGGCCCCGGAGGCTTTTCTCGAGTCTCCGGGAGGGCAAAAATGGCCTCCCCAGGCTCCAGAGGCCCTCTGGAGGCTGGAAACAGACCCGTTTTCAGCCTTCCCAAACTTTCGGTAGGCCTGTTTTTCACCCTTCCTGAGCCTCCACACATGCCCTGCAATTATCTGCATTCAAAACAGGCTGCGTGGCGACTCCTTAGAGGGGTGGGATGGGGTGGGGGGTCGGAGTGGGTGGGGCCAGCCAGGAGTGGGATTTGGGGGTTCTCTGAACTGCACGGAATCTTAGCTAGAGATTCTCCCAAACCCCTGGATGGATTCCATATACTTGTAAAGCAAGAGAAAGTGCAGGGCTGTTGTAGCTGTGGTCACCATCTTGATTGATCAATCCCTCTTGACTCTTGAGCAAGTAAACAGCCCAATCAACGAACGTCCAAGATCACCCCCACCAACACTGGCAGAGCAAGCCACTAGAATACAAACTGAGAGCAAACTCTACTCCCTATTAGCACTGACGATGTTACCTAGATGGGTCGTGAAACACCTGCAAGAAAACCACCAAGCTCAGAGAGCACCAAGGGCCCCACATTTCAACCCTGAGCTATAAATGTTCTCATTTATTAATTTTGATGTGACGTGTGAAGCAGGAGATGGATGTGAATCAATTCCTCCCTTTCCTGAAAAATTCACTCGTGAATTCTCCCCACAATTTCTTCATTTCATCAACTTAAGTTCGGAGCTGTTGTGATGGCAAAGGGACCTATTTGGATTCAGACATAGCTGGAGATTTATAGACAAATCTTCCGTAGTTCCTTGGGTAGATGAAGTGAACGGCTGTCCTGAAGATATAAGTTTATTACAGGTT
Source organism: Ptyas mucosa (assembly GCA_012654045.1). Classification (NCBI taxonomy): domain Eukaryota; kingdom Metazoa; phylum Chordata; class Lepidosauria; order Squamata; family Colubridae; genus Ptyas; species Ptyas mucosa. The sequence goes on from WNWU01000035.1 coordinate 3,774,029, forward strand.
TATTATTTTTCTTTTTATAGTTTTATTAGTTTATAATATAACATACAAAGAGAATACAAAAGCAAATATTAGGGAAATTAGGGAAGGAAAAGGGGAAGTGAATAGTGGGGGAAAGAAAGGGAAAAAAGAAAAAAAAAGGCATTGACTTCTGACTCCCTTTGATGCAGTAGAATAAGGCATTAAGATTTACACCTTTTTCATAGTAATAATAGAAACTAGCCATTTCTGTAATAACGAATCTATCTAAGCGGTAAAACCCAAGATCAAAGTTTCATCTTTTTCCACTTCAAGCACAGAGTCCAGAAGTGGTGTCCAAGTCAAAGTAAAAGTGTTTATGTTTTTTTCTTTAATCAGAGCAGTCAATTTATCCATTGACTGCTAACTCCATCAGTTTTTGCAGCCATTCATCCATTGTGGCGGGTCATAGTAGTCCTCAGCTTATGACCACAATGGAAGGCCTGAATTTCTTTTGCTAAGCAAGGTGGTTATTAAGGGAGCCACACCTGAGTTGACAACATTTTGTGTCACGTTTAAGTGAACAATTGCAATTGTTAAATGAATCATGCTGTTGTTAAGCAAATCCAGGTTTCCCCGTTGACTTTGTTTGTTGGAAGCTGGCTGGGAAGGTCACAAATGTTGATCACATGATCCCAGGATGTATTTACAACTATTGTAAATACATACTGATTGCAAGCACTCAGATTTTGATTACATGACCATGGGAATGCTGCAGTGGTTGTAAGCGCAAGGAGCGGTGCTTTTTTTCAGTGTCATTGTATCTTCAACCAGTTACTAAGCGAATTTTGTAAGTCAAGGACTACTGTTGTGGCAGAGGAGGAGGAGGAGGCATGGGAGTCAGTCAGGGCCAGCATCAAGGCAATCTGAGAGCTCCGAGGGGGAAGAGGGAATGGAGCTGGCAGAGAGAGCGAGACAGAGGCGGAGCCTGGGCTGTCTGTCAGCCCTCAGATGGAGAGTCAACAGCCCCCAGGTCTGGAGGTGGCTGATGAGGAAGAGGAGGAACAGCTGGAACCAGTGCCTGACACACGGATGTGCAGAAGGCAGAGGAGAGGAGAGCAGTGGAAATCCATGGGCTGATCCTTGGAAAGGAAGAGCCACCACTGCTACCGAAACCCCACCTTAGCTCTGGGGATAAAAGGCAGAGGACAGAGATGAATAAATGTGGCAGACAACTATTCATCTTCTGGACGAATGGACTTATTAGCCTGCATTGAGAGAGAAACTTTTTACTGGGGTTGCCGGCGCACCTACTAAAGGAATATTTGAGTTAACTTCAGAGGGTTTGTCATGTTTGGGGAGCTGGGTCAGAACACGTACCTCCATACTATCAGTCATAATGCATACAGACATAAATACTATGCTTATACAGTAGTCTCGGGATCTTTCCGGTGGCGCAGTGGTTACAATGCCGTATTGCTGGCTAATTCTGCTGCCTGCCAGCTGCTTGCATTTCAGCAGTTCAATCCTGACTGACTCAATGTTGACTCCGCCTTCCTGTCCTTCCGAGGTCGATAAAATGAGGACCCAGATGGTTGGGGGCAATATGCTGTCATTGTAAACTGCTTAGAGAGGGCTGTGTAAGTGGTAGATAAGTGCTATTGCTCTCTCTCTTTGATTTCTATGCCCCAAGTCTTCCCTTTTACCTCCCTTACCTTAGCCCAGAAAAACATGGTCAATCAGTGGAGATTTTTTTTCATCTAGTGAAAGAATTTCAGTAGAGTCTTACAAATATTGCAATCCGGCAAAACGTATATGACCGTGATGGTGAACCTTTGGCACGCATGCTACAGGTGGCACGCGGAGCCATATTGGTGGGCACACGAGCGTTGCCCTAGCTCAACTCCAGCATGTATGCACGCACCGGCCAGCTGATTTTTGGGCCTTCCGGGCCCACCAGAAAAGGGGAAAGAGGCTGTTTCCGACCTCGGGGGGGGGGGGGGGGGGAGGCCCGTTTTTTGCTCTCCCCAGGCTTCATAGCCTTTCTAGGAGCCTGGGGAGGGCACAAACAGCCTTCCCCACCCCACCCCGGAGGCCCTCTGGAGGCCAGAAATGACCTGTTTGCCGACTTCCGGTGGGACCGGAAGGCTTGTTTTTCGCCCTCCCCAGGCTCCAAGAAAGCCTCTGGAGCCTAGGTAGGGCGAAAAACAGGCCCACAGTGCCATCGCATGCCGAAAGCAAAGGGAGCGTGGGGGTTCATGCGTATACATGGGGGGGGGCAGGACGCATGTTATTATGGATGTGGGCATGTGTGCGCGCACCCCCCTGCACTGTCCCCGCTTTTGGCACGCGACGGCAAAACGGTTAGCCATCACTGGTATATGATAATACATGTTACTATTTTAAGGTGCATCAAGACATTTTATTACTCCTATTGAAAATTCTTGATTGTCTGAAATCCTTTTTATTTCTCCAAGTGATGATGAACTGCAGCCTGTATTGTCAGGACAGAAGATCATCAAATCCACTTTCCATATATTTACACTACTGCCATCAAGTGGAAATGTTTATTTTCTCACCACTTCCCTTAAGACCAGAATTGCCTCTCCAATAATTGACTTACTGAAGTGGCCAACTTATTGCACAAGATGGAAAATGAAGGCTGTAGACCACAGTTTCCTTCAGCACCAAACTTCTATTTTATTACAGGCTTTGTAAAACGGTCATTAAAGATACATTTCCTAGTTTTTTAAAATCCAGATTCCCTTTCTTTCCCTCCTTCCCTTTAGCAGTAAAAACCATAAAAGCGATTTTGAAATGATGTAAGAAAAACCACTCGTCTAAATTTAGGTTCACTGGGCAAAATGTTTCCATTGTATTTCCCCACCCCCTAAAAGACGCCTTATAAATGCATATACATTTTGCAAATATATGTTTGAGTGCAGGTTTGCTTAACCCATGCATGTCTGTAAGTATGTTTTGAGCATCTCTCTCACTTTTTTCCTAATATACATGTTGAGATATGCACTGCATTGCCAAATTCAGAGGTGTGTGGACTTTGGAAGCTGTGTTGATTTGGGAACTTTGAATCTATTCTTTTTTTTCCCCCACTTCCATTCAATCATGTCCAATTCTTGGAGAAAAACCCCTGAAGTTTTCTTGACAAGGTTTTTCAGAAGTGGTTGCCATTGCCTCCTTGCTAGGGTTGAAAGAAAGTGGCTGGCCTAAGGTCACCCAGCTGCCTTTGTGCCTAAGGCAGGACTAGAACTCATGGCCTCTTGGTTTCTAGCCTGTTGCCTTAACTATTACACCAAACTGGCTCTCATTCAATTTTAACCATAAATTATGTCAAATAATCTCCCCACTACTTCCAATTTTGATCGAAATCCATACTTAGTGGCCACTTTTTTCTAAATTTGGAAAAAAATGTAGCCCTAACACAGGGGTCCCCAACCTTTTCGGTGCCAGGGACTGATTCCATGGAGGGCGTTTTTTCCTGTAGACTGGAAAGGGTGGCGTGTTTTTGTACATTGGCTGCATTCTGCATGTGGGCAGATGGAATTTGCTCTTTTGCACGGCTGCCAGGTTCCTGGCAGGCTGCGGACTGGTGCTGGTCCCTGGCCCAGGGGTTGGAGGCCCCTGTCCTAACAGATCTGTGGAGTAGCAGATTGGAATAGCTGGGTTTATCCATTGGCAAGTTTGACTTAGTCCCTCCTTCCCCCCCCCCCCACCCGGCATCTGGTTTTCCTGTAACTCCTTTCTGGTTTTGTGATTTCTTTTTCCAAGAATGCAATCCGAACCTGCTATGACTTTCCACTCGCCTTTGTACATATGAAAAGAAAAGAAAACATCTTAATCAAGAGGATAACAGCATTTCGATAAGCGTTCTGTTTCTCACAAAAACACAATTTCCTTCCTCTCCACCCAGCATTTCCAGGTTGTTTTTTTTTAACACATTAACCTTTTCAACCTCCTGGCATCTTAGAGCTAAGAGCAAAATACAGGTTATTATAATCCTTCCGTTCCATATCATCATGATTTAAAGAGGTCATGAATTCCTGACTCATCAATGAACTTAACGGTTTAGTTTGGGTTCTCTCAAAGCTGCTTTTTTTTTTTTTGCGTTTCAAAAGGCAACTGGGTTGTTATTTTTTTCCTTGAGGAAGAAAGAATGTCGCTTCTCATCCAAGAAGCTTCATCAGTTCTGATGGCAGTCTGTATGTGTGTGTGTGTGTGGGGGTAAGGATAGGTACTGAGAGTTGAGACTGGATAGTGGGGGGGGGGGGGAATAGATGGATAACTTCTGATAGGATGGTGGAGGATGAAAGGATTGTATTTCTTTGCAGCCATCTGGTTGTTAGTACTCTCCCTGAGAGTCCTTAAGGCTACTTGAGGGTTTATCTGTGCCCTCAGAGTCACCTGAATCAAGATGCAGTTCAGTGGTGGGATTCAGCCAGTTCTGTCCGGTTCGGGCAAACATTTAGTGGCAACTGCGGGAGGCTCCGCCCACCCGCCCAGATGTAATGCGCGAGCAAAGAGCATGCAAGGTAGGCCGTGCACATGCGCAGAGGAGACGCGTGCGAGCGAAGCTAGCACACACACACACACACACACACACACACACACACACACTCACATTTGCAAACCGGTAGGGAAGGTGAGTGAATCCCACCTCTGCTGCAGTAGGTTCTGGAATCTTCTTGGAATTGCTACAAGGGTTGTAGACTGGAGATAGGTGGTATCTTATTCCTCCCTCTCTGTTGAGGGAGGGGTGTTCAATTCTAAATAGATGGATTCTTTTCTCCTCCCTCTTTCAAATCAACGGTCCAAAATGTGGACTTTTTAAAAATTTCTTCTTCCTCAAGGAAAAAAAACAGTCTGGTTGCTTTTTAAAATTTTTTTATTTATATGCCGCCCTTCTCCGGAGACTCAGGGCAGCTTACAGTGCGTTAAGCTCTTATTGAAGAAAAGGTCTTATTAAAGAAAAAAGTCCCCTTGAGACAACTATCGGGTTTCCCCAAAAATAAGACCCTGTCATATTTTTTTGAACCCTGAAATAAGCGCTTGGCCTTATTTTCAGGGAGGGCTTATTTGGGGGGGGGGCATGTGAAGCAAGATGGGGCTCCTCTTGCCGTCTTACCTGATTTCCAGCTCTGTCTCCCTAACCCTAACCAGAGGAAATGGCGGGGACCGGCTACTTATGCAGTTAAATATTTTTTGGGGGGGGGCTTATTTTCAGGGGGGCGGGCTTATTTTAGTGCATGCATTCAAAAGCCCAGTTGGGCTTATTATCTGGGGAGGTCTTATTTTCAGGGAAACACTATATGATCTCAGTGACTGAGGGTCTCCGTAGACATTTAGTTTCGGTTCTGTATTTCTTTCTGTATTGATTCCCCAGAACATTATAGTGGCAAATGCTCCAACACTGGAAGTTTGAAAGAAGAGATTGGATAACCGTTTCTCTGAAAGTGGTGTAGGCCTAAGCAGGGGGATGGACTAGAAGACCTCCAAGGTCCCTTCCGACTCCTGTTATTCTATTCTCTAGTGAGATTTCTGTCTTTTTGCTAGCCGTGGTGGTAAAAAGCAGAGTGGCCCATTTCATGTTCCCTAAATCCCTCATCGCAGTGACCATTTATAGATCTTCAGAAAAAAGTTTGCCCTGCTGCTTGATGCATTCCGTGCATCTTTTTCTGAAGGTATATAACTCTGAATGCTTGAATACCTCTGGTGGGTGGGGATACGTTTTTTCTGCTTCATTAGCTTCTCCTTCCCCCTTATCTTGGCACATCTGTATGCATTTCCCCAGATTATATTTTTTTTCAAGTTACAAACTGTAGCCGCAAATTTTGACAAGTGATGCAACTAAGCACCCTTCTACTTTCTTGATCTCTCTTATCTCTCTGATGGATCTGAAACCATGAAATTCATGTAAGCAATTTGGCAGAGCCTATTTCTTAAACTCTACCTCTATTATAGGATGTTGTTCTTTTCCGTTCTTAATGCAGTTGCCCAGTAAAACACACCCACCCACCCAACCACATCTAATCTGATCATCTTTTCTTGAGGTTCAAAGAAATTAACATTTTTCTTGGGATATCTGTGGGCCCAGAGGTGGGTTTCAGCAGGTTCTGACCAGTTCTGGAGAACCTGTAGCATAAATTTTGAGTAGTTCGGAGAACCGGTAAATACCATCTCTAACTGGCCCCGCCCCCATCTATTCCCTCGAGTCCCAGTTGATCGGGAGGAAATGGGGATTTTGCAGTATCCTTCCCCTGGAGTGGGGCGGGAATGGAGATTTTACAGTATCCTTCCCCTGGAGTGGGGAGGGAATGGAGATTTTACAGTATCCTTCCCCTGGAGTGGGGAGGGAATGGAGATTTTACAATATTCTTCCCCTGCCATGCCCACCAAGCCATGCCCACTAAGCCATGCCATTCCATTCCATGCCACGCTCACCAAGCCACGCCCACAGAACTGGTAGTAAAACATTTTGAATCCCACCACTGTGTGCTTATGCCCCAATGTGCTTATGGCTTCCCCTGGAGGACTCACAGCTTCTCTGCCCCACCGGATTCATTTTTAAGATTTGTTGCAAAGCCAAGCCATGAGGTCTCATGTAATCTGTGGCTGCAGCACAGGCATCATAAATGAGGTTCCTACTTCAAGAAACAGAGGCTGGCTCCAAAACTTAATTCATTGGTTGTTCCATCAAGAAATGGCCACATGATGGAACCATCTGCTGTGAATCATCCTGAATAGAACTTAGATCTCACCCATCAACAAAACCAAATACAATCATTTTCAGCAGATCCACGTCCGTAGATCCAGCTGAGAATCATCAAGGAATCAAATGATGGGAGCTCATCTGATACGGACTTCACTCTATGCATCATTTATTAGCTACTAAGGAGACAGAGGGGGCTCCATGCTATCATTTTCAAGTCTTTGAGGCCGAAAGGGTCGAAAATAGGCCATTAAAACATTCTCGCTTCGCTTCCTGCCCTCTTCCTCCTCCTCCTCCTCCTCTTCCTCCTTGGCAACGGAAACTGCAGTCCTGCTGTTGTCTAAATGGATGAACCGTTGCAGGAAGGCCGCCCTGCTGTGTCGGAACAGTCTTTGCTGAAATTCTGACGTCATGAAATAGTAGAGAATTGGATCCAAGCAGCAATTCAGGCTCGCAAGGCACAAAGAAATGGTGTGGAAATTCAGGACTTGCTGACGGACCGAGCAGCTTCCAAAGACACCTTGTTTGACCATCATAAAGATCGGGAGGTTGACGTGGTAGGGGGTGAAGCAGACGAAGAAGACCGCCGCGCAGCCCAAGATCAGACGCCAAGCTTTCCGCCTCTCGTCGGCCTGTTGTAACGGAGCGTGAGAATCCTGCAGGGACTGCCGCATCTTCCAGGTGCAGTAAATGATGATTGCAAGAGGGAGCAGAAATCCAGAGAGCTCAGCTACCGCCATCAGCGTTATGGAGGCTCCCCGCGTTAGCTGTTTCACACCGAGGTCAGCAAAGCAGGTATTGTCATTGTTGGTTAAGCTAGGACTTCTCAGGATTGGGAGGGGCAAGCAAGCAGCCCCCACCACGATCCAGATGACGGCACTTACGGCAACATCGTGTCTGTAATTCCAACTTTTGGTCCGGAAGGGATGAAGGAGAAAGAGGTACCTCTGGATGCTGATACAGGTGAGGAAGCAGATGCTGGCGTACATGTTGAGGTACTTCAGGTAGAAACAGAATTGACAGAGGAAGCTCCCAAAGGGCCACCGGTGGTTGATATAGTAGTACATTCTCAAAGGCAAGGAGAGGACATGAGCCAGATCAGCCCCGGCCAAATTCATCATGAAAATGACCGCTTTGCTTTCCCGCTTGATAAAGCAACACAAGACCCACAGTGCAAGGCTGTTGCCCACCAGGCCAGGGATGAATATAATCACATACGTCGCTGCATATAAGGAGGCCTGGAAACCCATGGAAGGATCAGAACAATTTTCGGAAGAATTGTCAGCCAGCATTTTGGTCCGGTCAGTGGACTTCTTGAGCACAGTTGGTGGAAGAGAAGATCCCTGTGAAGGGCAGGGAAAAGAGGAGCAAACACTTTATTTCCTTCTACAGAAAGACGGGTGAGAAGGGAAGGCTGTAGCCTTGAACACACATGCCAAGTTTATTGGTCAAATCGTATTGTTACCTAAAAGAAACATAGAATCCTAGGGCTGGAAGGGACCTTGGAGGTCTTCTAGGCTAAACCCCTGTCAAAAGGAAGAATCTGTCAGACCTGTCACAACTTAAACTTCTGAAATTTGTTGGAAAAGGTATGGTTTCAGGGGTGGGCTTCAGATCCTTTAGCAATGGGTAACGCTGCCCCGTTGCTAGGTGGGCGTGGCCATGGTGGGCATGGCCTAGTTGGCTGCCTGAACCACAGTGGGGGAGGGCATTTTTCGCCCTCCCCAGGCTCCGGAGGCTTTCCTTGAGCCTCCGGGAGGGTGAAAACAGCTTCCGCCAGGCTCCAGAGGCCAGAAACAGGCCCATTTCTAGACTTCCAGAACTTCTGGGAGGCCCGTTTTTTGCCCTCCCCAGGCTCCAGAGGCTTTCCTTGAGCCTCCGGGAGGGTGAAAACAGCTTCCGCCGGGCTCCAGAGGCCAAAAACAGGCCCATTTCTAGACTTCCAGAACTTCCGGGAGGCCTGTTTTTCACCCTCCCCAGGCTCCGGAGGCTTTCCTTGAGCCTCCGGGAGGGTGAAAACAGCTTCCCCCAGGCTCCAGAGGCCAGAAACAGGCCCATTTCTGGACTTCCAGAACTTCCGGGAGGCCCGTTTTTCGCCCTCCCCAGGCTCCAGAAGCTTTCCTTGAGCCTCCGGGAGGGTGAAAACAGCTTCCCCCAGGCTCCAGAGGCCAGAAACAGGCCCATTTCTAGACTTCCAGAACTTCCGGGAGGCCCGTTTTTCGCCCTCCCAGACCTTCCACGTGGCCCCTGCACTTACCTGGAATGATGAATGGGCCACGTGGAGACTCCTGGGAGGGGAGGGGCAGGGTGGGTGGGGTGAGGTGGGAGGGGCCAGCCAGGGGTGGCATTTGGGGGTTCACCGAACCCTGGCAATCCTTGGCTAGAGGATCGCCCGAACTCTGCCGAACCCCCAGGAGCCCAACCCCTGTATGTTTTATTAGAGGTCCGGTGTATTGTAGTACTGCAAAGCCAGAAGTGAGAATGGCATGCCAAAATTCACAAGTTCTACTTTCCCTCCCTTTACTATCTCTCATTGTCCACCCCATTGTAACCAATCAGATTCAGGCAAGATGTTTTCACAACGGTCAGTCCAAGTGTGGTTTGGTATGTGGCTCCCTCCTTCTTCCAGCTGGGTGACCTTGAGGCAGCGTCTCAAGGAGATACAGCATTTACTTTCATTTTCCCCAAGCCTTCCCACCTTCATTCCCCCTCCCTACGGTTGATGGCAGTCTGTCACTGTATAGCAGTGAAGCACAAGGAAGCCTAAGGTGGCAGCTGACATTACCCTTATACCGTCAGCGAGACGTACCTTACTGCAACTTCCCAAACTAAGTGGGATCCCCATATTAGATTGCAACTTTGAAATCCAAGATATCTGGAAATCGAGAAAGCTATAATGCTTACCCAATTTTGTTTTGAAGGCGCAGTTTTCTGGCTTCTTTGCTTCTGCAAGCTCCATGGATTAAATCACACAGAGGAAGGGAAAGAATGACCAACGTAGGAAAAGGAACCTAAGTTATAATTATTTTTAACCAGGGAGTTAAAATCCTGCTCTATGTCAAGGGGTGGGTTGAGATGAATGGGAGGCATGGCCATTCATTTCCAGATGAGCCAGCTTTAAATGAGTTTTCTTCCTTCCTGTCTGCTGATTCTAAGCTGCTGTAATGATATTTCCTCCTGTGGATACTTTGCTGTGAGTAATGAAGCAGAAGTCTCAAGCTCTCGTCAGAAGCCAGCAGAAAATTCTCAAACCTTCATTTGCCACTGAGAAGCTCCAATTTCTTCCTGCTTTCCTGTTTAAATGAGATTATTATTATATATCGTATGGTGAAGACGCTGAGCTTGTGGATCGAAAGGTCGGCAGTTCAACGGTTCGAATCCCTAGTGCTGCATAACGGGGTGAGCTCCTGTGACTTGTCCCAGCTTCTGCCAACCTAGCAGTTCGAAAGCAGGTAAAAAATGCAAGGAGGAAAATAGGGACCTTTGGTGGGAAGGTAACAGCGTTCCGTGCGCCTTTGGCATTGAGTCATGCCAGCCACATGACCACGGAGACATCTTCGGACAGTGCTGGCTCTTCGGCTTTGAAACGGAGATGAGCACCGCCCCCTAGAGTCGGGAACGATTAGCACATATGTGCAAGGGGAACCTTTACCTTTACCTATGGCATGTTCCCATCATATTTCAATAAAAACACAAGAGATAAAAATGCAAAATATAAAATATCAATGTATGCCTAGATTTACCTGTTTCATTCCAGGCAGGCTACATTGGTCAATATTGACAGCTGGGAATTATCAACCATCTTCAGGTCACTAAATGAATGGTTGTAAGTCAAGGACTGCCTATATTTGAGTGCCTGCCTCTAGAATACAGGATAAGTGTGTTGAAGGGACCCCGGGGGTCTTCTAGTCCTCTCCCCAATGACATTTTGCCATTTCCATCAGGCCTGGCTGTAGTTCCCATTGGTCAAGGAACTTCATTTGGCATGATTCAGAAACAGAAACTTTTCTGGCCTGGCCTCTGCTCTCTGGCACATTATTCCCCCCAGAGTATGAGTGGTGGTCCCTACCCTGCCAGCACATGGACAGCATCTGGCCATGATGAAAACTGGGAAATTTGGAAATTGCTAAATATTGCACAGGCACAGCAAGTTCAAGATATTCCTTGAATAAATGGGGAACATTTGGTGACTCCTGCCTACTGTGAATATGGAGATCACACTCACAAATACACTTGTCCTCTGTGCCCTGCTCAATGGACTTCTTCAAAGCCCCTGATGGCAGGACAAGAAGCAATGGGTGGAAACTAATCAAGGAGAGAAGCAATTTAGAACTAAGGAGAAATTTCCTGACAGTTAGAACAATTAACCAGTGGAACAACTTGCCTCCAGAAGTTGTGAATGCTCCAACACTGGAAGTTTTTAAGAAGATGTTGGATAACCATTTGTCTGAAGTGGTGTAGGGTTTCCTGCCTAGGCAGGGGGTTGGACTAGAAGACCTCCAAGGTCCCTTCCAACTCTCTTATTCTGTTATTCTCTTATTCTTGAGAACCTCATGACAACACAACAGAATGCAATCAATGTTACACGTTTCTGGGGGGGGGAAGTCTAAATTAGGCTTTTACACATTTTAAATTGTATGTTCTTATTATTTGTATTTATAAAGGTAAAGGTTTCGCCTGTCCAGTCATGTCCATCTTTAGAGGGTAGTGCTCATCTCTATTTCCTAGCTAAGGGAATCAGCATTGTCCGAACATGCTTTCTGTGGTCATGCATCCAGCACAACTGTATTCCCAAGTGCACAGAACGCTGTTCCCTTCCCATCGAAGTGGTACCTATTTATCTACTCACATTTGCATGCTTTCAAACTGCTAGGTGGGCAGGAGCTGGAGCAAGGAACGGGAGCTCACCCCATCACGCAACACTCGGTTCTCAAACCTTTCCAGCTAACAAGCTCAGCGTCTTTAATTACTGAGCCAACGCTCCCTTCTGTTTATATTTATATCTATGCATAAAATTTTAATAATGATGCTTCTGACACAAACAAACGAATAAAAAAACCCTGCCAGTCCTTCAGAAGACCTTCAAAACTCATCAGTTCTGGGAATACATAGGAAGTATGGAGACTATGAAATGTTTACATTATATATAGTTAGAATGCACTGTCTTTTCATTATTGCGATTTGAAATGCAGCTTTTGATTTTTTTCTTTTGAAACTTGCTTTTTAATGGTCGAAAACTTGGGTTTTGTTTGTGTTTTAGCCATGCACGCTGCCCAGAGTCCCAGGCAAGTGAGACGGGTGGCCATATTAATTCAATAAATAAAATAAAATAAAATACAACTAGAAACAGAGGTTCTTCGTATAGTATTTGGGGAAATCATCTAAGTCAACCCATTTCTATTTTGGGTCTGTTTGTTTGCAGACTATTTTTATACCTTCATGTTCATGTCTCAGTTGCTATGTGTGAGTATGGGGGGGAGGGGGAAATCTAATGGTTCAGTATTGCTTGAAACTTTCTACCCTGTTCCTTTTCTTCCTCTGGCTGCTGATTCATCCAAACCCTTCTAGAGCAAAGTAGCCACAGTTGGGTGTTGGCTTAATGATTATTTCGCTTCAAAGGGTCATCTACCCCTTGCCTGGTTGATAGTCCAACATTCTGATATTCCCAAGCTGCTGTTTTTGAGTTCTATGGATGGTTTTCATTTGTTTATATTTTTAGCAATGGGATGTTTTCCATTGTACCATTTGTAGAGACTTTTCCCCTACATGCCTGCTCTGGGAGAGAGAACTTCTCTTCTGCAATGTGGGGTTATGATCTTTTCCAAAAATGTGTAAATAAACAGTCACGTACCCCTTCCTCCCTCCCCCCAAAAATTACAACTCTCCATCCAGGAAACCGATGGGAAGTTGGTGAACCTTGATCTAAACTCAGAACTTACGAAACTGTACAATTTCAAACCGAAGTAAGCATGCAGGGAAAGATTCTTGAGTCTAAAACTACGTTTATCAGAACGAATGTTGATGGGGATTTTCAATCATCTGGTTCATGGTTGTCCCAAAGGTGATTTTCCAAAAGGCAACTGAATTTTCTTGGGGGTTTTTTCCCCCCTCCTTAAAAACATTTCACTTCTCCTCCAAGAATATTCTTCAGTTTCAGAATGGATGAGAAATGAAAGGTTTTCAAGGAAAAAACCCAAGAAAGTTCAGTCGCCTTTTAGAAAAGCATCTTTGGGTTTGGAGTTTATCAGAACAGCTATAGTAACAACATCTTGTAGGTCTGAATGTGCCTTCCTTCCTCTTTCTTTCATCTAGATGAGAATTAAGGGGAATGGGGTACTTTCCAAAGAACAAACCACTTTCTTGGTCTGCAGCCAAGCCACGTTTATCTGATGATTGCCTTGGAAATAGATCTTGCCTCTATCGTTCTTCATGCTCTACAGCTCATTATTTTATTTATTTATTTATTTATTGGTTCGATTTATATGCCGCCCTTCTCCGGAGACTCAGGGCGGCTTACAATGCATTAAGCAATAGCCTTCATACATTTGTATATACCTGCTTAGTAGGGCTTTCGGGGCCCCCCTAAGTGATGTTCTATTTTATACAAAGTCAGCTTACTGCCCCCACAAACCAGGTCCTCATTTTACCTACCTCGAAAGGATGGAAGGCTGAGTCAACCTTGAGCCTGGTGAGATTCGAACTTGTAGTAATTGCAGGCAGCTGGTGTTACTTAACAGCACTTTAATCTGCTGCGCCACCAAGGCTTTACATCTTATTACGGAGGCAAAATGAGGATCAGCAGCGAAGGTGCCCCAAATTATACCACAGAATTTTTTGCTGGTCCACAGGAGAAAAGTCCTAACTCTGTAGGATCTCTGGGTACTTTCAGACTCCTTGGTCAGCCCAGAGCAAAAGAAACTCAGAAGAAATAAAAAATAAGCATACTCAGAAATGCCATTTTGCACACTTGAGGAAGAAGTAAGCTGTGGGAGATATTCCAATGATACAGTAGTTCCTGGAGCATTTGAATTTAGGAGACCAAGGTATGGATTGTGGTAGCTTTTCCTTAAGGCTGTTATCCTCAGGGATCAACCCTGCAAGGATCAGATGTCTTAGGGCAGACACCACATCTGGATTACAAAAATTCAGACAGCCACTAAAGGAGAAGGGGAGAAGAGAATTCTTATTATCTGTTTCTTTTTAGAGCTGTCTAATAATTTCTTCTGCATTTTTGCATCCCAAATCTGGTAAACCTTAGATGCTCAGAGACATACATGCCCACAGGTTAAATTAACACTGACTGCCAAGAAAAGAATAAACCGGAATTTGTCCCTAATTGTTTCTAGAATAGATGTCATTTTTCCTTTGTCATTTTCCTTTCAGAAGTCACAATTAGCTATTCAGTCCAACAAGGAAAGGACGGAAATCTTTCTAAAGATTTGGTAAAGGTTCCTCTTTTATTTGGTTAAAGGCTGTTTTTCCACCAGATAAAAAAACAACAACAACAACTGAAAGAGATCTTAATGATTATAGCAATATAAAACAGGACATTGTAAAAGTGAAATGTGGCCGTTACTAAAACAGGCAGTCTTTCTGAAAAAAAGAACAGAGCCTTGCTGCTGAATTGATTTCCTTGGCAGGAAAACCTTGTTTTTCACTTTTAAATCTATGATATGGGTGTAGTTATTTAAGGGTGGGGCTTTACCGCTGATTCGCAAAGCATCCAGAAGCGCTGAAACCCATTTCTGTAGATCCAATAACGGAATTTATTTCCTGCAAATTCACTTTGAAACCTGGATATAAGGATGCCCCAGTGTGCAGTTTTTTTCCTCTGCTCCAGATTTTAGGAGAACAGCCTTACCTCATAGCAGTTTGCGTTCATTCAAGAGATGCTGACCGCAGAAAGGAATAAGCCATGAAAAGCAACAAAGGCTTCCTTTGAACGTTGATGGTTTCCTCATTTCGGTCACAAGGTTTCCCATGCAGTTTCAACCTCTTCGTGGTAATCTCGAAGGCTGAGGAAGGTCTCGAAAAGTTTTCCAGAAAGACGAGTAAAGGTCCAGCGCTGTGGACTGTACGGAAGGAAATCCTGGCTCTTGTTTCTCTGCCCCACTTAAAATACAGCCACAGCTTTCTGGAGAGAAGCCAAAACAACAGATGACATCACAATGATAGTGTGGCCTTGAAAAATTGCCCACTTCGTCACACCGCCATGTCCAAATTTGCTGTATCTGCCTGTTTGCTTTATTTCTTTTAACTTTTTAGACATGAATTGTATTGAAAGGGAACATAAAGATGAACACAGTCTAATGCAAAATAACAGAAGTGCAGAAAGAAACCATAACAAGAAATAGTTTTATTGATTGATTAGTGTTATGACCATGTTAAAAATATAACACAAAAGTAAAATACAGATATTTCTTAACCTATGATCACCACTGAGCCCAAAATTTCTGTCGCTAAGCGAATTAAGTGAATTTTGACCCATTTTACATAAGTGTGGAAAATGGTCATAAATCAGTTTTTTCAATGCTGTTGTAACTTTGAACTGTTGTAAATCGAGGACTACCTGTACAGGATGTAAATCCAGGGTAAAATAGATAAAATAAAAATACAGTGACAAAAGACATTAGTGTTAAGTATGAAGAATCAGCATTCAGGTAAATACACAGTCTTTACAGAATACCCCATTCTCAAAGCTCCAGGATAAACAGTACAGAAGAAATTGTCTTCCACGTGGACAGCACTTTTTCGACAACATAAGGGTCTATATCACCGAAACTATTTTATTATATTGTTATATTTAAATGTAGAATAATAGCAGAAACTATGGGAACAAGGGACGCGGTGGCTCAGTGGTTAAGATGCTGAGCTTGGCAGTTCAGCGGTTCGAATCCCTAGTGCCACATAACAGGGTGAGCTCCCATTACTTGTCCCAGCTTCTGCCAACCTAGCAGTTTGAAAGCACGTAAAAAATGCAAGTAGAAAAATAGGGACCACCTTTGGTGGGAAGGGAACAGCATTCCGTGAGCCTTTGGCGTTGAGTCATGCCGGCCACATAACCACGGAGACGTCTTTGGACAGCTCTGGCTCTTCGGCTTTGAAACGGAGATGAGCATCGCCCCCTAGAGTCAGGAATGATTAGCACATATGTGTGAGGGGAACTTTTACCTTTATAAGAACAAAGAAACGTAACCTGACGTAAGACTAAAGACAGAAGACATCTCAAATATTTTCTGGAATATTTCAGATAGTCAACATTACATATCTGGTTAGAGTCTAGAAACCGAGAGAAAGAAAAGTAAAATAAGAAATTATTTTGAAAGCTGAAACGTTTCTCCGTCTGTTGAAATGACTATTTTAATCAGAATGTCAAAACAGAAACTAAACAAGGAGAGATTCAACCTGGAAATAAGGAGAAATTTTCTGACAGTGAGAGCAATCAACCAAGGGAACAGAAGTTGCCTTCAGAAGTTGTGGGAGCTTCATCACTGGAAGCTTTCAAGAAGAGACTGTCAGAAATGGTGTAGGGTCTCCTGCTTGGGTGGGGGGTTGGACTAGATGACCTCAAAGGTCCCTTCCAACTCTGCTAATCTGTATCTGTAATTTTTTAAAAAAAAAAATGAAATCTCAACGTTCTGTAAGATGTGTTTTGATCCAGGGCTTGCTGTAAGTGGTTAGATTTAAAGAGAGACCGAGAAATATGTTTCTGACTTTTTGCTTTTGCTCATATCGTCATATTAAGATTAATTGATGGCTGGAGAAAATTTGTGTTTGCTAAGGATCAATGCTGACCGTATGGCACATAATCAACAAACCAGTCCATGCTTGATTTATATCTATAAGTTTGATTTATATGTTTCTTGTAACTGTGGAATAGTAAGAAGGATATCATCAGTATTTTTGAAACTTTCCCAAACTTCTTTCTTTACCAAGTAAAGAACAAGTAAAAAGCATCGAAGTATCACCAGAAAAAGGAGGGGGGGGGGGAAATCCCTAATTATATAAACAGTTTTTTCCCGATTGGGCTTTTAGTTTCAGTGAAGATCAAGGGTGTGTGTGTGTGTGTGAATCAGATTAACTGATTAACAGAGTTGGAAGGGACCTTATAGGCCATCTAGTCCAACCCCCCACTCAAGCAGGAGACCCTACACCATTTCTGACAAATGACAGTCCAATCTTTTCTTCAAAGTCTCAAGTGATGAAGCTCCCACCACTTCCGAAGGCAACTTTTGTCCCACTGGTTGATTGTTCTCACTGTCAGAAAATTTCTCCTTGTTTTCAGGTTGAATCTCTTCTTGATCAGTTTCCATCCATTATTCCTTGTCCGGCCTTCAGGTGCCTTGGAAAATAGCTTGTCGTCCCCCCCCCCCCCCCCCCCCC
>WNWU01000035.1:3791190-3817973 GCA_012654045.1 Ptyas mucosa
CGCCCCCCCCCCCCCCCCGCCTCTCTGTGGCAGCCCCTCAAGTATTGGAAGATTGCTATCATGTCTCCCCTGGTCCTTCTCTTCACTAGACTAGCCATGCCCAGTTCATGTAACCGTTCTTCATATGTTTTAGTCTTTGGTGCTCTCTGAGCTTGCTTGGTTTCTTGCAGACATTTCATTACCCAACTAGGTAACGTCATCAGTGCTAGTAAGAAGTGCTATTTGCTGTCTGTTCATATTGTGGTGGCTTCCCTGTCACTGTTGATGGGGGAAGTCCTAGAGATTCTTTGATCAGGAATATTAGGATTTTTTTTCCAATGGCATAGAGTAAGCTTTGACTAACAAAGTCACACAGGGGATTTAAAATATTTTTTAAATACAAGTAGTCCTCGACTTATAACAGTTCATGTAGTGACCATTCAAAGTTACAACAGCACTGAAAAAAGTGACTTATGACCATTTTTCACACAACCCTTTAACAGTGGGTTAAGAAGGGACCTTGGAGGTCATCTAATCCAACCCACTGCTCACGCAGGAGACCTGTACTAGGGATTCGAACCGCCGAACTGCCAACATTTCTGATCAACAAGCTCAACGTCTTAGCCACTGAGCCACCTAGTCAGGCCATTGTAGCATCCTCATGGTCACATGATCAAAATTCAGATGCTTGGCAACTAGTTCAGATTTATGACCGTTGCATTGTCCCGGGATCACATGATCCGCTTTTGCGACCGTCTGACAAGCAAACTCAACGGGGAAACCAGATTCACTTAACAACCATGTTACTAACTCAACAAATGCAAAGACTCACTTTACAACTGTGGCAAGAAAGGTTGTAACACGGGGCAAACTCAAATTAATCAATGTTTCATTTAGCAACATAAATGTTGGGCTCAATAGTGGTCGTAACTCGAGGAATACCTGTACATGCCTGCATAGAACATGCACTTCTAGAAGAGAACTGTAGAACATTGCCTTTTTGTGTAGGATGAGCGGTTAAAAGTCAAAAGACGAGTTTCCTTAGCTTTAGAACGAAAAACCCAACCTGGATTGCCAGACTTATTTCTGAACTCAGCCTACAAAAACATGGCCCAATAATAAAGGTTGAAAAATGTCACGTCCCCTGAGTCTTGCAGAGGTGTGTTTGTGTGCCTTCAAGTCAATCTTGATGAGGTCCTGCAGTTTTCTTGGCCAGATTTTTCAGAAGTATAGAATAGAATAGAACAACAGAGTTGGAAGGGACCTTGGAGGTCTTCCAGTCCAACCCCCTGCCCAGGCAGGAAACCCTACACCACTTCAGACAAATGGTTATCCAACATCTTCTTAAAAATTTCCAGTGTTGGAGCATTCACAACTTCTGCAGGCAAGTGGCTTGTCATTGCCTTCTCCTTTGGGCTGAGAGAAAGTGACTGGCCCAAGGTCATGCAGCTGGCTTTGTGTGCCTAAGGTGGGACTAGAACCAGGGATGGGATTCAACCGGTTCGCACCACTTTGACCGAACCGGTTGTTAAATTGCTGGCTGGTCCCTCCCCTCCCTGCCCCATAACACACCCCGTTATGGCTCCCAGGTAAGTGCTGGGAGGCCTACTAGGCCCAAAACAGGGCACAGAGGGTGTGGTGCCATCCTCCTGTGGCCCGTTTTTGCTCCCAGGAGGCTGCAGGGAGGCCTACTAGACCCAAAACAGGGTATGGCGGGGCAGCCCCCCCCCCCCGGTGGCCCGTTTTTTCTCCCAGGGAGGTGCAGGAGGCCGAGTGCTGCCTGTCATACCCCCTGGCCGTGCCCACCATGCCTCGCCCACCCAGCCGGTCATTAAGACAGAGAACCGGTTGTTAAATTATTTGAATCCCACCCACTGACTAGAACTCACATTCACCCAGTTTCTGGTGCTTTAAACATTATACCAAACTGGCTCTCTTGCTTTGGTGAATGGACAACAATAATTCCACTTTGCACCGTAAGTTCAGGTCTCTCTATAACTAAGGCGAGAGCCTTCTCCAAGGACAGAATCAATACTTTTTACTACGGCAGCAGTAAAGACCACTCTAGGCACAGAAATGGAAAGTCGCCTCAATCCCCACAATGGACGAATGGCTGCAAAAACTGATGGAGTTAGCAGAGATGGCTAAATTGACTGTTTTGATTAAAGAAAAACCTTCTTTACCTTCACTTCTACTCGGAAACCACTTCTGGACTTTGTGCTTGAGGTGGGGGAAAAAAATGAAACTTTGATTTTGGGTTTTACTGATTAGATAGATTTGTTGTTATAGAAATGGCTGGTTTATACTATTATGAAAAAGTAAAAAGTTGAGGGTAGATCTGAATGCTTTTATTTTACCAAATAAAATAAGACTTTATTTTATTTTATTGGAAGCCAATGCTTTTTTTTTTTCGGCCTTGTTTTCCCACACTATCCACTTCCCTTTTCCCTTCCCTAATTTCCCTAATGTTTGTATTCTCTTTGTGTGTCATATTATAAATTAATAAAAACTATATATATAAAAGATACTTTTCACTATGGCAGAGAACTGGTTATCTATCTGGGTAGTCCTTTCCCCACTGCTGAGTTGAAGCTCAGCATGCTTCCAAGAGGTGTAACATTTGGGTCCCCATCATTAACTCCTCTCCTGCCTCAGTTTCCTCTGTTCCTAGTCAATGCTAGTCCTGATATCCCTCTAAGCCAATGGACGCCAGGCGCAAGGAACCAGAACAACTCCCTGAATAGGCCAAAGCTGTTTCTTTATTGCTGATCACCTATTTACAAGAATCTTCCCAGACCGACTGCATTCCCTTGAGAACCACCAGATAAAGGCTTCAATGACCTCTGTCATTTCCTCTGATGGATGCATCCCTTTTTACTCTCCCCTCTCCTTTAGCCATGATTCCACCATAATGGATGATGAAACCTAACATTTGGCACCAGTAGTCCCTGTAAGGGTAGGATGGGAGGGCAAGAGCCTTGGATACTACAGTGGTCTAAAGCACCCTGTTATTAACACCAGCTGTCTGCAATTATTGCAGGTTTGAATCTCACCAAGGCTCAAGGTTGACTCAGCCTTCCATCCTTTCTAAGGTAAGTTAAATGAGGACCCAGTTTGTGGGGGCAATAAGCTGACTTTGTATAAATATACAAAAGTATGAAGGCTATTGCTTAGCGTGTTGTAAGCCGCCCTGAGTCTCCGGAGAAGGGCGGCATATAAATCAAATTAAAAAAAAGAAGAAGAAGGTCCATATGATAAAAGTAGCATTTTGCTATCCCAGTAACAAACCCTACCCTTTTTCTGTGTGCAAAGAGTGCAAAGAAGAGCAACCAGGATGACTAGGGGACTGGAGGCTAAAACATACGAAGAACGGTTGTAAGAACTGGGCATGGCTAGTCTAATGAAGAGAAAGACCAGAGGACAGATGATAGTAGCGTTCCAATATTTGAGGGGCTGCCAAAGAAAGGAACGGGTCAAGCTATTTTCCAAAGCACCCAAAGGCCAGACAAGGAATAATGGATGGAAACTGAACAAGGAGAGATTCAACCTGAAAATGAGGAGAAATTTTCTGACAGTGAGAGCAATCAACCCATGGAACAAAAGTTGCCTTCAGAAGTTGTGGGAGCTTCATTACTGGAAGCTTTCAAGAAGAGACTGGACTGCCATCTATCAGCAATGGTGTACGGTCTCCTGCTTGGGCTGGAGGTTGGATTAGATGACCTACAAGGTCCCTTCCAATTCTGTTTATCTGTTTCTGTTAAATTAAGCAGGGTTTATTTCCAAGTAAAATGTATTTATCTAAATAGATTCCCCATAAGTCAATGGCCCAGAGTATAAAAGTATACTTTTTAGTCCTTTTATGATCCTTTACATCCCCTGTATAGGCACAGTATAGGATTGTTACGTCATTCAAGACATTCTTGATGATTTGCTAATATTGATGTAGAAAACAATCAGATTTTTAAAAAAAAAGACTTTTAAAATTGGATTTTCAGTTCTTCTCAACAATTGGTGTATACCAATATACAGCATACAAAGAAAACCTCTATAAAATCTTTTTCAGATGGCATTACTCACCTGCAAGATTAGCGAACATGTATAAAAACGAATCGGTTAAATGTTGGAAATGCAATCAGACACCAGGCTCATACTATCATATGTGGTGGACATGCCCCAAAGCCAAAAATACTGGCTGGAAAATATGATAGGACAACAAATAGATCTGAAACCTAAGACATTTTTGTTTGGCGTGCTTCCAGGAAATTATAATAAGGGGAACACATATTTGGTTCTACACATCCTAACAACAACTAGGATCGCATATGCACAATGTTGGAAAAACCCAGAAACCCCTGCAGACAATATTATAATCAAAAAAATTCTGGAATGTGCAGAGATGGATAGGTTAACCCTAAAAATTAAAGGAAAAGAAGATTCGGACTATTTTATAACATGGGAACTATTCTATAAATGGTTAAATGACAAATATTGAGGTTAGAGGATAAGATAAGGCCAATATTCTGTTCAAATAAAACTTGTTTTTTTTTAAAAAAATATTGAGGTTAGAGGAGTGGAATTGGGTGAAATATGGTTTATAGGAGAAAGAAAAACAGGTGAGTAAATATTTATGACGGTTATATAATCGATACTATAATGGAAGATAATATATGTTATAATATGATTGATTTTTCACATATTTGTTTATATATTACCACATATTTGTTTATTTATATATATATACACACACACACACACATAATGACGATGATGATGTTTGTATGCTTGTATGTTAACACCTTAGACACCCGGAGAGCACACTGCTCAACATAAAAAGGAAATGTATGATATAAAACAATAAAAAATATTTTTTTAAAAAAAAATTGGTGTATATTAATAATATGAAACCATTACCACTCCTTAGATTTGCTTGCTTTTTAAAAATGTTTTGACCACAGATAGGCAGCCGGAGGCATAAAATGTGCCTTTTTCCCTTTGTAAAAGTAAAATGGCAAGTATTTCCTGTCGATGGCTGGCTGTAAAAAAAAGATAAAAATAACCCACAGGAAGCACCTGACTGAAAAAGAAAAAAAGAAATAAGAAAGGGAAAGAACCAAGCACCCCCACATAAACATATGGAAACCAGAACGTAGCTATATATTTGGAAGTGCATAGTTACCCAGATCACACGATTAAGATAGGGATGAGTTGATGCAGTGTGGACTGTTCTCTTTGAAAAGCAGTGAACATAACTGACAGAGTGAAGCCTTGTTTTCTTTTTCTTTCAGAGCAGTTCTTTTATTTACTTTACTATTCAGAGCAATTATTTTGTTTACTTGCAGAGTATGTACATATTTACAAAGATGTGCGCAGTCAACTCACTAATGAAACTATACTTTTGAATAGAACTAAAAAAAAAATCAGTTAATTTTTATGACCAATAAACTGAAGATTGCAGATCAAGAGAAGCCTGGGGAACTCCTGTTCCTATCTATGGAATGTATTTCAATGTATTCCAATTTTTTATTTTTATTTTTTGCAAATGTTTAGTATGCTAAAGCTATCTGAAGGCTTAAGGCAAGTTATACCTTTGATTCTCGCTTGAAATCAGTCAGGAAGTGCATTCCCAAAGTAATTTCCCATTGCACATTAGTGGGATCAAGATGTCAATGATGTCATCCAGGCCAAAGTTGTCTAAAGGTTGAAACATGGTAACTGGATCAAACTTTGTTAATCTGAGATGTTTCGTTGCTCATCCAAGCAACTACATCAGTCAGAACAAAATTATTTAGGCAGATAATTTTGCTCTGATTGATGAAGCTTGGATAAGCAACGAAACGTCTCAGATTAACGAAGTTTGATCCAGTTACCATGATTCAACCTTTAGACACATTAGTGCAGTGATGGCAAACTTTTTTGGCACCGAGTGCTGAAAAGGTCACGTAAAAACATTGCGTGCATGTGCTCGTCAGGGCCGCGCTCCAGAAAAGCCGAACTTCCAGGTTCTGGCACTCATGCATACCTAACCATCAGCTGGCCGGCACGCATGCACACACTAGTTTTCGGCACTGCCACACATGCAAAGGACAGCTGATCATCACGGGCGCATGTGTGCCAGAAACCCAGAAGACAAACAGGCAAGGCCATGCGTGCCGGGCAACATGGCTTCGTGTGCCATAAGTTTGCCATCATGGCATTAGTGGGATTAGCAAAAAGCGTGAGTACTTCCAAAACTATCAAAGGATGTGAGAAAGCAAAACAAAGCAGGTTCAGCCATTTGCCCTTCTTAGGCAGGTCTGGGAGAAAGAAATCCATGTCTCTGAGGAGCTGTTTTGGGTTTGTGTAGCTTAACATTTGGTCATCCCCACCCAGTTTGAAATTCTTGATTGGAAATTATGAGCGTCCCCCTAAGGTCGTAGGAAAAAAAATAAAACAAAACAGATCATCTGATGGCTTAGCTATGTGAGTCCCATCCTTGCGATTTGTAAACCACGGTGCTACAGATCCCAACTTTTCTCTTCATGAGGACTTCTAGATTGTCACTGAACGTTTTTGAAGACCACAGTGTTAACTTAAAGCCAGCAATGTATCATCTACAGCTGCTTTGACTCCTGCAACTTCCCGTTCAATGGTTTCCATAAAACAGATCAGGAACCACTGATCTATCATGTTGTATGAACCAGGGGTGAAATGTAAAATTTGTTACTACCGGTTCTGTGGGTGTGGCTTGGTGGGGCGGGGGGTAATGTGACTGGGTGGGCGTGGCCAACTTTTTTTTTTTAAAACTTTTCAAAGCATTTTTTCTAATGCTTTGATAAGCCTCTCTGACGATCAGGCAGCTCAGCTAGGATCGTCAGAGACTTTTCAAAGCATTTTTTAACCACCTCTTCGATCAAGAGGTTGCAGAAAAAAATGCTTTGAAAAGCCTCTGATGATCCCAGCTGAGCCACGCAATCATCAGAGGTTTTTTTTTACCTTTAAAAGCATTTTTTCGTCGGAAGAGATTATAGAAAAATGCTTTTAAAAGTTTTTTTAAAAAAGACTCTGATGATCGTGTGGCTCAGCTGGGCATGGTGGGGGAGGGGGGTTTGCAGGGATTTTTGCTACCGGTTCTCCGAACCACTCACAGCCATCGCTATCGGATCGGGTGATCCGGTCCAAACCAGGAGCATTTCACCCCTGGTATGAACCCAACCAACTATTCAGGGGTGAAATCCAGCAGGTTCTGACAAGTTCTGGAGAACCAGTAGCGGAAATTTTGAGCAGTTCAGAGAACCGGCAAATACCACCCCAGAGTGGGGTGGGAATGGAGATTTTGCAATATCCTTCCTCCAGGAGTAGGGAGGGAATGGGGATTTTGCAGTATCCTTCCCCTGCTACGCCCACCAAGTCACAGCATGCCCACAGAACCGGTAGTAAAAAAAATTGGAGTTTCACCACTGCAACTATTGCTCCATCATCCAACCAAAAACTAAGCAAACTTTTCTCTGACATGGTATGTGAGCGCATTCTTATGCTACAGGATATCTGGAGATGCAGTCTGAACTAGGGCACCTCCTGTACACCCTCCAATCCTCTGTTCAACTTGAAGTCCAGCTAATTTATTCCTTCATCGAAGAAGCGCTTTCCTTGCTTAACAAACGATTCCTGAAGGACAAGCTCCTGTACGTTGGTATCCGATCATGGAATTCCGATGTCACAAAAAAGTACAAGAATGGATCCAAGCAGCAGTTGAAGCTGGCAAGGCTTAAGAAAAAAGGGTGCAGATACAAGACACTTTGTTTTACGGCACAGCCCTTCACCACATCTTCTTTGACCAACATGAAGAAGAAAAACATGAGGTGATAGGGGGCGAAGCACACAAAAAATACGACAGCACACATGGACACCATCCGTAACGCCTTCTGTTTCTCGCCGGTGTTTTGTAAAGGCATTTGATATTCCTGGAGGGAAGCTCTGGTCTTGGCAGTGCAGTAGCCGATGACGGCCAGAGGGAACAAAAACCCAACCAGTTCGGCCACGATCAGCATCCCGATCAAAGCCGCCGGGTTCTGGAACTTTTCAATGCTGAGATCGGAGAAGCAAGCTTCCGAATTCGGGGTCTTTCTCAGCAATGGGAAGGTCAGACAAGCTACGCCAACCACCAACCAGACGGTAGCCGAGATGGCGACATCGTAGCCCTTCTTCCAGTTTTTGGCCATGAAGGGATGGAGCAGGAAGAGGTATCTTTGCACGCTGATACAGGTGAGGAAACAAATGCTGGCGTACATGTTCAGGTACTTCAAGTAGAAGCAAAGCTGGCAGAGGAAGAGTCCGAAGGGCCACTTGTAGTTGACATAATAATAAATCCGCAGAGGTAAGGAGAGGACGTGAATGAAGTCCGCGGTGGCCAGATTCAGCAGGAAGATGATGGCTTTGTTTTGCTTTCGGATAAAGAGGCATAGCATCCAGAGAGCGATGCTGTTGGTTAGGAGGCCTGGGATGAAAATGATGGAGTAGGTGGCAGCATAAAAGGTGTGTTGGAAATCTTGTCCGGGTTCCGAGCAATTCATTCCTGGGCTTCCCAGCATCTCAGTTCCATTGCTGGTGAAAGGACTTGGAGAAGTCTCACTTATGGAGAAATTCTGGTCGCTGTAAGAAAAAGATGGCACATTTATAAAGCAATAGTACTTAGACTTATATACCACCCCATAGTGCTTTACAGGACTCTCTCGGTGGTTTACAATGTCAGCATCTTGCCCCCCAAAAATCTGGGTCCTCATTTTACCGGCCTCAGAAGGATGGAAGGCTGAGTCAACCTTGAGCCCTATTAGGATCGAACTCCAGACTGTGGGCAGAGTTTGCCTGCAATACTGCACTTTAACCACTGCACCACCAGGGCTCCTAATAGCATTAGTAATAGCAGTTAGGCTTATATACCGCTTCATAATGCTTTACAGCACTCACTAAGCGGTTTACAGAAGCAGCAATTTCCCCCAACAGTCTGGGTTCTCATTTTACTGACCTCAGAAGGATGGAAGGCTGAGTCAATCTTGAGCCGGGTTAGGATTGAACTCCTGGCTGTGGGCAGAGTTAGCGTACAATCCTGCACCACCAGGGCTCATAATGCTAATAAAGGAGAATATTTGTAGCTCAGGGTTGAAATGAGGGGTCCTTGATGCTCTCTGAGCTTGTTCTGAGTAGCACCGATGATATTACCTGGTTTGGGTAATAAAACATCTGCAAGGAAAACAGCTAAACTCAGAGACCACCTCTCAGATGGCACATTGTTTTGTAGCATTACATTGCAAAGTGTTTTTGACATGGAATTGTCTTTGAGTAACACCACTGCAGTTTTCCTCTCCTTTTACTGGAGGACCCAAAGCTGTTCAGAAGAGAAGGAGAAAGGGAAAGAAGCAGCAGCAAATAAGTCTTAGTTTTTGGCTTCTTTTCAAATTTAGAAAGAAGTTGGACTAGATGACCTCCAAGGTCTCTTCCACCCCTGTTACTGAAAGGTGAGAGGAAAAGGGGAAGAAAGAGGGAAGAGAGGTGTAGGTATAGAGCAGGGGTGTCAAACTCAATTTCATTGAGGGCCAAATCAGGATTGTGTTTGACTTTAGGAGACCGGGGTGGGTGTGGCCAGGGTGGGTATGGCCAGCTCAACATCACTTGTGTTGAAGGCGCCAGTGGCGGCCTGAGTGCTCTGCCAGCAAAAATGGGCTCCCGAGCTCTGTTTTCAGCTGTGATGGCTTCCTACAACCCTCTGCCAGTAAAAACAGAGCTTGGAAGGTCCATCTGTGGCCCTCGCGAGCTCCATTTTTGCCAGCAGAGGCACCGTGGGACAGTCCTTCATTGTTTCCAGGGCAGCCCCACGGGCCAGATCTAAGCACCCCATGGGCAGGATCCGGCCTAGTGACCTAGACTTCCTTAGAAAGCATGAAGCAAAGTCTTAATCCCGGCAAAACCTCTTTTATTTACACGACTGTGAATTCCCTTTCATTCACAGTCAACAAGGCTTTGGCAAACAGTCTTTCAGGGGAATGTTTATCAACACCCACCTTATCTCACTTGGAACGCTGCCAGAGAACCAATTTCCGAATGCAGGGCAAGGCCAAACTTGGCACAGAGTCTATTAGAGTCACAAACATAACTTTCCAATATTGAAATGACCAAATGAACTAATTGCTTTCTGCAAAAACTCATGTCCCGTTCGCTCCTCTTTTATGTCCTATGGGAGGAGCCAATCATCTCCTAGATGTGGCTTTACTCCCTAGTCGACCCTGTTTTCTTAGTTGTTCCTGTCTTCTGGCAGCTGTGTGCATGCGCAGACTGGGAACAGGCTCCAGCTGTTCCTCTGCCTTGCTGCAGAGCCCTCGTCCGAGCTTTCCCCAGCCCCCAGGACTGGCTCATTTTTCTCCCCAATCTCCTCACTGTCCAACTCTGCTGCCAACTCCACTGGCCACTGGCAGGCCACAACAAACGGGAGTTTGATACCCCTGGTATATAGAGAAAAAAAGATATTGACTTCCAACTTTTTTCGGCGCAGTAAAGAACAAAATAAAATTACGAGCTCAACTTTTTCTCTTACTAGGTTAACAAATATTAGCCATTTCTGTGTCTAATTGGAAACCACTTTTGGACTTTATGCTTGGGGTGGGGAAAAAATGAAACTGATTTTGGATTTTGCTAATTGTATAGGTTTGTTGTTATAGAAACGGGTAGTATATATTATTATGTAAAGGTAAAAAGTCAAGGTTGTATGTTCTTACCTTATTCTATTGCATCAAAAGGAATCGGAAATTAATACTTTTCTTTTTCTTCTCCTCTTTAACCTGCACTATACTTTTTCACCTTTCTCTTTCCCCCCTGATTTTCATTTTTGTTGTATTTCTGTGTTTTATATTTTAATAACCTAAACTACTTGAACAAAAAAACCAAAAACAAATACTAACCATTTCTGTGACAACAATCTCTTATGAATCACCAAAACCCAGCATCAAGAGTTCATTTCTTTTCTATCTCGAGCACAAAATCTATAAGCGGTTTGCAAGCAAAAGGGTTTTCTTGCAGAGCTTAATTGCAAGAAAAGTTCTTGCAGGATGTGGTTTTTATTTTCTTCTTCCCTAAAGTTGGAAGCTTCATCTTGGAATTGTTGACAATTTTGTGAATGTTTTTAATCTCTCAAGAAGTCGCGTAAGTGAAGCGGCCATCTTTGGTCAGTGATTTTTATTACAATCTTTCCATTTTTGCACACCGACCATCTACCGCAGTGATGGCAAAACTTTTTACTGTGGTATGCCAAAAGTGGGGGGGGGAGCATGGAGGGGTCACGTGCGCATGTGCCCACACCCATAATGCAATGCCCCCTGCACGCCCTGCCTCCCGCACATGCATGCGTGACCCCCGTGCTACCCCACCCCTGTGCATGCACACTCCATCCCCACGCGTCCTGCACATGCACGCTCGACCCCCCACACCCTGTTTTGGGCCTAGTAGGCCCCCCTGAAGCCTCCGGAGACCCAAGACAACATGTTTCTAGACTTCTGGTAGGCCTGTTTTTTGCTCTCCCCAGGCTCCAGAGGCTTTCCTGGAGCCTGGGGAGGGCAAAAATGGCCTCCCCCGACCCTCTGGAGGTCCTCTGGAGGCCGGAAATGGCTCATTTCCGGACTTTCAACAGGCCTGTTTTTCACCCTCCCAAAGTCTCTGCGCAAGCCCTGGCATCCAAAATGGGTCATGTGGAGACTCCTGAGATGGGAGGGGAGGGGAGGCATGGGCGGGGCTAGCCAAAAATCAGCTGGCTGGCCTGCACGCACATGCTTGGTAGAAGTGACCTAGGGCAACAGCTCACGTGCCTGCAGACATGACTCCACGTGCCACCTGTGGCACACGTGACATAGGTTCACCATCACGGATCTACCCTATTAGCCTAACCTATGGGAAACACACTTCCTTGTTAATTTTAATAAAGTTATTTCCAAAAAAGGAAAGGAAACCCCTTTTGCTGCTTGAGAATGGTGGAGTCATTTTGTCCAGCCTGTAAATTGTCATAACTCTCCTTCCACCTGTTTGTTCATGCATTTGCTATTTGCTAAATTGCTCATGCATACTATTCAAGAGTTTCCTGTTTAGCATCTTTGCCAATTAATTCTTATTAAGTCGGCAGCTTCAACTCCATCATGCAGGCGGGAAGTCAATAAAAATCAAATTTCCAGCTTCTGCTTTCCATAATGACATCTCTGGGGAAAGATATTCTTACTGCATGTTGGTGAGAGGGCTTCTGTGATTTCTCTCTCTCCAGAGCATTAAATTATAATGAATACACTCAAGATTGTCACTGGCCACAAATGTATTCTGCTTGAGTTACTTTTTAAGCTGGCTCTACTGACAGCTGGCTGAATGCAAGCTCTATTATACAGCAAAGAGCTTAATAGAAGAGAATATTTGTATCTCAGGATACTTGATGCTCTCTGAGCTTGGTTGTTTGCCTCCAGACATCTCATTACTCAACTAGGTAACAGCATAAATGCTGGAAGGGAGTGAGGTTTGCCAGCAAGAGGAGGAGGAGGAGGAGGAGGAGGAGGAGGAGGAGGACTGTGGGGTCCTTGGTGCTCTCTGAGCTTGGTTGTTTTCTTATAGCTGTTTCATTACCCAACTAGGTAACATCAGTGCTAGGGATGGGTTTGCGTTCTCTTCATATACTAGTGCAGGAGTGTGAAACTCAAGGCCTGAGGCCGGATCCGGCCCGCAGGATGCTTAGATCTGACCTGCGGGGCCACCCTGCAAACAGCGAAGGACCGGCCCGCGGTGCCTCTGCTAGGGAAAATGGAGCTTGGGAGGGCCAGGGGAAGCCCTCCCGAGCTCCGTTTTTACTGGCAAAGGGTTGCAGGAAGCTGTCGCAGTCAAAAACGGAGCTCGGGAGCCCGTTTTCACTTGCAGAATGCTCGGCCCACCACAGGCGCCCCCGACACGAGTGATGTCGAGCTCGCCATGCCCCCCGGCCACCCCCCCATAGGTCAAACACAACCCTGATGCGGCCTTCAATAAAATCGAGTTTGACACCCCTGTACCAGGGGTGAAATCCAGCAGGTTCTGACAGGTTCTGGAGAACCGGTAGTGGAAATTTTTAGTAATTCGGAGAACCGGTAAATACCACCTCTGGCTGGCCCCAGAGTGGGGCGGGAATGGGGATTTTGCAGTATCCTTCCCCTGCCGCGCCCACCAAACCACACCCACTTTCCCTGTTGTTGGCAGCAGTATTTTTGGTGGTTCCTTGTTTCGGCTGTTCTTTACTATTTGCTTGTTTGTCTGAGATGGTAGTTCCTTGACTGGGGGTATTGTTTGCTGCTTGATTGTCGGCCTTGTGTTAATCTGGGACGATGCCTTTCTTGAATAGCATGCAGGCAGTGATGGCCTTTCCTCACAAAAACAACCCACAGAGATTTTTTCATAAAATGTGACTTACAGGCAGGACATGTACCCAAGAGATGCTTGGATTTCAAAACAGGAACAAACAAAAAACTGAAGCTGCACCTTAATTTCAAAAACTCTCTTTAGACCAGTTCTTGCCTTAAAAGGAGGGGCAGTAGAGCAACAAAGCTATCTCTGTGTGTAACTTTTTTAGTTTTATTTCACACATTGTCAGGAAACTACATTAACATGAATCCAAGATACATATAATGAGGAAAAATAAAAAATATATAAAAGGTCTATATTAAACCCTGAATAAAGAGAGGGGTACTATACATGTAATTTTTTTCATATTTAAAGAGTGTGCCAAATTATAAACTATTGCTATTAGATTAAAAAGCCAGGTTGTGTAGTGATGAAGGCCTCTGGCTGGAAACTGGGAGAAGGTGAGTTCCAGTCCCGCCTTAGAAACAATGGCAGTTGAGTGACTTTGAGCCAGTCACTTTCTCTCAGCCCCAAGAAGGAGAGAATGGCAAACCACTGTTGAAAAACCTCACTAAAAAAACTTTCAGGCAGTTTCTAAAAACTAGACACAGTTGAACAGAAGAAGAAAAAAATTAAAGCAAACCATAATATCCAACCAAGTTTGATAAAATTGTGGTTCCTGCTTCTGACATTTAATTTTCTTAACTCGACCTGTGATTTTTTCCCCCCAATGTGGCAATCGAAGAGGCTTTGCTAATCGCAACTGAATTGTTATATTACCTAGAGCTCGCCAATGTTACACAATTATTGTTTGGGTTGCTAAAATTAAATAGATAAATCAATTCTTTATTTTTAATCTCATGATTTAGTCCTGTAAATAACCTTAACTCTGGAGAACATTCTATATTTTGTTTAATGATGTTACGTCTTCAAAAAAATTTCACCAGAAGGGTATATACCTTTATGAGGTGACCACCACAAATGAAAAAACAAACAAAAAAAATAAACCTTTATGTTCTTTAGGCAACCTGTCCAGCATTTGGGAAAATAATTTTAATACATATGAGCCAGCCCAACAACAATGTTTAATTTTCCACTTCACTTTTTCACTTCACTGAAACTGAAGTGAAGTGAAACTGGTTTCCATATATGCTGCCAGTTTGTCTCCTGTGTGGGATTACCAAGATCAGTAACCCAAGTTTCCATCCGATAGCTTTCCCTTTTT
Source organism: Ptyas mucosa (assembly GCA_012654045.1). NCBI lineage: Eukaryota > Metazoa > Chordata > Lepidosauria > Squamata > Colubridae > Ptyas > Ptyas mucosa. The sequence goes on from WNWU01000035.1 coordinate 3,805,763, forward strand.
AAATTACAACAATAACCTATAATCTTTTGAAATTCCTTTTGGATGTTCTGAATAATGAAGTATTCTCAAAATTTGTATAAGGCTGTATTGCCAAAAGTTCTAATATTTCTATTGCCCAGAATTCAATTCAATTCAAATTCAAATTCAAATTCAAATTCAAATTCAAATTCAAATTCAAATTCAAATTCAAATTCCATTCCATTCCATTCCATTCCATTCCATTCCATTCCAGACATGGACCAGACCAGAGCATATAAAAAACACTCAATAAACACAGTTAGAAATTCTTAGAATAAAATAATAAATGACAACTAAAATCTATGATAAAATCCAGTCTGTCAATTGTACATGGTCTAACTATATTAAAATTGCAATCCATAAACTGTGAGGCCCCTTAGTCGGTTTAATACCGAAAGGGAAAGGGTTAAGCAGTGCAAAGGGTTTGCCATATTTGTTGTATAAAATAACTATGGTGGGTTTGACACGTGTTTCTGACGAATCCCCAGTGCTGCTGTGCAGAATCTAACCTGCATTGCAGTTTCGGACTGTTCGTCCTTAAGCTGCCACTGGAGATAAGCATTGTCAGAATGGGCAAGATACCTAGCAGTTATTGGCAGAGTATGTTTTTTCCGCGAATCCCACTGTAAAAGGAACATTTAAGGAGTATGTGACCCATAGTTTCCACCGCTGCTTAGAATTCTATTATCTATTTTACCCTGGAATAAGAGCCTGTGTTTTGTTTTATATTTTTGATACAGCCATAAGACTAATCGGTTAATAAACTATCTAGGTAGCTATTACCTAGAAGAGGTTTGAGTTAATACTGAAAAGGCTATTGTAGCGTATCACCTCTTTGTGGTGGTATCTGATCTTTATTGAGAGGCTCACCCTGGCTATAAAAATCTTTTAATCTGTGCTCTCAAAGAGTTCACGTTAATCAAAGGTGCATGTAACTTTTGCAGATCTCTGGTTTGGAATACAGGACGGTCTGCATGCAGCTTTTGAAGAAAACCGATTTTGTGCCACATGTGACGCACCTTCCTTCTGTGGTCTGATAAATAGGTTTTCCTAATTTATGCCGTTGAAATGCAAAGCTCAATCCTGGTGAGCATCTATTCCCCCCAAAAAACTGGACTTCTCGATTCACCGCTTCTGCTCAAGGAACAAGGATAGCTGTGGGTGACGGCCGTATCTTTGCCCAGGTGTATCTTCTGTGCCAATGGCACCCATTCCTGAACTGGCAGCCCCTGCTCACAGTCAATCCTTGCTCATTTCCTAGTGGGATTATTGTACACTATGCGGGGCTAGAAGTTACAAGTGGTCCAGAAATGCGGTAACTCATGCAGTGATGAGTGACCGTTGGTTCGTCCATATTACATCATTGTTGTATGAATGGTTCCTAATTTATTTCTGGGTGCAATTCAAGTCACCAGTTATCATCTTTAAAGACCTATATCAGTGTTCCTCAACTTTGGCAGTTTGAAGATGTGTGGGCTTCAGTTCCCAGAATTCCCCAGCCAGCTATTCCGGGAGTTGAAGTCCGCATATCTGCTGTCAAGATTGAGAAACACTGCCTTACATGGTTGAGGACTAGGTTATTTGCAGAACTGCCTCTCCCGACTAGGATGGACATTCTCCAGGTCTCTTTCCTTAAAATGTTATCAGTGGGACTTCAGAAACAGACCTTTTCTACCCTGTTTCCCCAAAAATAAGACCCAACTGTGAAATAAGTCCTAGCATGATTTTTCAGAATGCTCCAGTGGTGGGTTTACCCCCGGTTTGTACCGGTTCTATAGAACCGGTAGTAAAACTGGCGGGAGGCCCCGCCCACTGACCCCGACATCACCAAAATGCTTCTGCGCATGCGCAGAAGAGCACGTGCTTGCGCACACGAAGCAAGCATGTGCATGTGGCCACGCTGCAAACCGTTAGTAAAGGTAAGTAGAACCCACCCCTGGGATACTCATAACATAAGCCTTACCCCCAAAATAAGCCCCAGTTACTGTAAGATTGTCAGCCAAATGGGTGCATTTAGTATCATATTTCCCCCAAAATAAGACGTAACCAGAAAAATAAGACCTAATGCATCTCTTGGAGCAAAAATTAATATAAGACCCAGTCTTATTTTCAAGGAAACACAGTATTAAAAAAACCCCTTCCCCTGTTCCACCAGACCCATGAAATCAGATTCTCTCTTCCATATTTTTATCTTTTTGTTACTACCTCAGTCAAACAGCAGTTTCACTCATTGTGTTTATCTGGTGACAGTCTCCCCAAATTTTCAGGAGAGGCATAAATCGATATATCTGCTCATTCCAACTTTCACAAGTGCAGTCAACTGGTAGAGACTAACTTGATCGTAGGAAAATAAGATCTTTATTGCAATTTTTTTGGTGCTAACTAAAGAGGAACATTCTTCCAAAACTGCAGAAGGAGGGGGGGGATAAAATCTACCTTGTCTACAATTCCACACTTCAAATTCTAAAAATCTTACCTCATCTGGAGCATCAGCAAAAGCAAGGGGTGTAGAAAAGGCAAGCTTTGGATAGCAAATTCTTCCCCGGTTGTCTTTTTGGAGAGTGACTCAAAGAGGAAAAGAAAGACCGTTGACTGAATCTTGTTATTGCAACTGTCTGAACAAGGTTCTCTTCGCAGGAAGTTAAGAACAAGAGAAGTTTGCATTTACTAACCACAAAAATAAGAATTCTTGCGTATAGGCAAGAATTCCATCAAATGATGAAGTGTTCTGATGCTTGAGAAGATACAAAGCCAGGAATAGACACCTGGTTATAGTCATTTTTGTAACTGCAAGACACAGCAGTCTGAATTGAGAAGGCTTATCCAAACAATAGAGTTCCTGCTGGTGGCAGAAGTTCACTCAGAAAATCAGGCAATGTAATATTTAATATGTAGATAGAACTCTTTTTATTTTCAAATAACCTTCAGGAAGAAAAGGCATTAAAGTGTTTGGGGCAAATGAATCAAGTCCTCTTTGAAGGACTTGGAAAACTAGATGTCTAAATCAGTTTGAACTGATGCTTTGGAAAATTAGATGTCTAAATCAGTTTGAACTGATGCTTCAAATTCCTTCAATTCAGAGAGATTTGCGATAGGAAGGCATTTCAATTAATTTGGACATGTTCAGTTCAAAGTGATACTTCTACAAAATTGTAACACACAAACTATTACCACCAGCACAAAAAAAGCATTCTTGATACCAGCTATTAAGGAAGATGGGTCTGCCTAAATCTAAGGAATCTCAACAGATTTTGTTCAGAATCTATTTGGTTCAGATTTCTTCAGGTCTGCATCTGGAGAGTGTCCCCAACTTTTGTTTAGGACTGTCTAGAAGTTTCCATCCAGTCATATCAGCCCTTTCAGGTTTTCCAGAGCAGGAAACTGACTCCACAAGAAGACTAACAGAATAACAGAGTTGGAAGGGACCTTGGAAGTCTTCTAATCCAATCCCCTGTTCAACAGGAGACCCTATACCATTTTAGACAAATGGTTGTCCAATCTCTTCTTAAAAACTCCCATTGATGGAGCACCCATAACTTCTGAAGGCAAGCTGTTCCACTGATTAATTATTTTCACTGTCAGGAAATTTCTTCTTTTTTTCCCCTAGGTTGCTTTTCTCCTTGATGAGGTTCCATCCATTGCTTCTAGTTCTGCCTTCAAGTGTTTTGGAGAATAGCTTGATTCCCTCTTCTTTGTGGCAGCCCCTTAGATATTAGAACACTGCTATCATGTCCTTCTTTTCATTAAACTAGAATTCCCAATTGCTGCAACCTTCATTCGTATGTTTTAACTCCCAGACTAGAGCAAAGCTTGATTAAGATCTGTTGTATTAACAGGTTCCTAGATATTTGATTGTACTGTTGCTCCTTCCCACTTATAGTTCATTGAGTCAGGGAAGAGTCACTTTGAGTGTCTTTCTAACACTATCTCCTTTTCAGAGGTGGGATTCACTTCCCTTCTTTAAAGGTAAAGGTAAAGGTTCCCCTCGCACATATGTGCTAATCATTCCCGACTAGGGGGCGGTGCTCATCTCCGTTTCAAAGCCAAAGAGCCAAGGCTGTCCGAAGACGTCTCCATGGTCATGTGGCCGGCATGACTAAATGCCAAAGGCGCACGGAATGCTGTTACCTTCCCACCAAAGGTGGTCCCTATTTTTCTACTTGCATTTTTTACATTACTTCCGAACTGCTAATTTAGCAGAAGCTGGGACAAGTAACGGGAGCTTACCCTGTTATGTGGCACTAGGGATTCGAACCGCTGATCTGCCAACCTTACGATCGACAAGCTCAGCATCTTAGCCACTGAGTCACAAATGTGAGCGTGCGCGCCTCCTCTGCACATTCGCACAGCCTTCCATGCATGCTCTTTGCTCACACATTACAACTGGGCGGGTGGGCGGAGCCTCCCGCAGTTGCCACTATTGGTTCGCCCAAACCGGACAGAACCGGTTGAATCCCACCACTGCCTCCTTTCCTAGGTCTCAAGCAATGTCTCTGTCCCCACTTTCCGGTAAGAGGAGTAATGGCTTCTGATCATTTCTCATCTCATGCCCTCTACAGGTAAATCTCAGAATATAAGCTTGTGAATATTTCTGATAAGACGTCTGCAACAACAACAGGAAGTTTTGACCAAGAGTTACATAAGGTGTATGTGATTGTCTCTTCATTAATTCAAAAACAGCATAGTAAACAAAACTACAGTATGATTGTTTTTGTATGAAGTTCCTGGAATGAATCCAATATGAACAAACACCAAATTCAATTCCATTTTTGACCTGGAAATCAGGTTAGCAAGCAAATTGTAGGACTCATGCTGTGGTAGAAGCAGGTAGGTTGACGAGATATTGCAGAAACAAACAACTACTACTCGTTTTGTTGTTATTCATAGCAATAATAGCTACTCAAGTTTCGTATTGTTTGCAAGATTGTTATGTGGAGATATCCAGTGATGTGCACTGGAAGGGTTTTTTGGGAAAGAGAGCTTCATCTTGTGTGAAAAAGTTATTTCAATAGTGTAGAAAGTTAGCACCCACCCATCTCCTAGAAGAATGAGATATTGTGAGAAATATTAAAAAGGCAGAATATTACATTTCCCTAAAGGAGAAGCATGCTCTTGGAAAGCAACCCCCACTTTTCTTAATAGCCCCAGCAGGACTGCGCCAGCCTATCTACAAGACAAAAGACCTTCAGCTTCAGGGTGATGGGATTAACCCTCACTCATGATCCAAACCAGGACAAAGCCATTAAGACACAATAGGAATTGCCCAACACCCTTTCAGAACACAAGCCTCTTCATTACCTCATCACCCTCCAAGTTTCAACCGAACCTTGGAGCTGACACAACCTCAGCTATGACCCCTGCATAGCCTCTTGGGAGTCTGACAGCAACCAATAGAATATATTTCTTGCACAGGAACAGGAAGCTCAAGGGCAAGGCCCAAGAGAGAGTATAAATACCTCTCTCTCTCTCAACTCCATGTGTTCAGCTGCCCAGGACTTCAAACCCATGTGGTCCTGTCCATCAATAAACCATCTTTCCAATCAGCCTCCATGTTTCCAGTGTCTTTCTCCCCGCTTGGAACTGAACCAGATGGACATTTCTTCCAACAGTAGATTAAATGCAGGAATTACCAAATGTTTGGTACGTCACATTCCCTTTTTAAAACTTTTTTTAAAGAAATCTGCACTTCTAAACATACATCCAGTGGTGGGTTTCAAAATTTTTTACTACCGGTTCTGTGGGTGTGGCTTGATGGGCGTGGCAGGGGAAGGATACTGTAAAATCTCCATTCCCACCCCACTCCAGGGAAAGGTTACTGGAAAATCCCCATTTCCTCCCAATCAGCTGGGACCTGGGAGGCAGAGAATAGATGGGGCCAGTCAGAATTTTTACTACCGGTTCTCCAAACTACTCAAAATTTCCGCTACCGGTTCTCCAGAACTGGTCAGAACCTGCTGAAACCCACCTCTGCATACATCGACTATTTTGTACACACTGGGTGTTCACACACAAACCAGTCTCCCCCGTTAGCCCATTTCCAACCAAATAACCACACATAAATTTCCCAGCTGCAGAAAAACACTGAGGGAAATTTTCTCCCATTTACTCCACCAGCTCACTCCCCACCCCCAGACATCTAGACAGCTTCCCTCTCCCCCCATTACAATGGCAGCTGAACAAGCAAGCAATATAAAGCAAAGGCTGACACAAAGACACACACACACACCATTACTTTGTGAGTAAGTCCTTCATAACACATGGGCAGTTCCTTAACCCTGGATGTGAATGTTGGCAGGAAATTACTTTACCAAACTCGCCTAAATTCTTGGTGTCCTCCTCTGATGATGTTACCCAGTTTGGTAATGAAAGGTCTGTAAGAAAACCACCAAGCTCAGAGAGCACTAAGGACCCCATTGTCTGTGGAGATTCTCAGTCATGCAGGTTCATGGTTGACCCAAAGATGCTTTTTTCAAAGGGCAACTGAACTTTGTTTTTCTCTCTGTATTTCCTATTTTCAGCCACAAGATGGTGACCCATACCTTTAACAATTGTCGTCTATTTTTTTTGCTCTCACCAAAAGACAAAATCAGATGTCAATCAAGGGGAAAGAACAGAGTATGATCCCTTGTAGAACTTTCAGCTTCAGAAAATTGTTCTTCCTTTACCCTATTTTTTTTGGAAATGGTTTTCAGAGCGAAGCAATTATTCACAGTACTGTGATATATTTAAAACATTTATACCCTCTATCTACTCCACCCTGGAAAGTTTCCGCCCTTTGATTCCAGAGTAATTAAAAACAAGAAAGCCCCTGAATTTTGAAAACTAACAATCCTTTTCTTTCTTTCTTTCTTTTTCTTTCTTTCTTTCTTTCTTTCTTTCTTTCTTTCTTTCTTTCTTTCTTTCTTTCTTTCTTTCTTTCTTTCTCTCTCTCTCTCTCTCTCTCTGTATGGTCCCCACCATCTCTTTATTCTTTTTTATGTAGTTCATTAATTTTCTACAGAAAATAAATATAAACAAAGAATGATTAAAGTAGAAAAAATAAGGGAAGGGGAAGTTCAAAAGAAAAAAGAAAAACAAAAAGATAAGGTAACTTTATTGTCATTTTTTTACTGCGAGCACACTGGCCCACATTAAAAATGAAATTCTGTTGCCTGCTGTCAAGAGAAAGTGTATATCTACCCAAACACATACATAACACACATATACACATGCTATATACATACATACTTACATAAATATATGTATAAGTATATATGTATCATATATATGTATCATGCAAGTATAAATGTATACCTGCAACATACATATAAATATATATCTGCACCATACATATATCCTCCTCCTCCTCTTTTAACGCCCCCATAATCCCTTGCAGGGTGGAGTCTGGGCAACTGAATGGAGCTGGGTGTTTAATGGCCTGTCGCCAATGTGGAGTTTTTTAGCAGATATATCCTCAGTGTACCAAGAGAGAGAAATATTTGCCTCTACCTAGGCTCGAACCCACAGCCTTTATCACTGGAAGCTTTCAAAAAGAGACTGGACTGCCATTGGTCTGAAATGGGGTAGGGTCTCCTGCTTGAATGGGGGATTGGACTAGACCTAGAAGGTCCCTTCCAACTCTGTTAATCTGTTAAAACAATCACAGAAATAAAATTCATTAATCCAGCGGTGAAATGCACTTACCTTCGCTACCGGTTCGGGAATGTGAGTGCATGAGCCTCTTCTGCGCATGCGCAGAGGATAAAAAACAGGACATAATGACGTCCCGGCGGGTGGGCGGAGTCTCTCGCCGCCGGTGCTACCAGTTTGCACGAGCCGGATAGAGCCGGCCAGATTTCACCGCTCCATTAACCTTTTAATCTCAAATTCAATAATACCCAGTATTTCTGAACTCATGAACATTTCTTAATTGTCACATTCCAAAATTAGTGTTAGTCTTTCTTCTAGAGAGTGGTGTTCATGTAGAAACAAACTTAGACAAAGTCTTTTCTCTAGTCAAGGATGGATGGATCCTTGGTGGATGAGATGAGAATCTCATGGATGAGAATCAATTAGACAATCAGCTAATTAAAATCAGGCACAAGCTGGGAAAAATTCAAATCTTCACTTTGTCGCTTGGAATGCAGACTTCATGCTAAATGTCTCTCAAGTGGTTAAGAATTCCATGGAAGGGAACAGGCTATCTTGGTATCAAACCTTTGATTTGTACCAAACTGTATCTATTGAAGTTTAGATATACTAAAAGGAGAATTTTGTTTAAGTGCAGTTGAAGAGAGTTCAGGAGATGAAGACGCCTATTTCATAGTTTTTAAAAACGACTGTTGGAAGAAATATCCATCTGGTTCAGTTCCAAGCCGGGAGAAAGGCACTGGAGACAAAATGGAGGCTGGAGGTTGATTAGAAAGATGGTTTAATGATGAAGCAGAACCACATGGGTGGTTCTTGGCAGCTGACCACATGGAGTTGAGAGTGAGGGGTTTTTATACCTTCCTCTTGGGCTTTGCACTTGGGCTTCCTGTTCCTGTGCAAGAACATGTATTCTATTGGCTGTTGTCAGACTCCCATGGGGCCATATAGGGGTCATGTTTGTCTGAGCTACGTTCGGTTGAAGTTTGGACTGCTGATGCAAAGAAGGGGTTTGTTGGGCAATTCCTATTGTCCTATTGTTGAGGGCTAATCCTACCTTTGTTCAGTCCTTGCTGCAGGGAATTTTTGCCTATGAATAGAGCTACCTAGATACTTGGCTTCTTTTTCAATATATTCTTTATCTCTTAAGTGCTGACATCTGCTGTGGGCTACTAAGAAAGGTGGGGGCTGCTTTCTCTCTCTTAAAAAACATGTTTCTCTATTTCTCTCTTTGGGAAATATCATATTCTGCCTTTTTAAAATATTTCTCAAGATATTTCATTCTTCCAGGAGATGGGTAGGTGCTAACTTTCTACACTACGGATGAGGTAGAAGGAGATGGAAAGGCTGAAATATGTCCATCTGGTTTCTTAATGAGCATCAGATCAAATTCTCCATTCTCTTTCTCTCTCTCTCCAATAGGAAAATCCCAGGAAACAAATCTTCAAACGAAACTCCCAAAAAGACCTATTATTTGTTCTGGACCTGAGATTCTACAAATAAAACGACCCAATCTTGAACTTAGACCCCAAGCAAGTCCAGCATTGCTGACATTGGTTTCTCTATCCAATGAGTCAATAGCTTCATAGAAACTTGTATTTCCCTTCGTTGGACTAATCTTTGCGTTTCCAGCAGACTGAAAAACAAACAAGAGCAAAGCAAAGGAAGGAAGGAGGTGGCAATTAAGACATGTCTACCCCGAAGTGACTCCACCGGGGCAGGAAAAGTCTGTCTCTTGTCCTCCTATTCACCCATTTTGTTTGAGAGATGTTTCTTTCCCAAACAGGATTTTCTGGCTTCCTTAGCTACGAAGATTCTGCATCTAGTCCCAGTTCAAGACGAATTAGAAAAACACAAATCGTTAGGATCACCGTTGTATGCCCAGACAAAAGTTGCAAAGGTTTTCCAGGCAGTCCTCAACTTAGGACCACAACTGAGCCCAAAATTTATGTTGCTACGTGACAAAATTTGTTACATGAGTTTGGCTCTATTTTGCCACTTTTCCTGCCACATTTATTAAGTGTATCACTTGTTGTTGTTGTTAGTTGCGAAGTCATGTCCGGCCCATCGTTAATCTGTGGTGATCTGGGTGCTGCCCAAACAGGGAACCAAAAGACCCAAGCGCCTCTCCACCATCAATCAGCACCCAGGTCACCATAGATGAAATCCAAGGTTAACATCAAGCCAACAATCAAATAAACAAAACCCCAATCAAGAAACTGCCAAAGAAACCAGCAGCAAACAGCCCAACCAAAAAACCTTTAAAACACCCCATCGACACTGACAGGCAAGTCACCAGAATACAAACCCACAGCAAACAGCACTCCTTACTAGCACTGATGATGTTACCTACTTTGGTAATGAAATATTTGCAAGAAGACAAGCAAGCTCAGAGGGCACCAAGGACCTCTGAGAAAGTTCAGTTTATTATAAAGGCGTAGTTTCAAAATGTGACCTTGTTACACTTTTAAAAGAGATTAAATTTAATCCAAGGATATGGCAGTTTCTTGACTGGGATATTACAAGCAGTTAAGTCCTTTCATCTGGGATGCTAGAAGGCCAGTCGCTCAGTTAATCTTGCAATCTTCAAGGAATGGCTGGAAATGACCCTCTTAATCTTAGAAGCATCTTCATGAACAATTAAGATTTCTTCTCTTCCATTGCAAAAGCTCTCTTTTAGTGTGTGTCTGTGTGTGTATAACTTTGTGTGTCAACAGATGGCAGCACCAGACAATTTTGTCACAACCTAAGTAGGATTGGAACTGGTTAATAAATGAATAAGGAAGTTCAGAAGTTGGAAAGTGGAGAAACCATCATAATAGAAGGCAATGGGAAAGCACTTCCAAATTTTTGCCAGGAAAATGACATGTCTCTGTCAGTAGTGGGTTCCACTTACCTTTACTACTGGTTTGGAACTGTGAGTGCGTGTGTGCGTGCGCTTGCTTCGCTTGTGCGTGGTGCCTCTGTGCATTTGCAGAACCTTCTGCGTATGCACAGAGCATCCGTGATGACGTCTGGGTGGGTGGGCGGAGCCTCCCACTGCCGCCACTACCAGTTTGCCCGAACCGGGGTGAACCAGTAGAAATGCACCACTGGTCTCTGTGCAGTCACCCAGAGAGGAAAGTGTTGGAAAAACTCAATGGTGTTACTATTTTTCTACTCTTATTGATGCCAGAATTGCAAATGTCAAGAAAGTTAAGGTCTCCATTGACAATCTGGAGTTGAGATACATCTTTCAGAGCATTTCCCTAATATTATTCCCTTCCAACTCTGTTGGGATCACAATTTCTGGAGGACATCAAGCTGGAGAAGATTGGTTTAGAGCAGAGGTCTTCAAACTTGTCAGCTTTAAGACTTGTGGATTTCAATTCCCAGAATTCTCCAGCCAGCATAGCTGGCTGGAGAATTCTGGCAGTTGAAGTCCACAAGTCTTAAAGCTGACAAGTTTGAAGACCCCTGTTTTAGAGCAAGGGTGTCAAACTCAAGGCCCATGGAGCAGGGGTGAAATGCTCCCGGTTCAGACCGGATCACCAATCCAGTAGCGATGATGGCCGGTAGTTCGGAGAACAGGTAGCGATGGCAGCTGGAGGCTCCACCCACCCGCCTTAGCCTCTGCAGCCCTTCTCTTTCTGGGTGCAGCGCTTCTGCTTGTTGGCCCACTTCCCGGCAGCGCTTCTGCTGGTGCCACCACACAAGCCTCCCATGAGGAAAAAAAAGGGAAAAAGCAAAGCGGCTGGCTGCAGAGCTGCTAGCTTCAGGAAGTGGCCCAACAGGCAGAAGCGACACGCCCAGAAAGAGACTCCGGCCTTGCCCCGCCCTCTCACCACCTGCTCTCCCTTCACTTTGGGTCGGGGGCTGGGGCCCAGAGATGCGCCATTCATCGAAGCCCCAGAGCTGCCACCTGCTCACCGCCTGCCTCAACTGGGTCGGGGGAGCCACCGCCCGCTCGCCCTTCACCACGCGGCGTGTCCTACTCCTTACCTTTCTCCCACGGCTGGCTGCCAGGGAAGGCAAGCACCTGAAAGTTACCGGAGCTGCTCTCCTTCTTGAATGTGCCGCCACCATTACCACCCTGTTCCATGCGCCAGCTGCGCAAGTGCACACCATTTATTTCATTCATTCATCAATGGCAGGTTGGCTGTGTTTCACCCCTGCCGTGGAGTGCTTATATCTGGCCTGAAAACAGCAAATGGCCAGCCTGCAGAGCCTTTGCCAGCGAAAACGCACACACCTCCCTCCCACCCAAACTCCATTTTTGCTGCCAGAGAGCTATCGAAACAAACTAAAAACCAAACAAAAGGAGAAATGTTTCCCTTGTTGCATCTGAGCATGGAAGAAGGGACAGGAAAGGAGAAAGGGAAAGAGGAAAGACAAAGAAAAAGACAAAGAAAAAGACAGGAAGATGGGGAAGAGAGCAAGGAAGGAAAAATAAGGTAAGAGGGGAAGGAAGAAGAAAGGAGAATGAAGAGGGAAGGAAAAAGAAGAAAAGGGAGGGAGGGAGGGAGGGAGTGAGGAAGGAAGGAAGGAAGGAAGGAAGGAAGGAAGGAAGGAAGGAAGGAAGGAAGGA
>WNWU01000035.1:3817983-3830234 GCA_012654045.1 Ptyas mucosa
GGAAGGAAGGAAGGAAGGAAGGAAGGAAGGAAGGAAGGAAGGAAGGAGAGGAGAGGGAGGGAGGGTCTTGGGGAAGTTCTGCCTTAGCACTTGGCCACCACAGGTGCCCCTGACATGAATCCCATGTCACACCCACCATGGCTACACCCCGGCCATGCCCCACCAGCCCTCCAAGGTCAAACACAACTCTGATGTGATCCTCAATGAAATCGAGTTTGATACCCCTGGTTTAGAGGATCCAGAGGTTTTTGGTTTTTTTTAAAATTTTATTTATATGCCACCCTTCTCCGGAGACTCAGGGCGGCTTACAATGCGTTAAGCAATAGCCTTCATACTTTTGTATATTTTTATACAAAGTCAGCTTATTGCCCCCACAACTGGGTCCTCATTTTACCCACCTTAGAAAGGATGGAAGGCTGAGTCGACCTTGAGCCTGGTGAGAATTGAACTCGCAGTAATTGCAGGCAGCTGGATGTTAAATGCTGCCTTAGTAGGAGGCATTAACCTCCTACGCCACTCAGGTGCATTTTGCCGGATATGATGTTGTAACAAGCAGTAGCTAGCCCGGATCCATAAGTATAGGCAACACTAATCAGAGAATGGGCAACCCTGAAGAACGTGGGCCAACTTGGGGTTAAATGTTGTTTTTTAAAAAACTAGATACGGTGGCTTGGTGGCTTAGTGGCTAAGACACTAAGCTTGTTGATCAAAAGGTTGGCAGTTCAGCAGTTCGAATCCCTAGTGCCACATAACAGGGTGAGCTCCCGTTACTTGTCCCAGCTTCTGCCAACCTAGCAGTTCGAAAGCATGTAAAAATTGCAAGTAGAAAAATAGGGACAACCTTTGGTGGGAAGGTAACAGCATTCCATGCGCCTTTGGTGTTTAGTCCTGCCAGCCACATGAGAAAAGGAAACGTCTTCAGACAGTGCTGGCTCTTCAGCTTTGAAACGGAGATGAGCACCGCCCCCTAGAGTCAGGAACAACTAGCACATATGTACGAAGGGAACCTTTACCTTTAGGCTTATTTATTTGGGGTTAATGCCCCTATGCAAAAACCTCACACCTTGAAGACGGGTGAGAACTTCTAGTACTGTTCTTTTCAATAACCCTGAAACTTGGGATACATAAAAAAAAAAAACCTTCAGCGGAAATGCTGCTGAAAACCACACTGGGGAGTGAAAGAAGCAGCCGCCAATCTGAACTACATTTCCAGATGGTTTGCTGGATGAAGATCAAAGCTACCAGTTGACGGTTACGGTCTCATGATCCTAGAGATTAATCAGAAATCGCTACAATGCTGAGAACAACTTCAAATAAAAGTAACAGAGGATCCTGGGATCCTCTGGTGTGAGATTGATGATCGTTTTGCAAAAGAAATTTTTGCAGGGAAGGGTAGAAGGAAGCAAAGAACTGCCGGATAAAACAAATTCTGGATTTTCAGAAAATGTTATGTCACACAAAGCCAGGAAGATGTTCTCCAACTCCATTGATGAATGTGTGAAGCTGTTGTTTTTGGAAACAATAAACAGAACGATTTCAGTCTTTTTCTTAAAAGGTGCTGATCCACACCTCCGCTTTTCGTTTTTCAAGGACGTTTCTGGACTTGAAATATTCACTTGTTTAACATCCGAGTAACTAAAGCTAGAATGCTATGGCAATGGCAATAGCACTTAAGACTTATATACCGCTTCATACAGGGGTGGGCTGCCGGGGGGTTTGCAGGGGTTGGGGAGAACCTCTAAGATTCTGTGCAGTTTGGAGAATCCCCAAATCACTCTCCTGGCTGGCCTCGCCCACTCCCAGGAGTTCCCACGCGGCCTGTTTTGGATGCAGGTTAAATGCAGGGTGTGTACAGACATCAGGAAGGGTGAAAAACAGGTCTACCAGAAGTTCGGGAACGTTGGAAATGGGCCCATTTCCAGCCTCCAGAGGGCTTCTGGAACCTGGGGAGGCCGTTTTCACCCTCCCGGAGGCTCATAGAAAGCCTTCAGAGCCCGGGGAGGGAAAACCCCTCCCCCACACACCCCCTGTTGCAGGAGGCTGACTAGGCCACACCCACCATGGCCACACCCACCCAGCAATCAGGCAAAGCCCACCCCTGGCTTCATAGTGCTTTACAGCCCTCTGTGTAAGGGGTTTGCGGTTTACAGAGTCAGCATATTGCCCTCTGGGTCCTCATTTTATCGACCTTGCAAGGATGTAAGGCTGAGTCAACCTTGAGCAAGTCAGGATCGAAGTTTTCGCAGCAGGAATGCCTTCAATTCTGCACTCTAACCACTGTGCCCACCACGGCTCTTTGCTCTGTGGCCCTTAGAAAATTGTCTTATGATGTTTCAGATCTTCTCCAAGATCAGAGGGAGGATTCCGGAGAGAAAATTCCAACCTCAAAAATCCTCTTTCTCTGCAGTGTCTCCAGAGACAACTGTAGGACTTCCAAAAAGTTAAGATGGTAGCCGAGACCATGCATTTGAAGTCCTGCCCTTTTTTTACATGCACATGGCCTAGTACCGATGATGTTACCTAATTGGGTAATGAAATGTCTTCAAGAAAAAAACCAAGTACAGCCAGTTCAACCCTGAGTACAAAAAAAATGTCTTCTGTTGGGATAAAGCTTCTGTCATGTAATTGGAGCTGCCATCTAGACCAGTGATGGTTAACCTTTTTGGTGCCAAGTGCCCAAAGCACACGCCTGCGCAAATGCACGTGTATACCCGAACCGCCAAAATGCAATGCATGTGCCCCACCCCTGTGCATGTGCACGTTCCCCGGGCATGCGCGCACATCCCTACGAATGCACCCCCCCCCCCGTGCCCCGTTTTGGCTTCCAGGTTGGTGCAGGAGGCTTTCCAGGCCCAAAATGAGGCACGGGGGGCCGTGCGAGGCCCGCGAGGCCCCATTTTTGGCCTGGAAAGCCTCCTGCACCAACCTGGAAGCCAAAATGGGGTGCAAGAGTGCCACGCAAGCCCCGCCCCCATGCCCCATTTTGAGCCTGGAAAGCCTCCTGCACCAACCTGGAAGCCAAAACAGGGCACAGGGTGCAGTGCGAGCTCCCCCCACACCAAAATGTGGGCCTGGAAAGCTTCCTACACCAACCTGCACCCCCCTGCACATGTGCCCTGCCCCTCGTGCATGCGCGAGAGACCCAAAGACCAGTTGGCTGGTGGGAGGCGCGCACACATACACGGTAGAGCTGAGCTGAGGCGACGGCTGGTGTGCCCGCAGAGAGGGCTGTGCATGCCACCTGTAGCACGCATGCCATAGATTCGCCATCACGGATCTAGACTTTATTTTTAGACAGGCACACACACACACACACACACACACATGCTTATCTCCCATAGCTTCTGAGGCTAGCACTTTTTCTGACCTGGAGAAAATGAGTTTGCTAGGAAATGTGTCTCCGTCACAATCAACTTCACCCAAGAAGCTTGAAGTCAGCTTTTATGTGATGGTGCTCTTTCTTCTCCCCCCACCCAAAAAAAACCCCTTATAAGGAGATTATGAGACTGGATTCCAAAATGAGTTTATTGCTGAACAGAATTCTCAGCTGCTTTGCTTAAATCCATTCCCCCCCCCTTCTGAGCGAACTTCTATTTGGACAATGAGTGCAGCATCTGAAAGGAACAAGAGCCCCCTTGCCATGAATGCTAATTAGTTGTGTGCATGCTCCTAAAACACACATTTATGCAGGCATTTCGTCTTTATTTCCATTAATAAGAGGGGGAAAAAAGCCACGCTGTCTTGCTATTTGCAATCCTCAGCAACCCCCGGTCAGATCTCTGGATAAATTTATTGAAGGCCTTTAAATGACAAAATAATGAATCTTTTCAGCTAACACTTTTGGCAAATGAAAAGAACTTGGGATTATACGTGAGAAAACTGACCACAACTCTTGGCTTGTAAAACTGAAAAAAGAAAGGAAAAAAAAAAAGGGAACCTTGTAAGCTTTGGCAGGACCTTGAATTTAAAATAGAAAGCAAAATAATTTTTTTTTAAAAAAGAGCCGGCATTATGCTAGGATTAGAGTCCCTTTATGTATGGGTTAACCTGGAGTCCGTCCAGTCCCAGCTGATTTTTTTCCTTTTGCTAGCTTTCAAGTTTCCAGTTAGGGAGGCTAGACTGTGGTGTGTTCCAAGTCTTTAAAGAAGCAGCTTCCCATTCCTCCCCCCCCAATTAAAAATTAAATAAACTTGTCAGAAGTTCTGCTCAGAACAATGTTAAAAGCTCTCCAGAGATTGTGTGAGAGGCACTGGCTCCCTCCTCCTTCCCTGCTTTCAACTTTGGCCCACTAAATGCTCTTCCTCTTTTTAACATCCAAAGAGAGGCTTCTACTGTTTTCGTTTCAACTCAGAATGAGGTTCTGGCACCAGACATGGTCACCACGGAAGCTCAAATCTTCTAAATCCCATCTGTGTGAAAGAGAAAGTGAGGGGGAAGCCACTTTCCCAGCAATAGGGGAGTAATGATGAGATGCTACCGGGGAGGGGGTGTTATTCTTATTTACTTCTGGTTTGAGTCCTGACATCCTGCCATTCCACGTAGAAACTGGAGCGTGTATTAAGTAATCCCACCTTGGGCTTCTGCAGGGAAATTAGGATAAACATCTAAGAAACCGGTTGGATGTTAATTTGAAGAATTTGCGAATTGAAGGATTATTATTCAATGCTCGATTCTTATCAAGAACCATTTTGTGCCCACTTGCAATCCCCCTAAACTCACGAGATGATGTTTTGCCAGGCTTCTTTCTGTAAGGGAAAGAGGAGACAGAGCTGAGAGGATGGGGGGTGGTTGAGTTAAGCGTGTCATCAGCTTAGTCATTTGTTGTTGTTAGTTGCGAAGTCGTGTCCGACTCATCGCGACCCCATGGACGTTACTCCAGGCCTTCCTGTCCTCTACCATCCTCTGGAGTCCATTTAAGCTCACGCCAACTGCTTCAGTGACTCCATCCAGCCACCTCGTTCTCTGCCGTCCTCTTCTTCTTTTGCCCTCAATCTTTCCCAACATTAGGCTCTTCTCCAGGGAATCCTTCCTTCTCATTAAGTGGCCAAAGTATTTTGAGTTTTAGAGTCATTACCTTCCCAAAAATGGCCCAAGCACAACCCTTCCTGAATTCTACCTTTTTTCTACCACCAAATTCTACCACCAATTTAGGACTGAACTTAACTAAATTCTTGCACCAATAAAGGAGAATATTTGTAGCTCAGGATTGAAATGAGGAGGTCCTTGGTCTTCCCTGAGCTTGGTTGCACTCTTCATATTGGAGAAAGCATCCTCCCCTCAATGTAACTGTGGGGTCCCATGTCAAACTATAGATCACATTGTAACCAGCTGGAAGCTGAGGGCATATACTGATCCGGTATCCGATCCTTTGAATATAAACGACGCTGCGCTTTAATGGTTAGATGGCCTAGACCGTGGTATTTGAACATAGATCTTTTTAACATTTATATTTTATTGGATTCTACTAGTCTAGATGAAATATGTATATATACAGCCTATGTTAACATTTCATCTACTAGTCTAGAGGAAATGTTAATATATATGCCATACACTAAATAAATAATCCTCCTAGATTCTTGCATATAGGGTTGAATAAATCTTACGTGTTTGCAAACTTAATGGATGGCTCCGATTCTTTCACCTGACATTTTCATGGTTATCACCAATCTTGGGCTAAAATAATAACAACCTATATAACAGTAAGCTTATCTAACTAACCCCGGCACACATACTATATAAATACTATTGCATTGTCCCCATGACTGAAAGTTTTAGTGTAGATTTTTCATCGTGATGAACGATGGTGTATTTTGATTCCATCAACTGCAGTTTTCAGGAGAACATTGCTGTGTTCTGAACCAATCCTTCCTCTTGTTTTTCTTAACAAATCCCTTGAATGTCTTTCCCCCATCTTTTAAATTCCTCTGCAAACATTGCAAAAAACAAAACAAAACACCAATCCCTTACATGGAACTGTCAATCTTGATGTTCCTGAGCAAAGGCGAACGGAAATTTATCCTGCCAGCATTTGCAATGGAAATATCTACCCATTGTTGTTGGCTGCAATTGTCCTCGTTGCCATTCAGAACCAGAAATAGAGGTAAGTGGAAGAAGGATGACTACATATTAAGCAAAAATGATAGCATATCCTGCTTCTTAAGATCTTTCTAAATGCATGCTAGCTTGACAAGTGCCTCCAATATGACAAACATTCCCCTCCTCATTTGGATATTTATACATTCATATTCTACCCAAAAAGGAAGTTCTGTGTTGGGTTACTTTCATTGTTCATTTCAGAAGGGAAACTGGAGGGGAAGTTTTTCTTACATGAGCAGGAACCACTCGCTCCATATTGGAGGAAGAGAACTGGGAGAACAAACTTACTTCTACTCCATCAGATTTGGAGGGAAAGGCCACTGCTCCATAATTACACAATGGCCTAGTGGTTAAGACCTTGGGCTTGTTGACCGAAAGATTGGTAGTTTGAGATCCAAGCATCACGTGATGGGGTGAATTCCCATTCTTGGCCCAGCTCCTGCCAATCAATTTGAAAGCATGCAAATGCAAGTAGACTAATAGGTACCACTTTGCTGGGAAGGCAACAGCATTCCGTGGGTCTCAGTGTATCGTCATGCCAGCCACATGGCCACAGAAGCGTCTTCAGACAACGCTGGCTCCCTCAGCTAGGAAATGGAGATGAAAATAGAGCTGGTCATGACTAGAGAGGGGAAACCAGGGGTGAAATTCAGCAGGTTCTGACATGTTCTGCAGAACCGGTAACGGAAATTTTGAGTAGTTCGGAGAACCGGCAAATACCACCACCGGCTGGCCCCAGAGTGGGGTGGGAATGGAGATTTTGCAATATCCTTCCCCCATGAGTGGGGAGGGAATGGGGATTTTGCAGTATCCTTCCCCTGGAGTGGGATGGGAATGGAAATTTTGCAGTATCCTCTCCCTGCCACACCCACCAAGCCACGCCCACAGAACTGGTAGTAAAAAAAATGAATTCCACCACTGGGGGAAACCTTTACCTTTTTAACAGTAATCAGCAGGAGAAGGAATAAATAAGGACAAGATGAAATATTTTATTATTCTGATGCTTCAAAAGCCAAATGTGCATACGTTACTGGAGTTAAAACACAAGGATATGTTTTCAGAAGGAAGAGCATCTGCTTGACTTTTCATACATACTTATTCTACATAATTCCCACCTACTGGGTTAATACCAAGTTCTCTGCAGTTCAATGCCTATCCTACCGTTAGTGCAGAAAGCTTCAGGGTTAAAAATTGGATTCACAGGTCAGGTCTCCCCCATTCGTAATCATCTGGTCACTCATCTCCTCCTGTATTGGTGGCAGGGGAACTTTCGTTAGAGGAGTTTCGGTTTTGAAAAGGGAATCTGTTTTGAGATGAGGAATGACGTAGAACGATTTCTGGAAGGATTCCGAAGTGAAGTAGTAGACGAAAGGATCAAAGCAACAGTTGAGAGTGGCAATGCACAGAGTGATTGGGTAGAAGGTTTTGGCGAAGGTCTCCAGAGAACAGTTGGCTACAGCTTGAGAACGTACAAGGGCATAAAGGAAAAGGATGGAATTGTAGGGGACAAAGCACACCACGAAGATGGTGACGTGCACAATTATCATCTTGAGCACCTTTTCTTTGTTCGTGCCAATCTGGGAGAGAGTGGCTGGCTTCCTGAGAGTCCTCAGAAGCAGCGATGAACATGTAAGGTTGAGCAGAAGGGGAATGATAAAGCCAACCACTTCAATAAATATTGTAATCTTGGACAAGTAGGTCTTCCACACGTCTTTGGGAAACCCTTCGAAACATGTTGTTATGCCATTGGTGGTATTAGTTGTGGAAAACAAGGATGCCAGGATCCCTCCGCTGAGTACCAAAACCCATACCCCTGCACACACAATTGCTGAATTACGTCTTGTCCTAACCAAACGAGACCGGAAGGGGTAGACAATAGCGAGGAAGCGGTCTACGCTGATGCAGGTGAGGAATAGCATACTTCCGTAAATGTTGGTCAGGAAGGCTGTTCCTGAGATCTTGCACAGAGGGTCTCCAAAGGGCCAGTTCCTGTTGAAATTGTAGAAGATCTTGAATGGGAGAGTGAAGACGAAGAGCAAGTCTGAGACTGCCAGGTTGGTCATGAAAATGGTTGTCTCGCTCCGCATTTTGATGCGGAACCAGAAGACAAACAAAGAGGCACAGTTGGTGATTAAGCCAAGGATGAAGACCACGCTGTAGACAGCTCCATAGAGGTTGTACTTGAAGGAATCATCGATCACGCAGGTATGGTTGTTGCTGTGATTTCCCATTCCAGCGCTGCGCTTGGTGAAGCAAAATTAAGTAGCATCCATGTACTGAAGTTCAGGAATCCCTCACTGCTTCAAGAAGCACCTTCTGTTGGTTGAAAGCTTGCGGCCACAGAATCATGATGTAAACCTTTCTCCTGAAGAACACAAAAAGGTTGGGAAAGAGATGAGATCTCAGAGACTTTAGTCCTACACAACTTTAAAAAAAAAACACTGATAGAAGAGAACATCTGTAGTTTAGGGTTAAACAGTGGGGCCCCTTGATGCTTTCTGAACATCGTCGCTTTCTTGCAGATGTTTCATTATCAACCTAGGTAACATCACCTAGCACTGAGGACATTGGTTTGGCAATGAAACCTCTGCAAGAAGTCACCGAAGTTCAAAGACCACCAAGGATCTCACAGAAAACACATTCTATGATGTCCGGTTACAACGTTCAGATTACGTGAAAATTATTTTTTTCCTCCTATCTCTTTCTGCATCTAAGGAACAGAGTTGATGTTGAGTTGATGTACTAGAGCAGGGATGGCTAACCTTTTTTTCCGCGGGTGCGTCTCACGCATGCCCACACCTACAATTCAATGCCCCCCTGCACGCCCTGCCCCTGTGCATCCACGCATGACCCCCCCCCCGCCACTGCCCCCCATGCACGCACACGATGCCCCCCCCGTGCCCCGTTTTGGGCCTAGCAGGCGTCCCCGAAGCCTCCAGAGGCTGGAAATAGCCCGTTTCTGGACTTCCAGTAGGCCCTTTATTCACCCTCCCCATGCTCCAGAGGCTTTCCTGGAGCCTGAGGAGGGTGAAAACGGCCTCCCACAGCCCTCCGGAGGCTGGAAATGACCCATTTCTGGACTTCCGGGAGGCTTGTTTTTCACCCTCCCAGAGCCTCCATACGAGCCCTGTACTTACCTGGCATCCAAAACAGGCCATGTGAAGACTCCTGGGAGGGGTGTGTGCGGCATGGGCAGGGCCAGCCCAAAATCAGCTGGCCGGTGCACGCATGCGTGCTGGAGCTGACCTAGGGCAACAGCTCATGTGCCCGCAGAGACGGCTCTGCGCGCCACCTGTGGCACAAGTGCCATAGGTTTGCCATCACGATATTAGAGGAATTCAAACCCTCATTCACATTTTATGTCTGCTAGGAGAGTAACTCTGAGTTAGTACTTCTTTTAGACATAACCTGGTTTACTTTTTGTAAGTTTTTATGGCTTTTTTTTTTTTACTTGTAAACGGCTAGTGTCACTTAGACTGTGTCTAAATTTGATCAACAAATAAATAGAAAGCTAGGCTCGCGTAACGAACTAAGTTAGGTTAAAATGTAGTTGATTAAAATATGTTGGTTCAATCGATATGGGAACCCAGCTGTGGGCTTAACATGCTGTGTGTATCAAACCCTCACATTAACCCATTGTACTTGTTTCCTAGTTATGCAAACAGAGCAACTGCGTTTTATGAACAGGTATCTAGTTTGTAGTGTGAACTCAACCAGACCATCAAGGCAGGTAAATCCCTCAATTGCAGCCAGACTTCAGCCTGTTTGTATTTGCTATACAAAACGTACATGGATTATTTTGAAAGTATTTGAATGGAATCATTCTAAACTTTTGCCCAGTGCTGTTTTGGCTGTGTCTGGTTGCAATGTTATTTACTATAGAGCAGGGGTGTCAAACTTAATTTCATTGAGGGCCACATGAGGGTTGTGTTTGACCTGGGGGGGGCAGGTCGATGTCACTTGTGTCGGGGGCACCTGTGGTGGCCAAGTGCTAAGGCTCAGACCCTCCCTCCCTCTCATTATAATTTCCTTCCTTCCTTCTTTTTCCTTCCCTCTTCCTTCTCCTTTTTTCTTCCTTCCCCTTTCCTTATTTTTCCTTCCTTGCTCTCTTCCCATCTTCCCTTCTTTTTCTTTTTCTTTCCCTTTCTCCTTTCCTGTCCCTTCTTGCATGCTCAAATGCAAAAGGAGAAAAATTTATCCTTTTGTTTTTAGTTTGTTTTGCTAGCCCTCTGCCAGCGAAAATGCGGGGTGCGCACAGCTCTCCCAAGCTCTGTTTTCGCTGGTAGAGGTACCTTTGCTGTTTCCAGGGCGGCCCCATGGGCCAGATCTAAACACCTCGTAGGCCGGATTTGGCCCATGGGCCTTGAGTTTAACACCCCTGCTATAGAGCCTAACTGAGTTGGAGCAATCTCCATTAGGATATCTGAAGAACTGAAGAAGCTTCTTTGGATGAGAAGCAAAGAAGAAGAAAAAAGTCCAATTGGCTTTTGAAAAAACACTTTTGAGACTCCGTTAGGATAAGAAAACTTCTCATCTTTTTATCCTATTGCTAGATAATCATCTGGATCGTAACTGAAGGGAGCAGCCTTTTCTTCAGGGGAAACAGACCCTCTTTCCACCAAGAATGCAGAATTTATTCTTGTAGTGGGCAGATAACCCCCCCCCCCATGTAATTCCCCTCCCCGTGTCAATGGCAAAAATGCATAAAGCATCTAAAGACAATGCGAGCAAGAGTTGGGTGACTGGCAGAAGGGAAACAAACATCTGGCGCACAACAGCAGAACAGACATTCCAGCTGCTTGTTTCCTGTTGTAAGACAGGCTCTAACATCTGACCCAGTGTGTAAAGCAGCAGAAGGGAGGAGGCGGGGGAGAACCACGTCCGTTGCCATCTGTAGGGATTTGAGGAGCAAACGTTAAAGAGTCAGACAATGCAGGGCACACAACTTCTCCAAAAGAATTTGAACCATGAAGGGATTGTTTGTAGGACTTAAGCCCAGGAAGAAGCAAAAAAGGCCACAACGGAGATGTATTCGGTTAAATCTGACGGACGGGACATCATTTTAACTTTATTTAAAAGCGGTGTTAGAATAAGTGAGTCCCGAAGGCAAGAATTTTTTTAAAAAAAAAACACCTTCTTTTTAATGCGTCTATGATCTTCTTAAAGATCGTGGCATTTTGATAATTGTGGGTATTGCTTTTCAAAAATATGCCAGTTTAGTCTGCAAGATGATAGATAGATGATGATGATAGACAGACAGACAGACAGATGATAGATAGATGATAGATAATAGGTAGGCAGGCAGGCAGATAGACAGACAGATACCCGAAAATAAGACCCAGCTGGAAAATAAATCCTAGCATGATTTTTCAGGATGCTCATAATATAAGCTCTACTCCCAAAATAAGCCCCAGTTAAGATTGTCAGCCAGATGGATGCATTTAGTACCGTATTTCCCCCAAAATTAAGACCTAACCAGAAAATAAGTCCTAATGCGTCTTTTGGAGCAAAAATTAATATAAGACCCGATCTTATTTTTGGGGAAACATAGGTAGGTAGGTAGGTAGGTAGGTAGGTAGATGGATGGATGGATGGATGGATGGACGATAGATAGATAGATACTGTAGATAGATAGATAGATGATAGATAGATAGATAATCTTGTATTTATAACTTTCACAAATATTCATAACTTTCACAAAAAAAGGAAAGATTAGATTCTGGAGCAAGGGTGAGTCATTTCTATCCTGAACCACATGGGGATCCAGAACTCTTTTGTTTTGTAAATCAAATGACCTCTGGCTCCAGTGACAGCACTGAATCTCTAGAGAAACATTAAAAAAAATACATACTGTATGCTGAAAATAGGTTTAATGTAATTCCTGCCCAGGCAAAAGTCAAGGAGAAAGGTTCTTTTCCTCTGAAGTACATCTCACCCCACTCTTGAGCTCTGAGCAAAGACAAATATTTCTGTGTTCCATTGTATATTTTTTTAAAAATATACCTGAATGAGCCATAAAACATTAGCAAATGATAATAAACTCAAAAGCTTTTTTATGCTTTTGCAATCTTTTGTTATTGTTGTTATTAGAATAGAATAGAATAGAATAGAATAGAATAGAATAGAATAGAATAGAATAGAATAGAATAGAATAG
>WNWU01000035.1:3834706-3845392 GCA_012654045.1 Ptyas mucosa
ACAAGACAAGACAAGACAAGACAAGACAAGACAAGACAAGACAAGACTAGACTAGACTAGACAAGACAAGACAAGACAAGACAAGACAAATAGCTAGATAGTCAGGGTATCAGGAGCGGGTTTCAAAATCTGTCACTACAGATTGCTCGTGGGTGTGCACGCACAACCCTTCTGTGCATGCGCAGAAGCGTCCAAGTGGGTGGGTGGAGCCTCCTGCCACTGCCACCGGTTTTCTCGAACCGGGGCGAACTGATAGCAACCCACCACTGCAGGGTATGTCATGTATGGGTATGTTTACTGCCTTGAGTTATTTGTAAGAATAATAAAGAAGGGGTATGATAGATGATTGATAGAAAGATAGACAGGATAATATATGATAAACAAACAACTAGATAGCCAGAGAACCAGAGAATTTTGATCCAAAATATGAAATGTTTTGGGATGAGGGAATGGTTGTTATACTGTAGATAAAGTTTGCTTTCCATGTTGGATGGGTTCACCTATCATGCTAGGGCAGGGGTCTGCAACCTTAAACACTCAAAGAGCCATTTGGACCCGTTTCCCACAGAAAAGAAAACACCGGGAGCCACAAAACCCTTCCCGTGCCTGACTATTTCTTGAGCGGCCACGAAACCAGCATACGTAGTCGAATTAAACGTTCTGTTTTCTTCTGAAACTTTTCTTTTCTTGGATTTATCTATGGTTGGCCTATCGGGGATTTAAAAGCTCAATAAATCACATGCCGGTGGGCGTTGCACATTGGCGGTTGTGACGCATATTTTGAGTGACAGGGAGCCGCAGCAGAGGGGTGAAAGAGCCACATGCAGGTCCAGAGCCACAGGTTGCTGATCCCTGTGCTAGGGCATAGTTTGTTTAAAAAATTAGAACTGGCTGAGTCACCTAGATCATGAATCATGGCTTAAGTGTGCCAATAGCTTCATGCGCTGTGCAACTGGCCCAGCTCTTAATTTGTTTGCAAAGCGCTAAGTCGAAAGCAAACGGAAACAACATTATTGCCCAGGATAACAAGCATATCCAATGGCCATATTTTTCCTGAACAGAAGGGATTTATTTGCAAGAGGTATCTTTGCAAACTATTCTGGAAAAGGAACTTTGATCCAGTTCTATTCTAATATCAGATTCGTCTTCATGTCCCACCGAAATCAACACAATTATGAAACCAAGTAGAAAAAATAAATTGCTTTTTGCCACAGTCAATTTCAAATGTTAAAACTATTTTAAAAACCAATTGACTAGTTCTTAAAAGACTCGCACGTGTAAACATTTGATTTTCTGCTTCCCATTCTGTTTATTAAATGATTATGTACCATCAAATATTTTCAACTTCTAGAGACCACATAAATAGATAGATTATGCATTAAACATGGTATTAAAACCTTTGATGTGGGCATTACGCCATGATTCCATAACTATACAATATAACAATATTATAAAGACTGTATTCATTTTAATCTCTTTAGATGCATTGTATTAATAATATAATACGGGTTGGGTTTAAATCATCTATTGTCCTATTTAAAGAAGGAAGAGACAGACAGGGAGACAAATACAATATGTTTGTTCAACCATACAGGATGATTAACAATTCTCTTCTTTACTAAAAACCCTCAGAGTAAACCACCAATTGCAAAGGATTATTTTTTGCTTAAAGGGAACAATTAAAAATTAAAATGCATGGTTTGTTTTAAGTTAAAGTTAAGTTAAGTTAAGTTAAACCTGATTACGGTCACAGGCTGGGATCTGTTTTCTTTTGAGGAAATGGGAACAACAAGGAAAACGCAGGAAGAAAACTGGTAGGGTTACAACAAATATCAGATTCTGCAAGCAGATAATCAAAAATTCATTCCTTGGCTTTGTGAGATGGATGAAAAACTCAGGTCATGAAACTCTTGAACTCCCACTATAGTTAGTCCTCAACTTACAACCATTTCTTTCACCGCCATTCAAAATGATGACCACGCTGAAAAAAGTGACTTACGATTGTTCCTCACCAGCCCGTCTTTGGAACACAAGTCCAGACAGCTCGCAACACACAGGCAGAGAGACAAAACTTTATTTCGGTCATGGACCAAAAATAATACAATCAATAAAACAAAAAACATGAAAAGAATGATCCCCTAACAACAGGAACCATAGCAACGGTTTGTGGGTGATGCCGAGACATAAGGTAGCCGCATTTTTGCCACTTCGAGAGAAATAAATTTATCTCGATTAACTTTCTCATCTAAAAGCTCAAATTATCCAACTCTAAACACATTATGAAAAGATTTCAGTCTCTAGAAAAGTTTTTGATGATGGAAAAAGTAAAGGAAGTGTGTGTGGGTGGGGATTATGCACTTTTGGAAAAGCTGAAGGATCAATCAAGACAGTCAAGACTGATCAAGTATGAAAATGAACTGATGGTTTTAAAAAGTGATGCTGTTCCCTTCCTGAATATACTGTAGCTGACTAAGGAGAAAGGCAGCTGTGTTTAGTTACTGGCATTTTCTGTAAAACAAATTGGTTGTTCAACCAGTTAATTTGCTCCCACTTTAAGGAGATTGAGAAATAAACCAGAATAAATGGTAAGAATAGGATCCATTTTAATATGCATGTTCTTCCCTTGAGGAGCACTCGGAGGCTCCAACTGGCGCAGTGTGGCCGCGCAGGTGGTTACGGGAGCGACATGGCATTCCCATGTGACACCTCTCCTGCGCGAGCTGCATTGGCTCCCGGTGGTCTTCCGAGTGCGCTTCAAGGTTTTGGTTACCACCTTTAGAGCGCTCCATGGCTTAGGACCTGGCTATTTACAAGACCGCCTGCTGTCACCAGTAGCCTCCCACCGGCCGGTTCGCTCTCACAGAGAGGGTCTCCTCAGGGTGCCGACAACCAAACAATGTCGGTTGGCGACCCCCAGGGGGAAAGCCTTCTCTGTGGGGGCACCTACCATCTGGAATGAGCTCCCCCCAGAGATATGAAGAATCCCGGACTTACGCACCTTCCGCCGCGCTCTTAAGACCTTTTTATTTAACCAGGCTGGCCTGGCCTAATTTCTCCTCTTTTAATAATTATGTAATTTTGTAATTTTAACTTGTTTTAAATTATTAGGGTTTTAAATATTAAGGCCAAATTATTTAATCGGATTTTAATTGTTTTAAATTTTGTATGCATATTGTTTTACTATATGGCTGTTCACCGCCCTGAGTCCCTCGGGAGATAGGGCGGTGTACAAATCAAATAAACCTCAAACCTCAAACCTCCCCCATTCTAAAGCTATGATTGGAGCATCCAGTGGTAGTTAATGGAGGGGGTCACTCTAATCTTTGTCAATCACTAATCAGTGGTGGGTTCCTTCCGGTTCGGCCTGGTTCTCCCGAGCCGGTAGCAGTGACAATATGACGTTCCTGAACGTTCCTAGCTACGCAGATGAACCTGGCCTATGGTTTCTATGGCAGCCATATCACAACTCACAACAACAGCAAAAGCCAGAAAACAGTTAAAAGCATCAAACCCCAAAAATCAACCCCAACCACCCTGTGACACAGTCATCTTCTTGGATGCATCCAATAGAACCATCCACAGATGTCCACTCACTCTAACCCACCAACTGGGAGAAGAACCAGCTCTTTATGAAGGGCTAAGGGATTGGGGAACAGCTGGATCCTAGGGAAGGCTGTTCCACAGGGCAGGGACTGTTACAGGAAAAGTACACACTGTCTCTTCTACACCTCCTCCAAACACCAAATGTGGTAGCCACTGTAGACTTTTTAGGATTCAGGATAACCCTCCCACGTAGTAGTAGATCAAGTGATGCCACAGCCAAATAGCTTGGGAGTGTTATTTGTCGAAATAAAAATGATCTAAATCCAACGTTGCTCCAACCAGCAAATTTTATGTTCTTAAATTTGTCTTTTTTATATATATATATAATTTTTAAAATTGTATTTTACTACAAACAATCCATCTTCCATTAAACAGTGTGTCGCCTGGGTGCAAATGTTTTGTGCAACAACAATTAAAATTTACAGCCATATTCACTGTTTATCTTAATAGACAATGTGTATTACATTGCATGTCTAATACTGTTAACAATTCTCTTCTTAACTTATTTCTATATTTCACCAATCTACTTTTATTTCTAACTTTAATATTTATTCTCTAGCCATGGGTGAAATAGTTCCCATACATTAGAATATTCAGTTTGTTCCTTCTCTTTTAATTGCAAGTGTTAACCTATTCATTTCTGCACATTCTAATATTTTCCTAATCGCCTTCTCCTCTGTAGGAATCTCTTCACTTTTCCAGTTTTGTGCAAATACAATCCTAGCTGCACTTATTATATGAATAATCAAATATAAATTCTCTTTACTATAAAGTCCTTAAATTTGCCTGAATAGATGGCTCTAAGAGGGCAAAGTTATCTTATTTTCCAGCTAGAAAATAAGATTATTGAGTTGGCCTTTCTCACAAACGTTCTTCCTCTCATGAAGTCTAGCAAAAAGAAAAGTGGAGACTCGCAAAATAATA
Organism: Ptyas mucosa; assembly: GCA_012654045.1. NCBI lineage: Eukaryota > Metazoa > Chordata > Lepidosauria > Squamata > Colubridae > Ptyas > Ptyas mucosa. The sequence continues at coordinate 3,839,234 of WNWU01000035.1, forward strand.
TAGTATTTTGTCACTTGGCTAAGAACCTTTTCATCTTTTTTTTTCTTACCCGTGACAGCTTCCAATTACTCACTTGAAAAGCAGCTGCAGGTAAATTGATCATATGACCTAGAGCTCAAGCGGCAGCTCTGCTTTTGCAGTTGAAACAAGAATGCAGGTAGTCCTTGACTTATAACAGTTCACTTAGTAACTGTTTGAAGTTACAACGCATCTTAGAAAAGCGACTTACGGTGGTTTTTCACGCTTGTGGCTGTTGTAGCATCCCCAAAAGTCATGTGAACAAAATTCAGAAAATTGGCAACCGTAACTATGATGGTTACATTGTCCTGGGATCAGGGATGAAATGCTCCCAGTTCGGACCGGATCACCCAATCCGGTAGCGATGGAGGCGGGTGGTTCGGAGAACCGGTAGCAAAAACCCTGCCCCCTTCCCATGCCCAGCTGAGCCGCGCAATCATCAGAGGCTTGTGGAATCTATCTATTGTCCACAGTACAAAACGTTTCACTATAGAACTCCTTTGGGTTTAATAAACAATACAAATGCATTTATTTTTTTCAAAAGATTACCTATAGTTCTCTCTTGGGAGCTAAGACGCAATAAAATAAACTTATTTTTAAAAGGGCAGACAAAAATCCTTTAGTTACACAGGAGCGTGGAGCACTAAGGAGTACTATTTTTGGATGTCAAAGCAGTTTAGTATAATAATTAATTACAGCAGGAATTCCTCTGTAGACTTTAGTTCTTTTTTTATACTCAGATTTATCCAGGGTGTTATTTTATTGTCTGAACCCCTTCTTCCTAATGGTTTTAAGTTGTAAGTACAAGGACTTTCTAGAAGAGGTAGAGAAATAGGAATTTACACATCCATTATGAGTATCCATTAAATTTAAAGAGTGTCTTGAACTAATCTTTCCAGCTGCCCCAATGAATATGACTAAACCTGAAGGATGGAAGTTGTAATGCGGTAACATCTGGAAAGTACAGATGTTGTACTCCTGAATGATACGCTATTGAGTACATTAATGGTACTCAATAGATTCTTAAATATGATCAACAGCTGTGATCATCGCTACCCTTAAGAAGAAACAGAAAATCATGAGGCATTTGTATTTAAAGCAGAAACAACCCACAGGAATATTGAATCAGCTGCAGAAGTTGGAGAGGACACAAACTGGTTCTAGTTCTTTCCTTAAGTTCTACAGGTAATCCTCAATTTACAACGGTTCATTTAGTGAACATTTGCAGTTACAACAGCATTGGAAAAAGTGACTTATGCCCATTTTTCACACTTACGACCGTTGCAGCATCCCCCATGGTCATGTGATTTGCATTCAGATGTTTGCCAACTGACTCACATTTATAACGGTTGCGTTGTCCTGGGGTCACGTGATCCCTTTTTGCGACTTTCTGACAAGCAAAGTCCATGGGAAAACCAGATTCGCTTAACAAACGTGTTATAACAAACATGAAAAGAGCCTTGGTGGCACAGCAGACTAAAGTGCTGTTAACTAGCACCAGCTGCCTGCAATTACTGCAAGTTCGAATCTCACCAGGCTCAAGGTTGACTCAGCCTTCCATCCTTCTGAGGTAGGTAAAATGAGGACCCGGATTGTGGGGACAATAAGTTGACTTTGTATAAAAAAGAACACCGCTTAGGGGGGGCTGAAAGCCCTAATAAGCAGGTATACACAGAAAAAGTATGCAGGCTATTGCTATAATGAATTGTAAGCCGCCCTGAGTCTCCGGAGAAGGGCGGCATATAAATTGAACCAATAAATAAATTAATATGACAACTGCAGCGATTCGCTTAACAAATGTGGCCCCCCCAAAAAAGGTCGTAAAATGGGGCAAAACTCACTTAACCAATTTCTCTCTTAACAACATAAATTTTGGGGCTCAATTGTGGTTGTAAGTTGTGGGCTGTATTAAGGGTCAGGCCACCTGAATTTAAATCAGAGAGATTGCAATTATTCTTAGCTGGCTTGGTTTACGGGAGAAAACCTGGCTCTGCTACACCGGCAGTCCTCGACTTACCACAACTGAGGCCAGAATTTATATTGTTAAGCGAGACAGCTGTCAAGCTCTTTCCTTCAGACAGGGATGGTCCATGCCAAATTTGAATGGAATCTGATACAGGTAGTCTTCAACAGAGCAGTAACTGTGAGTGGGATCTTGGAGTCTTAGTGGACAACCAGCTAAATATGAGCCAACAGTGTGAGGAGGCAGCCAAAAGAGCCAATGCAATCCTAAATTGCATTAACAGAGGGATACAATCAAGATCAAGGGAGGTACTAAGACCACTCTATAAAGCCTTAGTAAGACCACACCTAGAATCCTGCATCCAGCTTTGGTCACCACATTATAAAAAGATGTTGAGACTCTGAAAAGAGTGCAGAGAAGAGCAACCAAGATGATTAGGGGACTGGAGGCTAAAACATACAATGAACGGTTCCAGGAACTGGGCCTGGCTAGTCTAGTGAAGAGAAGGACCAGGGGAGACACGATTCTAATATTTGAGGGGCTGCCACAGAGAGGAGGGGGTCAACATATTTTCCAAAGCACTTGAAGGCCAGACAATGAATAATGGATGGAAACTGATCAAGGAGAGATTCAATCTAGAAATGAGGAGGGATTTTCTGACAGTGAGAGCAATCAACCAATGGAACAGAAGTTGCCTTCAGAAGTTGTGGGAGCTTCATCATTGGAAGCTTTCAAGAAGGGACTGGACTGCCATCTGTCAGAAATGGTGTAGGGTCTCCTGCTTGGGCAGAGGGTTGGACTAGATGACCTACAAGGTCCCTTCCAACTCTGTTAATCTGTTAAAACACACGAACGATCCATTTAGTGACCATTCAAAGTTACAACGGCACTGGAAAAAGTGACTTACGACCGTTTTCCACACTTAACAGCCGTTGCAGCGATCTCTATGGTCACAGGATCAGAATTCAGATGCTTGGCAACTGACTCACATTTATGACAGTTGTATTGTCCGGGAGCTTCTGACAAGCAAAGTCAACGGGGAAGTCAGATTCACTTAACAGTCCTGTTATTGACTTGACAACTATAGTGATTCACTTAACAACTGTTGGCAAGAGAGTCATAAAACGAGGCACTTAACAACTGTCTTACTTAGCAACAGAAATGTTGAACTCAATTGTAGTCGTAAACTGAGGACTACCTTTAGATACCTGAATTCATTATCACTCGTTTAACTTGAGAAGCCCACTCTCTTTTGATCAGACACATTGCTAGCAGATATAACCTTAACTTGACTCCAGTATTACATCAATTCTCCTTTACTACTAGGAAACAGTTATTATTCTGCTTTGTCCTAACTCTTATTATAATAAGACATGAAATGCTGCTTTATGCCCTTTTTCATGCATTCATTACCACACTGAAGAATCCACTAGATTCCAGATCCTAGAGCACCCCTCCAAAATTTTATTCCCAATAAGTTGAATGCTCCCATAAACCTTTGATAAACTAAACATCTGGAAAAGTTCAGAAAAGTTTAGACCCCTAGTGATTTGCCAACTCTGGTCCTTGGCAGGCTAAGGATAGTAATATCAATAGCAATAGAAAATGAGTGTGGTCTCTTAAAAATATTTGCATATATAGAATTTTCTTGGAAAGACAAATACCAAAAATCAGAATAGTCAGGATCTGGTAAGCTGAAGCATTAAAGCTTGTAATTGTAAACACAGGCATTAGGAACCGAGTCTCTTGGATGAATGGGAATTAACTGTGAATAAACCTTTAATAAATATTCAGCTTTCTTCAGCCGGAGAATATTCAGCTTTCTCCAGCCGGAATGAAAAAAAGCTTAAGATCCATGCATAATCTTCTATATTTCAATGGGAAAACCCATGAAATGAACAGTGCCTTGTTTGAACTACTAAACTGTGGCCCAGTATTAGATTTCAAAACATCTGGAACCTGGATCCAATTTTAGCCTCCGCTCCTTTTATTTGACCTTTAAAAAAATGGCAGAAGATCAGTAGCTTTTACCTATACAACAGCTCCTAGAGAAAAATAGTAACAGCAAACCAAAACCTGGACTCACAAATACACACAGAAAAAAAAGCTACTTCAGAAAAACAAAAATAAGTTTCATACAATGTTGTTTTCTTTTTCCTAGGTTGTTTTTTTTAAAACTTTGTTATAGTATCATAAAAGAGAAACAGAACATTTCATGGCCCTGGGTGATTTCTGTGGTGTGAAAAAAACTTCACTGTTCTTATGGGGCTAGGAACTTAAAATTTAGCCTTTAAAGATATTGGGAGAGGGTGTTTCAGGAGGGGGGAGAGGCTAACCAGCCCAAAGGCCTCCTGCAAATACGGGACCATGCCACTATTTGGATTTTGCAGTGGGGAAATAGGAAAGTAGCCACCTCAGATCACTTCAGGTTCCAACTTCTGTGAACTTTCCCAGATGTAGAGTTTCTCAAAGGGAGCCTTCAATAAGTTATCTCCAATGAACATTTTGGAGGGCTGCTCCAGGCTCTGGAATCTAGTGGCTTCCTCGAGTTCTTGATCGAAACGGATTTCAAAGAGTAAGTTACTTTAAGGAGACCAGAGGGCCAGTATTCTGATCTCTCTAAGCTAAGCAGCTTCAGAAACGCATGATTAGAATATACAGTATTTTCTTGGGAGGTGGGGGGGGAAGCGATTTTGCAAATACTTTGGAAAACACAAAAGAGAGACAGAGAGAGAAAAGAGTCCGGGGCTCGGCTGCTTAGTTTTTGCCAACTTCCCAGCAAAAACGAGCCTTTTTCCCCCTCTTCCTACTCCCCCTCCTCCTCGCTGGGATCCCGACCCCTCACCCTTCTGTACAGGGATCCCCGCAGTCGATCCCGCAGTCGATCGAAGGGCGCGGGCGGGGCTAGGAAAAGCGCAGCTGAGATTTTTTAGGAAGGAATCTCGGGGAGGGGGGGGAGGAAGGCAGAAGGATCCCCCCCACCCCTCCTCCACGCGGACTTCTCCAAGAAAGCCCCCGCCGCTTTTTAAAGGGTCTCTCCCCGAGGATCGGGCTTGCAGAGCCTCTCCACGCGCGCCAGGCAGGCCGCCCACTCCCCTCCCCTCCACAGTAGATCGCTGGATCGCCTTACCCAACAAAGGGATCAAGACGGGATCCCCGGACCCTGGAGGTAGGTCCTCGCTCCAGATCGGTTGCAAAGAGGCTTCATGCCAGGCAGCGCCATCCATCGATCTGCCCCCGGATCCCTTGCTCGGATCTCCGGCCAGGCTCTCTCTCTCTCTGCGCTCCGTCCAGTCCCGGGTTTAGGAAGGGGAGCCCTTCATCCCGCTCTCCGACCGGGACGCAACCACCAGCCCGAGCTCGACTTCCTTTGTTCCCAACCCGGGCTGGAAGGAGCCGGCGGCGGAGCCTCGGAGAGCGCGCGCCCCCCGACCCAATTCCGTGTGAGCCGCGCGGGGACGGAGGGAGGCGAGGCGGCGGAGGACGAGGGGCTGCAGCCGGGCTCGGAGGGGTGGGGTGGAGGAGGGGGGGAAAAACCGGGGTCTTCGAAAGGGATTGGGGGGGGGGGGGGGGGGGGGGGGACCGGGGGGGGGGGGGGCTGGCCCTCCTTTCGATTTTGCCTTCTTGTCCCCGCCCCCATGCAGGGCTGAGATGAGGGGGGGAGCTCGCGGAGGAGGAGGAGGAGGAGGATCGGATTTCTTTCAACGCCCCCAACACCCCCGGGTAACTTACTCCGAGGTTCCGTTGAGCTGCCCGTTGAGTGGGAAACTGAAATTGGGGAGGGGGGATCCTTAGCCAGATCGATGGCAAAGGAAAGGGAAACTGGAGGGGGGAGGGAGGCGCGCTCCGGATTTATGGCGCTCCGCTTGTTGCTTGCTTGAAGATAGATGGGGTTTAAGCTAAGGATCGGGCTTAGCCCGGTGTTTTTTTCAACCTTGGGAACGCCACTTGGGAACTTGAAGTTGGGTGGACTTCGTCTCCCAGAATTCCCCAGACAGCCACGCTCGTTGGGGAATGCTGGGAGTTGAAGTCCGCCCATCTTAAAAGTTGCCAAGATTGAGAAAGTTTGCTCTGTGCAGATACCCGCACACATTAACATAACATAACATAACATAACATAACATAACATAACATAACATAACATAACATAACATAACATAACATAACATAACATAACA
>WNWU01000035.1:3851116-3864470 GCA_012654045.1 Ptyas mucosa
GGGGGAGGAGGAGGAGGAGGAGGAGGAGGAGGAGGATTGTGCTTGGTGCTTTCTAAAGTTTAGTTGTTTTCCTGCAGATGGTTCATTACCCTGATGATGCTCTGATGATGTTACCTACTTTTTAACAGTAACAGAGTTGGAAGGGACCTTGGAGTTCATCTAGTCCAATCTCCTGCCTACAGGAGGCCTGTACTAGGGATTCAAACTGCTGAACTGCCAACCTTTCTGATCGACAAGCTCAGTGTCTTAGCCACTGAGCCACCTAGTTTAGGCTTTTTTTCATTACCTAGGTCAGGTAATGAAATTTTAGGAGACTCGTGAAGGACGTTGGACCAATGGGGCGAGACATCAGATGCCTAGGGAGACTTGGATTAATACGCTCCTTCCCAAGGAGCAGCTTGGTAGGAAATGTTCTCCTAACCACAGGGCCATTCCACCCCCACTTTCTATTTAGCTTTCGCCTCGTTTGCAAGCAATTCCAGTCTTTGTGGAATTGTGTAGGATCTATGCTGCAGAAATAAAAGGCCTGCTGAGTTCAGGTTAGCCTTCACATGCTCATTTCCTTTTCAGATTAGTGAAGAGTAAACTAGACTTGCTTGCACTTAAAGGGGTATGAATCTATCTATGCAGAGCAAGGTCAAATGGGACTCTATCACGGGTGATCCACAAGGGAGAGATAATTTGCTTTACTGTACTTGTTGGTTCCTTCTTGGCGTTTATTCATATGTTTCTCTTAATCAAGGAGGGAGACTCAAAATAAAAATACTTTGCAGGCAAGGGTCAGAGTGGGACAGAGAGCAAGATTGCTTCTTTCCAACTTTTACAAATCCAGGTAGGAGGGTTGATGGGGAGCAGGGGTGAAATGTAAAATGTGTTACTACCGGTTCTGTGGGCGTGGCTTGGTGGGGGGGGTGTAATGTAATTGGGTTTTTTAACTTTTCAAAGCATTTTTTCTAATGCTTTGAAAAGCCTCTGCCGATTAGGCAACTCAGCTGGGATCGTCAGAGAGGCTTTTTTAAAAATGCTTTGAAAAGCCTCTGGAGATCAGGCAACTCAGCTGGGATCGTCAGAGACTTTTCAAAGCATTTTTTTAGCACCTCTTTGGCCAAGAGAAAAAATGCTTTGCAGAAAAAAATGCTTTGAAAAGCCTCTGAGAATCCCAGCTGAGCCACAGGATCATCAGAGGCTTTTTTTTTTAACTTTTAAAAGCATTTTTTTGTCGGAAGAGGTTGTAGGAAAAATGCTTTTAAAAGTAAAAGTAAAAAAAAAAAGCATCTGATGATCGTGAGACTCAGCTGAGCATGGTGGGGCGGGGGGGAGGGGCACAGGGAGTTTTGCTACCAGTTCTCCGAACCACCCGCCGCCATCGCTCCTGGATCAGGTGATCTGGTCCGAACCGGGAGCATTTCACCCCTGATGGGGAGTACTATTTTCTGCATGGTAGATTAATCCCCCTCCCCTCAAAAATGCAGCTTGTTAGACTTCTTGTTAGACTTCTTATTCCTAACTACATGAAAACCTGCCTTATGCCAAGTTTGAGCCAACAGTCACATGGTGTGTTTAACTTAGGTGGTAAAAAGTAGCAGGTTGCATAATTCAATGAAGGAGAATATTTGTAGCTCAGAGTTGAAATGAGGGGTCCTTGATGCTCTCTGAGCTTGGTTGTTTTCTTGCAGACGTTTCATTACCCAACTAGGTAACACCATCAGTGTTTAGAATGTTACCTAGTTTGGGCAATGAAACAACTGCAAGAAAACAATCTCAGAGAGCACCAAGGGGTTGTATAATCCCTGAATTACTCAATGTCCATCACAAACAGCGCGGCTATGCTTTTCGGACAACGTTACCCCGCATTGCAGAATAGGAAAAATATTAGTATCCTTTGAGTCTCAGGAGTTTTCTTTGTATGTAGCGAACAGCTGGCAGCGGAATTCGGTTCAAAACGATTCTGCTTTCAGCACGCCTCCTTAAAACACAGTTTGGCAATAACCCTTTGTTTTATTGATCCTACATTTTATATGGTTTATTTTAGAAACTTCAGATGTTTTGCATAAACAGCCTTGGCAGAGGCTTCTTTCGTGAAATCACTAATCCTACCGATGCAACCAGGAGGGTGTCAGTCGAAAAAAAAATATGTCTCCAGCACAGTTGCATTTATTAAACATGGCATTCAACAGCGACGGTGCACGTTCCTTTCTTTGTAACGGGGGGGAAAGATTTTCTTTAAAAACGGACAAACAAATGGTCGATGTTTTTTCTCCCTGTTGTTCCCTACTTCTCTCTGTAGCTTTCATCTGGGACCTTTGTCACAGAGTTGGACAAAATTGGAAACTTGTGGACCTCATTAATTTTTCAAATGTTAGTTGTACTCCTTCTGAAAACAAGGGGGTGGGGGAAAAAATCATAAGACTAAATTTGCTTAGCCACAAAGTTTCCAGGGCCAAAAATACTGTTTGAAGTTGCAGTCCTGATTATTTTTTTTAAAAAGTGATCTATCCTGTGATGGCAACTTTAAATCCAGAATTTCTTGAATTATATCGGATGTGTGGATCCTTAGGGGTTCAAGAATGATTTTTGGATTGGAACAGCTTCTAAGCCAGTGATGGCGAACCTATGGCACACATTCCAGAAGTGACACGCAGACAGTGGTAATTTAACAACCGGTTCTCTGCCCTAATGATTTCTTCCAACAACCAGTTTGCCAAACTGCTCGGAAAGTTAACAACTGGTTCTCCCGAAGTGGTGCGAACCGGCTGAATCCCACCACTGTACCCAGAGTCGTCTCTCCGGGCACGCCAGCCGTCGCCCGTTGCTCTTTTGAGTTCCGGCGTGCACATGCATGCCAGCCAGTTGGTCTTCACGCGCATAGGAGCACCGGAAACTAGAAGAGCAGCTCCCTGTCGCGCATGCACCAACTGGTCTTTGTGCACATGCGTGCCAGAAACCAGAACACCAGGTGACTGGCACGCATGCTGGAAACGGGAAGCTCAGTTTCCTGGCGCGTGCATGAACCCTAGGGAACTGTTCTTCCGGTTTCTGGCATTCCCGCACATGTGCACCAGGGAGCTGGTCTTCCAGTTTCCGGTGCTCCCCTACACGCGCACATGCTCCCATTTCAGCACTTAGTGCTGAAAAGGTTCGCCAACACTGTTCTAGGCTGAGTAGCTTGTGAACCCAGTTGTTTATGCCATATGCAGCTTCCCACCACATTGCTTTAGGAGACGGATGCTGAAGGGAACTGAGTGACTAGGGCAGTGATGGCTAACCTTTTTGCTGTCATGTGCCAAAAGTGGGGAGAGCACAGGAGAGTCGTGTGCGTGCCCACACCCATAATTCAATGTGCCCCGTCCCCCATGCATGCGCACATGACCCCTCCGCACTTTTGGTATGTGATAGCACAGTGGGCCCGGTAGGCCCGTTTATCACCCTCCCCAGGCTCTAGAAGCTTTCTTGGAGCCTGGGGAGGATGAAAACGGCCTCCCCCCCCCCCGAGACCGGAAACAGCCTATTTCCTGACTTCCGGTGGGCCCGGAAGGCCCAAAAATCAGCTGGCCAGCGCACGCATGCACGTCGGAGCTGAGCTAGGGCAATGCTCGCGTGCCCACCAATATGGCTCCGCGTGCCACCTGTGGCATGCGTGCCATAGGTTCACCATCACGGGACTAGGGGGCTGGAGGCTAAAACTTATGAAGAACAGTTGCAGGAATTGAATGTTTCTAATCTAATGAAAAGAAGGACTAAAGGTGATGCGATAGCAGTGTTCTAATGCCTAAGGAGTTGCCACAAAGCACCTGAAGGCAGGACAAGAAGCAATGGATGGAAATTCATCAAAGAGAGAAGCAACCTGGAACTAAGGAGAAATTTCCTGACAGTGAGAACAATTAATCAATTGAAAGGACCTGCCCTCAGAAGTTGTAGGTGCTCCATCACTGGAGGTTCTCAATCTATTCTCAAAAACACCTAAAGGCAGGACAAGAAACAATGGAAACTAATCAAGTTAGAGTTGACTAATCAAGTTGACACTTAGAACAGTTAACTTGCCTCCAGAAATTGCGGTTGCTTCAACGCTGGAGATGTTTAAGAAGGGATTGGACAACCATTTGTCTGAAATGATATATGGTCTCCTGCTTGACGGGACCTCCAAGGTTTCTTCCAACTCTGTTATTCTGAAATTTGGCAATGTGATTGCCCTAAACTGCAGGGATTTACTTACTTACTTACTTACTTACTTACTTACTTACTTATTTACTTATTTATTTACTTATTTATTTATTTATTTATTTATTTATTTATTTATTTATTTATTTATAAATTTGATTTATATGCCGCCCTTCTCCGGAGACTCAGGGCGGCTTACAATGCGCTAAGCAATAGCCTTCATACTTTTGTATATTTATACAAAGTCAGCTTATTGCCCCCACAAACTGGGTCCTTATTTATTTTGTAATGCATTATTTATTGTTAAAGAGTTTTATGTTTTTTCCAGATTGTCTGAACAGTAAAGTGGGATCCCACAAAAATCTATGTACAAAGCCCAACCTAAAACCTGATTTTGAAAAATTAGTCAGATGTGGTTAGTGCTGGAAAAGGCGTCCCCGAAACCTCAGCACTGGGGGCTAATTTGAGAAATTCAAAATAATTCTGGAAGGAGGCATTTCAATCCACTTCTGTATTGTTGCTAAGGAGAAATAAATGGCTCTATTTGTGAACTCACCAGGAATAGAGGCCAATTCAAAGAATCTTTAATTCGTCTTAAAGAAGTTCCCACTTCTTTTTAGTATCTTCCTGAAATCCGTGAGGAAACACATCCATTATACTAGAGTTGGTTGCTATCAATAGACTGTTGGTATCCAAAACTTTATCTTTCCTTCCAAATGATACCAAGGAAACTATCAATGTTCCTTGCTTGAAAACAATGACAAGGCAGGAACATTCAGTAAATATGAATTGAATATGTGTTCTGCAGAGTTGCATTCCTTCTTAAGGAAACAGATGAAGTGCTTCTGAATCCAACATTGTTCCTAAAGTTGCAGGTGGTTGTTGTGGCCAGGAGTGACTAATCTCAGATATGAATAGTGTGTTAGTTGTGTCTCTTCTTAGGAAACACAAATCCAATAGCTCATACTCTCCAGCTATTCTTCGCTTTAGACAATTCATTCAGAGTCTGCAGGACACACCGCTCAGATGGACTATGCCAAGTCAGAATTTACCATAGATCTTCCATTTCTTTCCCCATTTATGGACTTTTACATTATTTGGAGATGTTTTTTTTAAAAAAAACCAAAACAAAACATCAAAGCAGAGTTGGAGTTCGCCACACAAACTCCATGTTTGTGGCTACCCCAAACATTTCTTTTTCTTTTTAAGTTTTTTATTTTTATTTCTCATAAGCACATTTACATGTGCAGTCATTTATCCATCATTTTTCATTCATCTGATCTTTTAACTTTCATTTTTCATTTTTACTTTTTCGGGACTGCTCTTTTACCTTTTACCTTTACTCCAACCTTTCTTCTTCTCCTCCCCTTCTCTTCCTTCCTCTCTCTTCTCCTACTTCCTTCGTTCTTTCTCTCCTTCTCTTTCCTACTTCCCCTTCTCTTCCCCCAGTCCTCTCTTCTTCCCCCCCTTCTAACCTTCTCCTCTACTCCTCTTTCCCCTCCCTTTTCTTCCTCTCCTTTTCCCTTTCTTCTTTCTCCTCTCCTCTCCTCTCTTCTCCCTTCTCTCTCTACTCCTTCCCCTCTCTCTTGTTTCCCTTTTCAGTTCAATTTAAAGTGGTGTTCAAGCAGCCCCGATTTCCTAATTATCTTTATTCTCATTTCAATTTCTTATTCGATTATTATTTATTTTTATTTTATCATTTGCGTACATTTTTATAATATCTCACTTTTTTCCCTTTTACCTCCCCCCCTCCCCTTTCTCCTTTTACTTGACATCATCTGGATATTTATTTTTCTAATTGTTTTCTCCCATCTATTCTCTATCTATTTTATTTCTAGGTTCTTATTCATATTTCTTTTCTAACCAATCATAAAATATAACCCCATGTCTTGAAATACATCGACGCCTCTTTATCTTTTATTCTCAATGTTAGTCTATTCATTTCTGCACATTCTAAAATTTAATATGGTGTGGTCTTCTCCCTGGGTCGGCCAAGTGTGGGATTTGAGGGTTCTCTGAACTGCACAGAATCTTAGCTAGGGGTTCTCCCAGACCCCTGCAAACCCCCAGCAGCCCATCCCTGCCAGTACTAAGTTGGTTTTGTCTTCTCCATGGGTTATAATAACCATCATCATTTGGTGAGAAATGTAAGCCAGGATCTTTTCTGTGGCTTATGACATCATTTCCCTCCAATATCCCTGGTGGTTTGGATTCGTCTGCCCTTCTATGAGACTGAATTGTTATGCAATTGCCTTTCCTTCTGCTAAAACCTGTGCACTGATTTCATTTCTTTCAACTGCTTGGTCAATGATTTTGGAATACTTGTTCAGAAAAAGATGACACAGCAATAGCTTTAAAAAGCAAACACACCCCTGTGTTTGACTAAAGATGTGTTCCCCTGTGATATGGATGCCATAGAAACCACATCCCATGTTCTTCTGTACTGTCAGTTCTACAAGGACATTCATCATCATTTTATTACCCTTTTTTAAAAAATTTGCAGGGCACTCTGATAGCTTCTACAGTAGTGGCCAAAATTGTGGGAACCTTTTGGGAAAAGTGTATTTTTGAGGTCTGATGGCTAATAACACCATTTTTTTGGCTGGGGGAGTTTTAAGATAATCCTATTCCCACTGCTGGAATGGCCTGGGAATAGCCCAGACCTTCACCCAACTGAAAATCTATGGAGCCGACTAAAGAAACTTGTTAGTCAGAAGCGACCCAGCAATAAAACCCAGTTAATAGAAGCCATCATTCAATCTTGGTTTCAGATTGTAACAGCTGCAGAACTAAAAGACTTGGTTCACTCCATGGGAAGACGTTGTAAGGCCGTAATTCATGCTAAAGGTTACCCAACTAAGGATTAACTGACATAGTGATAATTTTTGTATATCTCGTTTTTTCTACGTGTTTCACTTGTCTTCTTTATACTGTGACTGCTATCCTAATAGCAAACCCTTCATAAAAGTTATTGCATTACATTCTTGATTAAATTATCTTTAAGCTCCCACAACCTCCGAAGGCAACTTCTGTTCCATTGGTTGATTGTTCTCACTGTCAGAAAATTCCTCCTCATTTCCAGGTTGAATCTGTCCTTGGTCAGTTTCCATCCATTATTCCTTGTCTGCCTTCAGGGGCTTTGGAAAATATGTTGACCCCCTCCTCTCTGTGGCAGCCCCCCCCCCCAAATACAGGAACACTGCTCTCATGTCTCCCCTGGTCCTTCTCCTCACTAGACTAGCTATGCCCAGTTCCTGCAACCATTCATCATATGTTTTAGCCTCCAGTCCCCTACTCATCCTGGTTGCTCTTCTCTGCACTTTTTCTAGAGTCTCAACATCTATAGTGTGGTGACCAAAACTGGATGCAGTATTCTAGGTGTGGTCTTACTATGGCTTTATAGAGTGGTATTAGTACCTCCCTTGATCTTGACTGTATCCCTCTGTTAATGCAATTTAGGATTGCACTGGCTTTTTTGGCTGTTGCCACACACTGTTGGCTCATATTTAATTGGTTGTCCCCTAAGATTCCAAGATCCCTTTCACAGTTACCGCTATTAAGCCTGGTTTCACCCAGTTTATATGTGTACTTTTGGTTTTTCTTACCTAAGTGTAGGACTTTACTTTTCTCTACATTGAATTTCATTTTAAGTTAGATAGGGCCCAGTGTTGAAGTCTGTCAAGATCCATCTGGATCTTGAGCCTATCATCTAAGATGTTGACTATTCCTGCCAGCTTATTCAGCTTGTAGCTCTCCCACTTTCAATGGTGGGTCAAAGAGCAACCCCTCCTTACAAGTATTTGCTTTCCCTTCCCCAGAACAAACCAGGAATCACTCTCTTTAGGTCAAAAGATCAAGGATCCCAGCCTGCTTCTTGTTCTTCCTACAGTGATTTCAATCTCAGCTGGACTTCAGCTGAATCTTTTCTGCAAACAGATTTCAATGAAAAATCTAGCCATGTTGCAGGTATCTTGCCTACATGCCTCCCTCCTCCCCCCACTCATGTCAACCCATTGCAAGGGGTTGCCAACTGTGATATAGGTATAAGGTTTCTTGCTTGAGCAATAGAGTGGACTAGAAGACCTCCAAGGTCCCTTCAATTCTGTTATTCTGATATTTTGCTCACTAATCATTGAGAGGGTTATAGAGAAAAGCCAGGAGCTTGAATCAGATTCAGAAATTAATTGACAAGCAATGTGATTGATAGCTGGGCCAAAAATTTTATTGTAAGTCCATTGTGAGGGATACAGTAGGTGACATTTTATTACTAAGGGACGTTTTAACATTTTATTACTAAGGGACGCGGTGGCTCAGTGGCTAAGATGCTGAGCTTGTTGATCGAAAGGTCAGCAGTTCAGCGGTTCGAATCCCTAGTGCCGCGTAACGAGGTGAGCTCCCGTTACTTGTCCCAGCTTCTGTCAACCTAGCAGTTTGAAAGCACGTTAAAAATGCAAGTAGAAAAATAGGGACCACCTTTGGTGGGAAGGGAACAGTGTTCTATGAGCCTTTGGCGTTGAGTCATGCCGGCCACATGACCATGGAGACATCTTCAAACAGCGCTGGCTCTTTGGCTTTGAAACGGAGATGAGCACCTCCCCCTAGAGTCAGGAATGACTAGCACAAATGTGCAAGAGGCATTACATCAATGTTCCTCAGCCTTGGGAACTTGAAGATCTGTGGATTTCAACTCCTTGAATTCCACAGCCAGCCATTTTGTCTGGGGAATTCTGGGAGATGACATTCACGCATCTTCAAGTTCCCAAGGTTGAGAAAAACTGCACAGGTAGTTCTTGAGTTACAACCAGAATTGAACCCCAAATTCCTCTTGCTACGTGAGAGAATTGCTTGGTGAGTTTTGCCCCATTTTACGACCTTTTTTGCCACTTTTTTGAAGTGAATCACTGCTGTTCTTAAGTTAGTAACACGGCTGTTAAGTGAACCTGCCTTCCCCATTGACTTTGCTTGTGAAAAAGTCGCAAAAGTTGATCAAATGACTCTGGGACACTGCAGCCGTCACAAATATGAGTCCGTTGCCAACCATCTGAATTCGGATCACATGACCATGGGGATGCTGCCATGGTCATAAAGGTAAAAAACAATAAGTTATTTTTTTCAGTGCAGTTGTAGTTTTGAACAGTCACTAAATAAAGAGTTCTAAGTCAAGGACCACCTATATAGACTCACAAGGAGTAAGAGAACTTTGGAGACCGAAGAGTTGATGGATAAACATGGGACTATCTTATGAACCTGAAATGAGGTTTGCGAGGGTACGATTTCCGGTTGACTTTTTCAATGAATTATTCACTAAAAATAGACAGTGATTTTTGTGCAACCCTTTTCCTTCGCCCCTCCCAATAAACCAGCTGAAAATCCCAACCCCACCCGCTCCAAGATCTTGGTGGAGCATTTATGGTCATGTCTCAGTGGTGGGTTTCAAAAATTTTTACTATCAGTTCTGTGGGTGTGGCTTGTTGGGCATGGCAGGGAAAGGATACTGTAAAATCCCCATTCCCTCCCCACTCCAGGGGAAGGCTACTGCAAAATCCCCATTTCCTCTTGATCAGCTGGGACACGGGAGGCAGAGAATAGATGGGGCGCGGCCAGTCAGAGGTGGTATTTACCGGTTCTCAAAATTTCCGCTACCGTTTCTCCAGAACTGGTTAGAACCTGCTGAAACCAACCTCTGTCATGTCTCCTGTGGACTTTAGCATTTGAGAATCATAATTCTTAAAATTTCGGCTTGCTCTCCTCTCCATTTCTGGATACCATCATCAGTCATGACTTCTGGAGCCTTCTTTCTTAGCTGTTATTTTGTGAGGGTTGTTTTTGGTTGATTTTTGCAGCTGCTGATCCTAATGGCAGGTAGGTTGGCAGATAGGTCCTCCATCCTCCTCTGTTTACAATAAATAGTAGATCTATTGCCTTGCTTGAAAACCTCTCTACTTAAAAAAAACCCAAAACCAAATGGGCAATAATTGTTTTGCTAGCATCCGCAGGATTTTATCCATTTAGAAATGGCAAAATGAATGCTCATTTAGAGATAAAGTATAGAAAACCTACCGTATTTTTCGGAGTATAAGACGCACCCGAATATAAGATGCAGCTTAGTTTTGGGGAGGGAAATGGGTGTGTGTGTGTGGGAATCTGCCTACCAGGTATTCATCTGGCTAGTATCCTTAGTCTGGTCAGCTTCAGCATATTAGTTGGCTGGTATTGAGCACGCACGCCACAGGTGGGTTTCAGCAGGTTCTGACCAATTCTGGAGAACCGGTAGCCATAATAGGAATCCCAAAGCCCTTTCATTACATCATCAGCCAGCAAGAGTCAACCAAGCTTGGGACTCAGGACAGCCTACAGAGTTGCCCCTGCATGGCCCCATGGGAGTCTGACAACCAATCAGAATACAAGCTCAAATTCAAAAAGCCCAGAGAGGGCATAAAACCCAGGCACTCTCAGCATCTCTTCCCTTTCACCCCCCAGGACCTCAAACCACGTGGTCCTGTCCACCATTGAAAACCGTCTTTCTAAGCAGCCTCCATGTTTCCAGTGTCTTTCTTTCCCCCACTTGGAACTGAACCCAGATGGACATTTCTTCCAACAGAACTCAAGTTCAAAAAAAGTAAACTCTATCAAGGGGTGTCTATGGAGATTCTCAATCTTCCAAGTCATGGTTTGGTCCCAAAGGTGATTTTTCCAAACAGCAACTGGACTTCCTTGGTGGTTTTTTTTTTCCCCCTTTGAAACATTTTGCTTCTCATCCAAGAAGCGTCTTCAGTTCTGAGAAGCAAAATATTTTCAAAGAACAAAAAAAACCCCAAGAAAGTCCAGTTGCCTTTTAGGGGAAAAAAAAAAACCTTTGGTCTCTCAGGGCGTACAAAGAACTTCCTCTTGTTTGTTGAAAAATACCCTGCAACCTGATCGCCTTAGTTTAGTTCCCGTATAAACACTAGATCAGTGGATTTGCTTCAGGATGGGTGCGACTTCTTGAAAACACTGTAGGTTTAGTCAGCTGGCAAGCTTAGCCTCACTGCTGGGTTGTAGCTCAGTTCCAGATCATTTTTTCCATAGCAGAAACAATGGTTTGTTGAACCCGTTTATAGATTATGCTATTCTTCTTCTTCTTGTGCCATATCTGTCATCAGACGTTGGTGATTATGTTGGCGATCTTATTTTTATCAACAGCATCACCAAAAAGTGCTGCTGAGTTTTGTCCAAACCGGTCCCTCAGATTTTGAAGCCATGATATTCTTCTTCTGCCTGGACCTCGTTTACCTTCAATCTTTCCTTGGAGGATTAAGTGAAATATGGCATATTTTTCTGGGTGTCGCATCCCATGTCCAAAATATTCTAATTTTTGCTTTTTTAATGGTTTTGATGATTTCCCTTGGCTTTCCCCGGCGGCTTATTATGCTAGTAGAGTCGGCAAAAGATGGTTAGAAACTAGAAAATCAACATAAGTAAGGAGTGGAGAAAAGGAAATAATAAAATTAGCGTTTGCTCCTTGTCTATACACACACACACACACACACACACACACACACACACACACACAAGATTACAGATTAACAGAGTTGAACGGAACCATATAGCTCATCTAGTCCAACCTCCCACCCAACCAGGATACCCTACACCATTTCTGATAAATGGCAGTCCAATCTCTTCTTGAAAGCCTCCAGTGATGAAGGTCCCAGTTGCTGGGTGGGCGTGGCCATGGTGGGTGTGGCTTAGTCAGCCTCCTACACCACGGTGGGGGGCATTTTTGCCCTCCCCAGGCTCTGGGAGCTTTTCTCCAGCCTCTGAGAGGGTGAAAACGGCCTCTCCAGTCTCTGGAGGCTGGAAACTTGCCCGTTTCCCATTTCCCGAACTTCCAGTAGGCTCATTTTTCACCCTCCCCGAGTTTCTGCGCGTACCCTGCACTTACCTGCATCCAAAACGGGCCACGTGGGGACTCCCGGGAGGGGAGGGGTGGGGCGGAGTGGCCAGGGCCAGTCAGGAGTGGGATTTGGTGGTCCTCCAGATTCACTTCAAGGTGCTGGTACTCATCTATAAAGCCCTTCATGGCATGGGCCTGGGGTATTTGCAGGATCACCTCCTACCGGCCTCCCACCTCCCAGTGCGCTCACATAGGGCTACCCTCCTTCGGGTCCCCTCGGCTAGACAGTGTCGGCTGGCGGTCCCCGGGATGAGGGCGTTCTCTGTGGTCGCACCTTCCACGGCGACCTAAAGACATGGCTCTTCAACCAACTTCCCTGATCCGTTCTGGATTTTAACTCAGGAATTGGGGATCTTAATTTGGTTTTAACGTTATTAACTCTTATTTATTGTCGGCTTGTTTTATTGCTGTGAGCCGCCCCGAGCCCTATGGGAGAAGGGCGGCATATAAATCTGACTATAAATAAATAAATAAATAAATTTGGGGGTTCTCCGAACTGTACAGAATCTTAGCTAGAGGTTCTCCCAAACCTTTGCGAACCCCCAGCAGCCCACCCCTGCCCTGTTTATATTATTTGTAATACATGTTGGATTAATTCATATCGTACTAAATAGCAAATGTTACTCAAAAACAAATTAGGTGTACTACATTAAGGCAAGGAAGGTTCCCTCCAATGTTATAACCATGGTATCAATCAGGCACAGCTGACTTTTTCTTTTCCACCTTGTGGCTTCTCTTTATTCTATTTTTTTGTTTTGTTTTGTTTTGTTTTATGATGTCTGACCCGGTGCGCTTATCATGTTGTGATGTCATTAGAGAAGGCAAGAGTAACATTTTCAGCTTTTTTTTCTTCATTGAGGGGCTTGGGGAGTTTGAACAGAAGGTTTCAAGAAACAGAAGTCTTCACACATCCCTTTCCAACCTTTTTTTTTTCTTTTTAAAACGAGCCAACAATTCCTCTGCCAGATTTTCCTGCTGATGTGAGGAAACTACAAAGTCTGGAAAACCCAATGTGATTCACAACCCCAATTTGTCCACCAAAGCACTAAAACTTTTGTGGGCTCCCCCCCCCCAAAATGTATCGCCTCTATGGATTTTGAAACCTCCATCCCATTGAATAGTTTAGTGGTTTTTGTTATTAAACTTTATTTTGTGTTAGAGAGGTCCCACACTTTCTCCTTCTTCTCCTTCTCCTTCTCCTTCTTCTCCTTCTTCTTCTTCTTCTTCTTCTTCTTCTTCTTCTTCTTCTTCTTCTTCTTCTTC
>WNWU01000035.1:3879149-3889325 GCA_012654045.1 Ptyas mucosa
CCAGCATAGCTGGCTGGAGAATTCTGGGAGTCGAAGTCCACAAGTCTTAAAGCTGCCAAGTTTGGGAACCCCTGAGATATCTAATTGCTTGGAAAATATTAATTTGTTTATACTTGTTGCAAGGAAGGTCAGGAGTTATTTCTCTCCTTACTCTTTTTTCTGTCCTTTTCTTTTGTATTTCCACTTTGCATTTGTTCTCTTTTCTTTTTTATTTCTGACTAGTTTGCATTTTAATTTTTTTGTAAATTTTTTCAATAAAAGGTATTTTCAAAAACACTCGGTTTAATAATGCAAGTGACATGTTTAAATAGCTCTGAAAATACAATACCAAATGAATATATTCATTTAATCAGGGGTGGGTTCTAAATTTTTTTACTACCAGTTCTGTGGGCGGTGGCTTATTTAGTGGGCGTGGTTTGATGGTCATGTGCCAATTCTTTAGGATTTAGCAGAGGTATTGGTCTACCAGGCTTTTAACTGCTTGCAGAGCTGTACCAGTCTACCCATTTGTTCTTGGAGGCACCGGTCTACCCATTTGTTTTTCGAGTGCACTGGTCTACCACCACACTGCCTTTTAACACTGATCAGCTGTAGGGTGGCCCTTTGAAGCCCCGCAGCAAGAGTTAAACAGTTTTTTCCCTTCTAGCCAATCAGCTGGGACTCGGAGGCAGCAAATAGATTGGGGGCGGGGCCAAATAAAAGGTAAAAATAATGGGGGGAGGGCCCAGCTCCTGAACAAAGAGAAGTGGTTCGGTGACATCATATCGCTACCGGCTTGGCCGAACCGGGTCAAACCGGCAGGAACCCAACACTGCATTTAATGTATTGTGTTTTTAGCTGTTGCCTGCTGTGTGAACTATTCTTGAAACAAGATAAAGCAAGTTTAACATGTTATATACCGACAAAAAAGGTAAATATTTATAAACCATGGTTTGTGGTAGTTAAACAGATTTATCTAAGAAATGTTCATTAAACAAACTGTAGCATGAGCCATTTTTTTGAATGCCTTTCATGTCTTAGTGTTAGTGTTCCTTCAGGTGCAGAAATAGATTTCAAGATAAACATATTTCTGATGATTCATTAATTTCTTTATCAGAATATAACGGAAGGCAAACCTAGCAGGACAGCTGCACAACGTTGCATCTGCCAAGCAAGGCCATTCAAAGTATCATGGGAAGTTGCTGGCTTAATGATAGTAATTTAAGCAAATGTAGAATTCTCAAGGTAGGAAATTGTTTTACAGGAGAGGGACGGGTCAGTCATTTGAGCAAATATTACCAGATGTTCATAAAGTGGAGAAAAAGAACTCAGGGATATAAGGAAGATGAATTCAGGAAGACAGAGAAGCCAAGAGATTAACCCATAACCACAGACCCGCAGTCATAGTGATCGCAACAGTTTTCCAAAATATTCGGATCACCCCTATTTTTAGAAATGGACCTTTTCAGTTGTGAATAGCTCTTGTTTTCCCACCAATAAGAGTGTATGTAGCATCACGCTTGCGTCAGTAGCGGCGTTCGAATTTGAGTTTTGGTCATTTTGACTGCAGATCTTTGTTAACGTATTTTTAAAAATAATGTCGGAGCCAAGTTTTCCGACAAAAAGAATGCAATTTGGTGATCCAAACTTCGAAGAAACTGTTCTAAAATGGTATGGAGAAGCAGAGAGTGATCTGAGTGAAGTGGAATCGGATTGTGATGAAAATTTTGTAATGGACGATGAGGAACCCACCGCCGCCACCGATTCTGACATCAGCGATGATGAAGCTCCCAATGAAATTGATGCCCAGGTACAATCTACGTCGTGCAATAATTTATATGGCAAGAACAGATTCAAATGGTCTTCTGCACCTTTTGGAAGCAATAGATCCAGAACAGAATAATCACAATATTGTTGTGCAGTTACTTGGATTACGGCCAGCAGCTAGAAATCTCGGACATTCATCTACTCCCTGTTCTGTCCCCGTCTCCCACACGCACAAACACCCATCCCAAAGGGTTAAATAATTGTTCCAAAACAGTCAAAGGTTCGTTATCAAAACTTGGCAGCAACGCAGCAGCTGCCTGCCAAGAGCTTTTACTCCAAGAAGGAGGGGTTGTTCCTCCACCAGATAACACAAAAATACAGACAGTTTGAATCAGTCCAGCAACAGAAACCCACAACAGATGAGGCGTTGTTCGTCCAGAAGTGCAAGTGACTCACCAGAGTTTTTGCTTTGTCCGTCACAGAGCTGGAATGGCCATCACCCTCCCTTATATAGCCTGTGGGGTGTGGTCCAGTGACTCAGCTCAATCTCTGGCACGCCTCCTCATCTGCTGTGACCATTTAGCACGCCGACGCTGGTGTGGATCCAGCCACAACTTGTCTCCCTCATCACTCTCCGACAGATTGGAGACACCTGGCTCCTGGCCAATCTCCTCTCCTTCGGCCGACACCTGAGGAATTGCCAGAGAGGAGGGGCCGGGAGAGGGAGGCCTGGCCGGCTCTTCTCCTTCATGTTCGGAGCCTTCTTCCTCCGATACGACGGGCTCGGGGGTCGGAGCCACAACACTCCCCTAGAGATTTGGAAATTATTATTTTCTAAAGAAAGTATTAGCGCCATCGTTCAGTGGATCGATGTAAAAATTAGAGAAGGAAGATTGAAGTTCAAGGAAACCAAAAGTGACCTGCGTGAGTGGATTTGATAGAGATCAATACATTTTTTTTGGTTTACTGCTCTATACATCAGTTTTTAGATCCAATCATGAAAACATTGAATGTCTTTTTGCTGCTGAGATCATTATGACCTCAGGTCTGTAATAGCATAGCCGAAATAGTACGTCTGTGGTTACGGGTTAATTCATCTACCCTCTTTCCCTGAAAATAAGACATCCCTTGATAATAAGTCCAATAGGGCTTTTGAGTGCATGCACTAAAATAAGCCTCCCCCCGAAAATAAGCCCTCCCCGAAAATATTTAAACGCAGAACTGGAAATAAGGTAAGACGGCAAGAGGAGCCCCATCTTGCTCCACATGCCTCAAAATAATAAGACCTTCCTGAAAATAAGACCAAGCGCTTATTTCAGGGTTCAAAAAAATATAAGACGGGGTCTTATTTTCAGGGAAACATGGTAGGCATTTCTGGAGCATCAGAGAAATGTGAGTTGCAATCTCTGTGGTTTTGATTATGTTTATAGGGCTAGATTAAGACAGTCACCTCTTTTCTCCACTTTTCGGGGGCTTCTAGTCCTTAACAGCTTCTGCAAATGACGGCCGAATACAAAACAGCCTCTGCTGGAATAATACCCATGAACTTGTAACACTGATTCATAGACTCATCAAATGTTAGAATTGGACAAGTGAATTGAGGGCGGGGAATGTAATAGTTGCAATTATCATGAAATTAGTGGGAGAATCATGGCACCCCAGTGTCTAGACTGGGATCACCTAAAAAGTTTAAACTGGACCAAAGTTTATTAAACTGAGACATTCCGTTACTCATCCAAGTAACTTCTTCAGTCAAAATGAAAAACTTTACCTTAGGCAGAGAGTCAGAGTTTTGTTGGAATGTACTAACTCTTGCCATACCAACTGCAGGGTTTCTCCCTCAAATGTAAATGAAGATTCGATCAACCAGGCCAAAAGCATCTTAAAAAGGTGAAATCATGGCAACTGGACCAAAGTTCATTAAAATGAGATGTTTCATTACTCATCCAGGTAACTTCTTCAGCCAAAATATAAGGCCTTAGTAAGACCACACCTAGAATACTGCATCCAGTTTTGGTAACCACACTATAAAAAAGATGTTGAGACTCTAGAAAAAGTGCAGAGAAGAGCAACCAGGATGATGAGGGGACTGGAGGCTAAAACATACGATGAACGGTTGCAAAAACTGGGCATGGATAGTCTAGTGAAGAGAAGGACCAGGGGAGACAGGATAGCAGTCTTCCAATATTTGAGGTGCTGCCACAGAGAGGAGGGGGTCAAGCTATTTTCCAAAGCCCCCGAAGGCCAGACAAGGAATAATGGAGGGACACTGAACAAGGAGAGATTCAACCTGGAAATGAGGAGAATTTTTTTTGACAGTGAGAACAATCAAGCAAGGGAACAGAAGTTGCCTTCAGAAGTTGTGTGAGTTTCATCACTGGAAGCTTCCAAGAAGAGGCTGGACTGCCATCTGTCAGAAATGGTGTTGGGTCTCCTGCTTGGATGGGGGATTGGACTAGATGACCTACAAGGTCCCTTCCAACTCCAACTCTGTTAAACTGTTAAAAATGACTCTTTGATTTTCTGCCTTACATTAAACTGGGATCCTATTCATTTCCAGTTCTCTGATCTGTCTTCCGGTTTTGTCTCAAACTCAAAAATGGTGTCCTTGAAGAGGGGCCTGACCAATATAGAATAAACTGAATACTTCTCCCTGATTTGAGAATTATACATTTGTTAATGCAGCCTAGAGTACTAGTGTCTCTAGCTATGTTATGCTGGTGACTTACATTCAACTTACAAGCTGTTACACAACCATGCTCTACGGAGCTAGCAGGAGAGTATTTTTCTTTTTTTTAAAAAAAAAATTGTAACAGTACTTGTGGTTTTAAGACATGCTGCAGCATTTTTGCTAGCAGATGCCAAATTTGCTAAAGCAATAAATGTTTTGTGTGGTTATGGCTTTCACAGCAGTGGTTTTAATTAAAAAACCTCTCCTGCAGGAGGCTACAATGGAGGCTGCATTGTAATCCATTTGGGAGGAAAAAAAACATGTCAAAAGCTCTTCTGAAATGGTTGTTTGATCTTGTTGAATGCTTTCTGGAACAAAAAAAAATGTTTGCACGGAATTAAACTGCAGCTTTTGACAAGTCCTTTTCTCAATCCCTCCACCTCTCTTTGGTTCCTCGGGGTTGCTTTTTGGTGATGAATAGAGAGCTGGTTGCCAAGCCTCTCCTGACACCATTCCCACAAACAGGGAGAAGGACTTCCAAGCTAATGTGAACCTTGCCCTCCATTACACTCTCCCTATCGCACCCAGCTGATCTGCCCCACAACCTGCCTTGTTGTTCAGAATGTGTGTTGACCCATCGGCTGAGGTGGGGAAACCTCTAAGGGGCCATTTATGCTATGCATTGCAACCTTGGCTAGCTCCACTCTTTTCTTTCTTTGTTAAAAATCTTTTATAACCCATGTGTGGTATACTCATTAAAAGAAACCTTTCCAGTTTTGGGTTGCTCACTGGGTCCAGTTTGAGACCAGGCCTGTGGAAATTCCATCTGTTACATTTTTTTTCATAATCACAATCGTAAGTTTTTATTTGTCAAGCATATATAAGATAACAGGTAAAAGTATAAACATAATTTGAATACATGAAAAGAGTCAGTAAAAAGGAATATTAGGAGAGGGTCGGTAGGCACGCTGGTGCACTTATGCACGCCCCTTACAGACCTCTTTGGAATGGGGTGAGGTCAACAATAGACAGTTTAAGGTTAAAGTTTTGGGAGTTTGGGAAAGAAACTACAGAGTCAGGTAGTGCATTCCAGGCATTGACCACTCTATTGCTGAAGTCATATTTTCTGCAATCAGAAAATCAGAGTTTGGAGCGGTTTACCTTGAGTTTGTAGCTATTGTGTGCTCGTCTATTGTTGTGGTTGAAGCTGAAGTAGTCATTGCCAGGAAGGACATTGTGGTAGATAATTTTATGTACTATGCTTAGGTCAGACTGAAGTGGGTATAGTTCTAAGTTATCTAAGCCCAAAACTTGGAGTCTGGTGGCATAAGGTATTTTTATTGCGGTTAGAGGAATGGAGGACTCTTCTCATAAAATATTTCCATGGAATATTCTCTTGATCCTTTTCTTGCGATTTGGAACTAGGTGGAAATTAAAACAATAGGCTGGCAGCTCTTCCAAAAGAACTGGAAACTTGCTATAATTCTAGCAGAAAAACTTATGTGGCCTTCATTAGACTGATGAAGAACGGACTCTGAACCTGACAGTTCTTCAAGGACATGCAAAAGTCATCCACCCAATGGAAAGAAACACCTGGATGATAATGGTAGCATCTACTTAGTTTCCCACAACTCTCACGACATTTCCAGTGAAAATATCAGAGGAATAAGAAGAAAAATAAGGACTGCAGCCAAAGCTGGTGATCATCTGCCTTGTTGAGTAGCTTTGTCTCATGGTGGTGAATAGCTTTTATGAAGTCCTTTTGGAAGAAATATCCTTCTGGGTTCTGCTCCAAGTGAGGAAAAAAACACTGGAAACATGGAGACTGCTTGGAAAGATGGTTTAATGGTGGACAGGATCACATGGCTTGAGTTCCTGAACAGAAAAAGGGCAGATACAGCGAGTTTTCGGGTTTTATGCTCTTTCTGGCTTTGAACTTCCTGGGGCCCAGGAAGAGTATCCTGATTGGTTGTCAGACTTCCAGCGGGTGGGGGTCTTAGCTAGCCTTGCTGGCTGATGTAATCTTCCCAGGTGCCATGTGGTGAGTTTCTGTACCTATTGTGTTGCAGATGGATCCTATTGTGTTGTGATGGTCCATTGACAAAGATTGAGTTTCTGCCTCTGGCCCATTAACAAAGGGTGGGGGCAAGAAGGTGGGAGCTGCTTTAAAACATGCTTCTCCATTTCTCATCCAGGCAAACATAATATTCTGCCTTTTTAATATTTCCCAAAATACTTCACTCTTCCAGGAAAGGAGTGGGTGCTAACGTCCTACAGTCCAGCAAAGAACCTTGTGGAGCAACTCAGTCCTTCTAGAAGTAACATTGACACCCAGGGTGAATCCATCTCAATTGATAACTCCAGTCTGCATGTATGACTGTCCCTACCCAGGATCAAAACAGAATGGCATGGTCACTATGAACTGGTAAATAGAACAGGAAGCTGTTTTGCAGCATAGCTTCAGTGAAACTCTTCAATCAAACCATCAACAAAACAAAGAGTCCCTTTGATGATCTACATAGCTACAGTCATTGCAATTCTTAAATGAAAGGATCTATTTCTCTCCCATCCCTTTCTTTTATCTTTCAGTTGTGTGCTCTGTTGTGGTCCGCCAGCAGCCTGAGGAGCTGGCAGCGGAATCAGACAGCGATGAGGCTGAGGAAGAACAGGGGCCAGTCCTGGAGGCTGGGGAAGGCCGGATGAGGGCTCTGCGTCGGAGGCAGAAATGGGGCCAGGGCCATCGAGGAGTGATGTGGGGACTCCGGAGCCTCCAGAGGCTGACAGTAGAGAGGCAGAGGAACAGGAGGAGCCTGTTCCTAGTGCATGTATGAGAAGAGCTGCCAGAAGGCAAGAGCAGCTAAAGCAAAGAGGACAACTCGGAAGTAGGGCCAAGAGATGATTGGCCCTCCCATAAGGCTTAAAAGACCAGCAACGGCTCTTGGGCTCTTTTCGGAAAACACTATTGATAGACTTGTTCTTGTCTTGCTGCACTTATCTCTGGTCGGCGTCTTCTGCTTCTGAACTTTTGCCAAGAGAAGCCTTTGGCAGTTTGAGTAATTATACCAAGGTTGGTGATTAGACTGAAGAATTTGTGTTATGGAGAGTTTGTTTTAATTTAGTTCGGACTACGCTGAGAATGAGTTAATTCTCAGCTGTTCTAATAAAGTCTGTTTGTTTTGGAACTGTTTGCGTCTAATACTACCTACTTGGGCCTGGGTCACAACAGATTCAGCCCTCATCTTTTGCCATCAGACTGCAGAAGTACATGGACAGAAGAATCAGTCGTTGAGGCAGTTGTCTCTGTGGCTTTCCAAAAAAACCTTTGGAGCCTGTCCCTCACCAAGGTCTCCTAGAAATACTTAGCAATCATAGACCAGAAGAAAAGGAATGCTTGGGCTTTAAGTCCACTTTATTGTATAACTTTGGCTATTGTGGCATTGCACTGAGGGTATCAAAAGGTAGAGTAACTAGAAGGAGCGCCCTTGGGGAAAAATGATCAGGGGATTAAAATTATGATCCTTTTCACCACAGCAGTGGTGAAATCTAAAAGTTGTTACTAACTGTTCTGTGGGCGTGGCTTGGTGGTCATGTGACTGGCTGGGCGTGGCCAACTTGATATCACATATGTCACTCACTGTTAGAGCCAGGAGCTGCACATTCTAAAGCAGATTCTGCCCTTCTGAAGCCCCCAATGCTTTGAGTTTCCCTCCGCCATCTGGCTTGACTGCCCAAGCGAACCTCGGAGCCTTCTCTTGCCCCACTCTCCATCCCAGAGGGCCGCATCCCCCCCGCCAATCCTCCGTACAAACAGCCTGCCCTGTTTCTGCAAAGGCAGAGACCCCACCTCAAGATGATCCAAAGAGGGGAAGGGGATGCTGCAGAAAAGGCCACCTTCCACCCGGGCCTCCCAGGCCGGCTCCGCGGGGGTTGGGGCTCCAAAGCAGCCTACTGGATTTCCACTTGGCCACCTGCCTGCTCTCTTTGATTGCTGGCGCCACTCCAGGAACTCGGCCCGCAGAGTCCGCGCTCTGGGGGAAGGAGACACAGATCCCCGCATGGGGAGAGGGTCAGGCCGCACCACCGCAGAGCCCGTGGCGCTTTCCTTTCAGCCTGGGCAGCGGTGCTTACCCAAGCAGGCCAGTGCAGGTAGCTCTTCATCTTGGCATTCCATTGCCCACCACCGCCGTTTTCGCCGCCCTCCCTCCCCGCCTGGCTGCAGACAGTAATTAAGGACCTTGCTTTGTTTACTGTTATCCTTTCATAAAGAAAGGACGAAACACAGAGAAATTAATATAACACATGAGAAACATTATGGATAAATTATAATAATAACTAGATGGGACCTGTTGATTTGTTCCATGTTGAATTCTACCCCACTGCTGCCTTCTAACTAGGTTAATACTGGAATTTAATACCCCATAATTTAAAGATTGCATTGGTGTGTTGTAGTTCGCAGTCTTTCCTTACCACCCCAGCCTATCCTCTTAGCCTTTCCTCCACTGTCTCACACTAGTGTCACAATAAACAACAAGGGAGACCAACAATCTGCTCTTGACCTCCTGCCTATTGATCCCGTTTTAGATAAGCATTCCAAACCGAAAATGGTTTCTCACTTAGCTTTCCAACTACTGATGTCCCTGGTGTATCCAGCTCAGTACATTTCTTTCCCTCCCTTTCCTACAAACTTGTTTGTTTCATTTGGCTGAATTTTCGTTCCAAGAACATGTGCACAACAATAGCCCCAACTTTGCTTTTCCTCAATAAAATAATATTTCTCTAGGTCAAAGTATTTCCCCTTTTAACTCAGTCTTCTCCATCCCAACCTCCAGGAATTTGGGGCTCCTCCAGGGGCGCCAGTAGACCAATTCCCAGAATTACATGTGGAATTTTGGGGATCATCCATCTTGTGGAGTCAGTTCTGGGCATCAAACTATGGATGATTTCTAGATGAGAGCGAAGAAATGTAGAAATTCAAGCTCTTTGTTTGGTTCCACATGTTTGCCTGGATTTTTATTTTTTTTTTAAGCATATAAGTTGGTGATCCCAACTGAGTCTACCTGGTAAACATCTTTTCCATCAGTCATTCCTTAAGAACATAAGAAGAACCATGTGGGATCAAGAAAAACCATCTTAATTCAGCAATGACCAACCGGAATCCTCTGGGTGCTACTAGACAAGAGGCTCTTCTATGATCACTATTGTTCCTCTGCAACTACTATTTGAAGGCATGTCACAGAGATGGGAGTTTGTGTCTTCCAGGCCAAAAGTCCTTGTTGGACTACCTGTAGAGCATTGTTTATTTTTAGGATAAAATAGTGAGTGAGTGAGTGAGAGAGAGAGAGAGAGAAATTTATTGGTTCAATTTATTTATTTATTTATTGGTTCAATTTATATGCCGCCCTTCTCGGAAGACTCAGGGCGGCTTACAATGTGTTAAGCAATAGCCTTTATACTTTTGTATATATCTGCTTAGTAGGGCTTTCGCCCCCTCCCAACTAAGCGATGTTCTTTTTTATACAAAGTCAGCTTATTGCCCCCACAAACCGGATCCTCATTTTACCTTCCTCGAAAGGATGGAAGGCTGAGTCAACATTGAGCCTGGTGAGATTTGAACTTGCAATAATTGCAGGCAGCTGGTGCTACTTAACAGTATTTTAGTCTGCTGCGCCACCAAGGCTCTTGGTGGCGCAGCAAGATAGATGTAGATAGATAGATAGATAGATAGATAGATAGATAGATAGATAGATAGATAGATAGAT
>WNWU01000035.1:3890940-3901257 GCA_012654045.1 Ptyas mucosa
CCACAAGTCTTAAAGCTGCCAAGTTTGAAGACCTCTGTGCTAAACCCTAACTGAGACTTAAGGAAATTACAGATGTTACAGTATGTTCACACAGCATGCTACTGATGATTTAGTTCACACAACATATTAAGAAAATGGCTAGGGTTCCCCCCCCCCCATTTACTTCATTTTAGCCCATGTAGCATCTTGTAGAAGTGAGCATGAATTTGCAAATTATACATAGTCCTTGACTTATGACCCAAAACTGAGCCCAACATTTCTGTTCCTAAATGAGACACTTTGAAGTGACTTTTGCCCCATCTTATGTCCCATCTCTCTTGCCACAGTGAATCACTGCAGTTGTTCAGTTAGCAAGATGCTTGTTAAGTGAATCCCATTGACTTCGCTTGTAAGAGAGTCGCAAAAGATGATCACATGACCCTGGGACGTTGCAATCGTCGCAAATGTGAGTCAGTTGCCAAACGTCTGAATTTTGATCACGTGGACTCTGGGGATGCTGCAGTGGTCGTGTGAAAAATGGTCACTGTTGGAACTTGTCGTAATGGTCTCTAAATGAACTGTTGTAAGTCAAGGACTACCTGTATAACCCATGGATCAGGGGTGAAATCCAGCAGGTTCTGACAGGTTCTGGAGAAACTGGTAGTGGAAATTTTGAGTAGTTCGGAGGTGGTATTCGGCAAATACCACCTCTGGCTGGCTCCAGAGTGTGGTGGGAATGAGGATTTTGCAGTATCCTTCCTCTGGAGCGTGGTGGGAATGGAGATTTTGCAATATCCTTCCCCCAGGAGTGGGGAGGGAATGGGGATTTTGCAATATCCTTCCCCCAGGAGTGGGGTGGGAATGGATATTTTGCAGTATCCTTCCCCTGGAGGGGGTGGGAATGGATATTTTGCAGTATCCTTCCCCTGGAGTGGGGTGGGAATGGAGATTTTGCAGTATTCTTCCCCTGGAGTGGAGTGGCAATGGAGATTTTGCAATATTCTTCCCCCAGGAGTGGGGTGGGAATGGATATTTTGCAGTATCCTTCCCCTGGAGGGGGTGGGAATGGATATTTTGCTGTATCCTTCCCCTGCCATGCCCACCAAGCCACACCACGCCTACCAAGCCATGCCCACCGAACCAGTAGTAAAAAAATTTGAATTCCATCACTGCCACCACGGATAAAACATGGGTTGATTACCACTCGGAGAAGGACGTTTAGAGCAGAAGGGTGATAAACTCTTGAATTTTCTATTTAATCTTGCTTCTTTGCTGCCTCTCCTCTTTTCCCCCAGGTTACACTTCTCCATCTTTCCAAACGACACATGGTTTTACTTAACGTGGGCTCAAAGAATTGCAAGCGGTAAGGCTTGCATTGATGCCTGCCAGAATAAGTAACCTCTGCTGTGAACATTAACACTCGGTGCTCACAGTTTTATTTGTTTTCCTGGGCATCAGTTTTCCAGCCGCTGCCTTCCAATGTTGATGTTTCCTCTCCGGTAATTAAGAAATCATTGCCTTGTTTAACCTGTCATTTTGCTTCTCAGCTGGGAGGAGTTAACTCCGTGTTATTCCAATTGATAATTGCTTTCATACGGTACTTAATGGGTCACGGCAAGAATATCATGGCACCCATAGCGATCAACCACCGTCAGAAGGTGTCTTCATGCTTTTCCTTACTATATTTGGATTCTTGGCTTTGCACCTAAGTAAGCTCATTATATTTCCCAGGCAGAAACGATTGCCTCTACTACCGAGCTTACCATGCGGTTCTCACCAAATGTTCTCCTGATGTCATGTTTATGGATCTGCAATTCTGCACATAAAACTCTAGTATTGGAGCGCAAGTCAGGTGTTCACGAGTGACCCTGGGAATCCAGACATCATGTCCAATTGTTGGAATTCATTGTTGAAATGTATTTCTGTGCAACAATGACTGTAGTAGTTAGCCAGTAGATGAAAGTGTTTACAAGTTTGGATCTATGGTATATACTCTTACGTTCTTTTTGTTTTAAGTAGAGTTTTCTGTTTCTGGCTACGGTTATATAGTTGAGCAGTAAAGCACATGGTGACTGTACTTTTTGTTTGCTCTGTGTGATGCCTTATGTAAACGGAAATGCTAACACTAATTCATTTGTGCAACTTGTAGTGACACATCCGGTCCAAAACTTTAGGTTAAGGGTTTTTATCTCTCCACTGTTCCCAAGAGTTTCTTAATTTCAGTATGTAGTTCCTCTACAATCCAGCTTACCATATAATGTTCTCCTGATGTCATGTTTAGGGAACTGCAATTCTGTACATAAAACTCTAGTGTTGGAGCACAAATTAGGTGTTCAGGAGCAACTCTGGAAGTCCAGACTCAATATCCAGTTTATTTATGCAAGTTCCAGTGTCATATCTAGTACAAAACCATCCTTAGATTAAGGGTGTTTCTTTCTCCACTCTTCCCAAAAGTTTCTCAATTTCAGTCTTAGAAATAGGTTCAGAATGTGCACAAAAATGGAAAGATTTTGAAATAACCACCATGAAGGCATGGCTGGTGAAGACGAAGAGGAAACAGTAGAGATGTCAAATTATTGTCTAAAGAACTAGAGGGCAGGACAAGAAATAATGGTTGGAAACTCATCAAGGAGAGAAGCAACCTGGAATTAAGGAGAAACTTCCTAACAGTAAGGACAATTAAACAGTGGAACAGATTGCCTTCAGAAATCGTGGGCATTCCATTTTAAGAAGAGACAAGACAGTCACTTATCTGAAATAGTATAGTTTCTCCTGTTTGAGCAGGGGGGCTGGACTAGAAGACCTCCAAGGTCCCTTCTAGATCTATCTTATTTTCAGTATAAATGCATTCATTATTTAAAAGTAAGATTTGTCTCTAGATGTGAAACAATAAAGAACTCAGCTTGGAAGAATCACTACGTGTCATTCTTGGTTTTGGATCTGACATCTCCCTTTTTATGACCTTGTAATCCCCTAATTTGGGATTGAGTTTGGACCTGACATCAGTCTTTCCAAATTGAGCATTTTACGAACTGCATTTGCAATATATTCTGGGAACCATTGGGAAGATACTGTCTTCGCCCCAGTGGTGAAATCCAAATATTTTTACTACCTGTTCTGTGGGTGTGGCTTGGTGGGCATGGTGTTGTTGGTGGGCGTGGCCTGGTGGGTGTGGCAGGGGAAGGATACTGCAAAATCTCCATTTCCATCCCACTCCAGGGGAAGGATACTGCAAAATCCCCATTCCCATCCCACTCTGGGGCCAGCCAGAAGTGGTATTTGCCGGTTCTCCAAACTACTCAAAATTTCCGCTACCGGTTCTCCGGAACCTGTTGGATTTCACCCCTGCTTCGCCCTCTTTCTCTCACACATAATATCCGGACTGAGTTGCCTCTTACCTTTCTGGAGTGCAGCCTGTCCCTCCTGAGAATCAACCTCCTTACTGCATTCCATCACACATATCTTGGTCTTCCTGGCAGGTGAGCAGCTATATTTTCTGGAGTGGGTAGTGTTAGATCAGGCGCAGGAAAGAAGACAAGACCAGCGGGGTCTGTTCAACAAGTTTTATTCAGCTCTTAACTAAGTCAGAACAGACGAACGGCTGTGCTGCCGGAGCCCTTTTTATAGCGCTCCGGCAGACCAGCCGTCCAATGACAGCGGTTTAACTTTCCCGCCCGGAGGATTAACCAATCCCCGGCCGGATGTCCTTATAAGGACATAACACTCCTCCCCCCCTAGATGAAACATGGTTCAGCTCGTGTCAATCAACAGACGTAGTCACGCAGGTAGGCGGGACGTCTGGAAACCCTGCTCGACCTGCGCAGTTCATTCTGTTCTCCGTCGTCCGTCTGGAAGGTGGCTGCTCCGGTGTCCTCCGACCCTCGCCCCTGGGATGCCTGCCGCTGGGTCGTTGAAGGTGCCGGCCCTGTCCGTGCGCCTCCGGCCTTGCTGCTGGGCTGCGAAGTGGTCGTTGCAGGTACCGGCTCCGGTGTGCCGCCTCCCGACCCGCTGTTGGAATATATCTGCTGGTCCGGTTGGTCTCTTCCCTGTCCTGGGTGTCGATCGTCGTGGACCGGTAAGTCCCTTGGGTTTTTCATATTTTTTGCAAATTGTCCGTATCTTTTAGACTTGTGTTGGTCGACCCTGTCTGGGTGGTGCAGGTCGACCTGGTCGGGTCGTTGTTGCTTGGGACGGGGGTCAGCTGGGCGGAGGATTTCAGACGGGTGGTGTAGTTCTTGCATGCAGGGGTGTCGTAGGCCTCCCTCACCGGGTTGTTGTTGGCCCTCTCGGATGGGCATGTCCCGGTCTACTGGCGTTCCCTGGAGTTCCCTGCCGTCGGGGTGGCGTTGGGTCGCCTTGCCGGGGAGGCGTGAGTTCTCGCTGCCGTGGAGTCCCCTGTCTACTCGGCAGTTGCAGTACGGTAGCTGGTCTGCTGGCCGGCCGGTCATGTTGGGGTGGTACGGCCCTTCCTCGACTGGGTGTTGCAGGGCTACCTCACAAGGGTGGTGTTGTCCTGCCCTGCCCGGGTGGCGTTGCCCTACCTCGACGGGGTGGTTTTGGCCTGCCCTGTAGGGGTGTTGTTGTCCTACCTCGTCGGGGTGGTTTCGGCCTGCCCTGTAGGGGTGTTGTTGTCCTACCTCGTCGGGGTGGTTTTGGCCTGCCTTGTAGGGATGTTGTTGTCCTACCTCGTCAGGGTGGTTTTCGCCATCCCCTTCCCACCGCTTCCGGAGTTGGTCGATGTGACGTCTACAGACCACTCCGTCTTGCAGTTCGACAGTGTAGGACTTCGGGCCGGTTGAGCTCTCGATTCTCCCTTTAAGCCATTTCGGCAGGCCGTGGAAATTAAGCGCGAAAACCGGATCTCCTGCGGAGAAGGCTCGGAGGGGGCGGCTCGCGGTTGCGGTGACCTCGGAGTGGTACAGGGGGTGAAGTCGGTCCAGGGGTGACCTCAGCTTCCTGCCCATCAGCATTTCGGCCGGGCTCTTTCTAGTGGTGGCATGCGGCGTAATATGCTGGATCAAGAGGAAGTTGTCGATCTTCTCTTGCCAATCGCCCGGCCCCATCCTGGCAAGGGCCTCTTTCGTGAACCTCACCATCCTCTCGGCTTGTCCGTTGCCAGCCGGTCTGTAGGGGGCAGAGAGGGCATGGCGGATGCCCAAACTGGCCAGGAACTCCTCCATTGGTTTCGAGGTCAGCTGCGGGCCGTTGTCGGAAACAAGGATGTCCGGCAGCCCGTGGGTAGCGAATAGTCGCCGGAGGGCTCTAATAGTGACTTCAGTAGTGATGGATGCCAGGGGAATGACCTCAAGCCACTTGGAAAAGGCATCCACCACTATTAGCAGGAACTTCCCTTGCATCGGGCCCGCAAAGTCTATATGTATTCGCGCCCACGGGTTGCTTGGTGTTTCCCATTCCGCAACAGGCGTTTGCGGAGGGGCGGGGCGGACTTCTTGGCACGGATCACATCTGGAGACCCAGTTCTCAATGTCTTTGTCCAGTGATGGCCACCAGACGTAGCTCCGTGCCAGTCCCTTCATGCGCACGATGCCAGGGTGCCCCTTGTGCAAAGTCTCCAATGTCTTTAGGCGCAAAGCCTGGGGAACCACAACCCTGTCACCCCACAGTAGGCAGCCCTTCATGGTTGACAGTTCCTGCTGCCTCTTTGCAAACGGCTTGAAGTCGTCGGTCATCGGTTCTGCAGGCCAGCCGCGCAGCACCCAAGACATCACTTGCTTCAAAGTCCGGTCTTTCTGGGTTACTGCCGCGACGTCTGCGGATGTGACCGGGCAAGCCAGGTCGCCATCGATGTGATGCAGTCCCAGGGTGGGGGCTGGGTCCTCCACTAAGTCCTTTGACGGGCATCTGCTCAAGGCGTCAGCGTTGCAGATGTTACTGCCCGGCCTGTGGCAAAGTTCGTAAGAGTACCCGGCTAAAAAAATTGCCCAGCGTGTCATCCTGGGCGATGAATAGTTAGGTGTAGGCTTGCTTCCCGACAGAAGACCTAACAGGGGCTTGTGGTCCGTGATGACCGTGAACCTCCGCCCGTATAGGTACTCGTGGAAGCGCTTGATGCCCGCAACGATGGCCAGGGCCTCTTTGTCCAATTGGCTGTAATTTCTCTCGGCGCTGGACAGCGTCTTCGAGAAGTAGGCGATGGGGGCTTCCTTCCCGTCCGGGAACTGATGGCTGAGGACTGCTCCGACGCCGTAGGGGGATGCGTCGCAAGTCAATAGCAGGGGGAGCGTCTCGTGGTATTGGATGAGGACACTCTCAGAAGAAAGTAGGTTCTTGACAGCTCTGAATGCTGCGTCCTCTTCCTTCCCCCACCTCCAGGAAACCGCCTTCCCCAGCAAGCGATGGAGCGGTTCAGCCACGGAGGCTTTCTGTTTCAGGAAAACACTGTAAAAATTCAGTAGTCCCAGAAACGCCTGAAGCTCCGTCTTGTTTTGGGGGGCTGGAGCTTCATGGATAGCCCTAACCTTAGATTTGGTGGGGTGAATGCCGTTCTTATCAATGAGATAACCCAGGAACTCGACTTCCTGGACCCCGATGATGCACTTGTCTCTCCTGACTCTCAAACCCTTCTCCTTGAACCGCTGTAAAACCATGCGCAGTCGCTCAAGTAGTTGGGTTTTGGAGTGGCCGGAGATCAAGACATCATCGAAGTAAGGGACCGCCCCTGGAATGCCTTGAAGAAGGCGTTCCATAAATGATTGAAAAATACCTGGGGCTGCGCTGACCCCAAATTGGAGGCGCGTGCATTTAAATGCCCCTCTATGCGTGACAATGGTTTGTGCCTCCGCAGTTTTTTCATCCACTGGCAATTGCTGGTAAGCTTGGGCCAGGTCCAATTTTGCGAATATTGATCCGCTCCCAAGTGAGTGCAGCAGATGTTGCACCACTGGAACCGGATATGCGCTCTGCTGGAGGGCCTTATTTATGGAACACTTATAGTCGGCGCAGATGCGCACAGACCCATCATGCTTCATCGGGGTCACAATGGGGGTCTCCCATGCAGCATGATCGATCGGTTCCAGGACCCCCTGGGCGACAAGCTTATCTATCTGGGCGTCGACCTTGGGCCTCAGGGCGAACGGAACCCTGCGGGGCTTAAGCCTAATTGGGGTGACATTTTTGTCCAAATTGAAGGAAATGGGTTTCCCCACAAATTTCCCCAGCTTACCATCGAAGACTTCCTTGAACTCTTCGATGATGGCGTCGAGTTCGTCCCTATGAATTTGATGGATCCCGCTGATAGACAGCCCCAATGGCTCGAACCACTCCATCCCCAGCAGGCTCGGGCGGTTTCGCCCCACGACAGTGATGGGTAGGACGCCCTGGAAGTCGTGGTAGGTGACCCGGAGCGAAGTCCTCCCCAGGATCTCAACAGGGTTGCCGCCGAAATCGACAAGACGGGCTCGTAGGGGCTTGAGGTCTTTCCTCGAGATGCCCGGTTTCAGGCGCTTTAACTGGTGCCAGTCCATGATGGAGTAGTTCGATCCCGAATCAACCTCCATAGAGCAGGGTGTTCCCTCCACGATCACGGTGGCATGGAACTTTGCGGCCGAATCGTCAATGGTGTGGATGCCGGAGGACAGCTGCTCGGTTCTGGCCGCCGCGTAGCCGCCGCCTCGTTGCTGAGACTTGACAGAGGACCGTTTGGATGGTCTCTGGTTGTCTTGCCGTTTCTCGCCCCAGCCGGGGGGAAACGGACCCGGGGTGGGTGCTTCGGCCCTGCAGGCTTCAGCGATGTGCCCCCGCTTGTTGCAGCGTCGGCAGACAGCATCTCTCCAACGGCACTTGGTTCTGGCATGGCTTCCTTTGCAGCTGCCGCAGGGCTCGATCCGGGCGCCATCTTGTTTGCGCTCGCGACGGTTTTGGCGGGAAACCTTGTGAACGGCCATTTCGTCGTCGGAGCAGGAGCTGGCAGACGACTCCTCAGATGAGCTCTTGGGTTGGCGGTGCAATTTGTGCACCCCTTTAGCCCTACTCATGGCGGCAGCCGCCTTTTCTGAGATCTCGGCTGCGATTGCCTCCTCAACGACGTCTTTCAACGCAATCTTCTTTCGGCTGAGGAACTTACGTTGCAGTCCAATGTCCCTCATGCCGAAGACAATGCGGTCTCTGATGGCGTTCTCAACGTTGTCAAACTCGCAGTTTGATGCGAGTTGCCGCAGAGCTGCCACAAAGTCCTTGATGGGCTCCCCTTCCAACTGATTCCTTTGCTGAAAGGTGAATCTGTTGGCAATGGGAGTTCCAGTGGGAGCGTAGTGCTCCTTCAGCACGTCCTGCAGATCGGCCCAAGACATCTCCTCGATGTTCCTTGGGGACACGAGGTCGATGGCCATCTCAAGCACCTCGGAGCCGCAATGCGCTAGGAACAGGGCTCGTTTCCGTTCATCGGAGAGGTCTTGATAGTTGTTTCCCCGCAGAAACTGGCGGAAACGAACCAGATAGGAGGTCCATTTCTCCACTCTGGGGTCGAATTTGGAGATCGGAGCCATCGCGGCTTGTGACGCCTCCATCTTCAGTGACTTCAGCTCAGTGAGAAAACTCTCGATGAGTGACTTAGCTCCGCGTGGCGGTTCTTTTCAAATCCTTCGTCGCCAGTGTTAGATCAGGCGCAGGAAAGAAGACAAGACCAGCGGGGTCTGTTCAACAAGTTTTATTCAGCTCTTAACTAAGTCAGAACAGACGAACGGCTGTGCTGCCGGAGCCCTTTTTATAGCGCTCCGGCAGACCAGCCGTCCAATGACAGCGGTTTAACTTTCCCGCCCGGAGGATTAACCAATCCCCGGCCGGATGTCCTTATAAGGACATAACAGGTAGTGTCATAATAGGGTTTGGTCAATAGGTGGCAATGACATTTATGG
The DNA here is from genome assembly GCA_012654045.1 of Ptyas mucosa. NCBI lineage: Eukaryota > Metazoa > Chordata > Lepidosauria > Squamata > Colubridae > Ptyas > Ptyas mucosa. Next base: position 3,899,793 of record WNWU01000035.1, read on the forward strand.
TGTTTGGCTTGCACCAGTTCTCTCCAGGGGTGGGCTGCTGGGGGTTCGCAAGGGTTCGGGAGAACCTCTAGCTAAGATTCTGTGCAGTTCGGAGAACCCCCAAATCTCATTCTTGGATGGCCCTGCCCTGTCCCACCTGCCCCTCCCCTCCCAGGAGTCTTCATGTGTCCCATTTTGGATGCAGGTAAGTGCAGGATGTGTGCGGAGGCTCGAGTAGGGTGAAAAATGGGCCTACTGGAATTTCAGGAAAGCTGGAAACGGGTTCGTTTCCAGCCTCTAGAGGGCCTCCAGAGTGTGGGGAGGCTGTTTTCGCCCTCCCAGATGCTCGAGAAAAGCTTCTGGAGCCTGGAGAGGGCAGAAACACACACCTCCCCTGCCATGGTGCAGGAAGCCAACTAGGCCACGCCCACCATGGCCACACCCACCCAGGAAGCAGGCAGAGAACCCCTTGCTAAAATTTTTGAAGGCCACCCCGGTTGTCTCTGTCTTATTTGAGAGGAAGACAGACCAGCGAAATGTTACGTTGTGCTTCCTAATTTGTATACTTTCCACAACAGTCTTACTGTTCTTCTACAATGGACTCTGACTGTTCTCAACACTAGCAGTTTGGACATGTCAAAGTAGAACAGCTGGAAGATGTTGGGGCTGTTTATGACCCCAAAGGAGGAGTTTCCGTAAACTCTACACTTAGGAATGTCAAATGTTTTCTGTAATAAAGTATTGAAATTACAGCTTGTTGGCAGGAGCTTCACATGAAAGGTTAAACGATCGGGCAAAAAAGCAAATCAGCTGTCAAATTGTCACATTGCTACTGGACCATCCAGGATAAAAAAGTGATCTTTGTGCTGAAATCTCCTTCATTGAAATGACCTGTGGGAAAAGTGCATGGCTAGATCAGTCTGTGGGTGGAACTGGTGGGGAGAGAAAGCATGCAGCTGTAGAGCTGTAGAGCCAGGCTTCAGCCAAATGGAAGCGTTATTTGAAAATTCATTTGCTGAGATTTAGACTGGCCCATTCTAAAAAGAAAAAGTTTTGCCCCAGGCAAGCCAAACTACTAATTCAGGGGATGGATCCAGCAGAATGTTATGGACACTTTTTTAAAATTGATCCTCTCTCTTATTTAAGTTTGCTATTCAAAGAAACACTGTATCGGGAGTTAACTCAAACCAGATCAGATGATTTGGCTTTCTAGCTCAGTATTTTTGATTTCTTAGAGTTTCAGAGAGAGAGATCTTTCCCACCAACTTCTTCTACTCGTATTTGGTGGGGGTGGGGGGGGGAGGAGAGGGAAAGAAAAAGAATTATTTAGCTATTCCAACAAATTTGGAGTTTTCTAAATGAAACACATACTATCTTGCAGGAAAAGTCAGGCATCCATACATTTCAGGTTGTAGTTTCTTCCTCTTCTTCTTCTTCTTCTTCTTCTTCTTCTTCTTCTTCTTCTTCTTCTTCTTCTTCTTCTTCT
>WNWU01000035.1:3903310-3916165 GCA_012654045.1 Ptyas mucosa
AGCAAAGCAAAGCAAAGCAAAGCAAAGCAAAGCAAAGCAAAGCAAAGGAAAGGAAAGGAAAGGAAAGGAAAGGAAAGGAAAGGAAAGGAAAGGAAAGGAGGAAGGGAAAGGGCAGAGGACAGTGTGAGGGGACAGTGGAAGGGAAGGGGAGGGAGGGAGGGAGGAAGGAAGGACGGAAGACATCATTTAATGGTGTCAAGAAAGTTTTTATAAAGATGCCAGAAGTTTGAAAGAGGCTTTATTTAGCATGATACAAACTGAATAGTCCTACCAGACTTTGCAGTGAGATAAGTGCTCTGATTAAATAAAGCTCACTGCTTTCCCCTGTTTTCCTCCAAAAATGTTTTGGAAAGGGAAATATGAATCTGAAGGTTGCGTGCAAACGCTAGTAGTTTTCTTTTACAAGCTTACTGTGCTGAGTAATCTGCCAGAGGGTAGAAACAGGGTGATTGCATTAAAAAAATCAGTCAAAGTATGCTAATAGTTATGTAAAGGAAAGGAAGATGTATGGAAAGCGTCCATATATTCTTAGATGGCGGAAATGTAAACAGTTACTAACGTTTCCACATTGGGGGGGGGAATGCGGTAGGAAAAAATGAACAAGCTTCACTCCTCCTCTACTAAGTACAACAATAGAATAGACAATTTTTTAAAAATCTATTTGCACTTTTAGCTCTAAATATAGCACAAACCCAAGAATAGATTTTGTGGAAAGCAGATTGGCATTGTGAAAATTTCAGTTGTCGGTGAAGAAGGAAGGGGCAGGAAATCTCTTTTCTTAAAGGTTATAAAAAGTATCTGTGCTTTCCTCATGAAATGTTGAAAAGGAGTCTGAGTGACACCAGTTTTCCTAGCTTAAAAACTCAACAGTGTCCAGAGGTTGTTTGAGAGAAGAAAGAGAAACGCACATGAATCTGAGATCTAGCTCTCATCCTCTGGTTAACCAAGTAATGCTGTCAAGATTATTATTATTTCTGGAGGTTGTTGAATATGAAAAAGAAGAATAGGCTCAATCTTAGAACAGATTAATAGAGTTGGAAGGGACCTATTTTATCACCCCTAATCCAGGGGTGAAATCCAATTTTTTTTTACTAACGGTTCTGCGGGGGTGGCTTGGTGGGTGTGACTTGGTGGGTGTGGCAGGGGAAGGATACTGCAAAATCCCCATTCCCTCCCCACTCCTGGGGGAAGGATATTGCAAAATCCCCATTCCCTCCCCACTCTGGGGCCAGGCAGAGGTGACATTTGCCAGTTCTCTGAACTACTCAAAATTTCCGCTGCTGGTTCTCCAGAACCTGTCAGAACCTGCTGGATTTCACCCCTGCCCCAGTCTTTCTTTTCACTAGCCATACCAGGGGTGAAATCCAATTTTTCCCCCCTACCAGTTCTGTGGTTGTGGCTTGGTGGGCATGGCAGGGGAAGGATACTGCAAAATCTCCATTCCCACCCCACTCTGGGGCCAGCCAGAAGTGGTAATTGTCGGTTCTCTGAACTACTCAAAATTTCCGCTACCGGTTCTCCAGAACCTGTCAGAATCTGCTGGATTTCACCCCTGAGCCATACCCAATTCCTGCAAACATTCCTCATAGTTTTAGCCTCCAGCCCCCTAACCATCTTTGTCACCCCTCTCTGTATTCTTTCCAGAATCTCTACATCTATTTTATAATATGGTGACCAAAATTGGTTGCAGCATTCCAAGTCTGGTCTTACTAAGGCTTTGTAAAGCGGTACTAATACTTCATGTGATCTTGATTCTATCTCTCTATTAATTCCACCTCAATATCATAAAGCAATGTCAGATGGTCAGGCATACAGTGATCTCTCCAGATTTGTAGATTTTCCAATCCTTGGTTTTTGAAGAGGTTTCACTGATCTGGAGCAGAATTTGGAGATGCCACTCCAAGTATAGGTGCCTACTTAAAGAGCAGCTGTTTCTAGTGGCTTTTGTACAAATACATCTTGTATGTTATCATCTCTCTCTCTCTCTCTCTCTCTCTCTCTCTCTCATTTCTTAAATTAAAAAATCTAGATTTATCTTATTTATTTATTTATACAAATGCTATGCTATCCATCTCTTTAACAATATGGGGAGGCTTTTCAAGTCCAGTAAAAAAAACCAGCATTATTAATATCCATTTAAAATGAGTCATTAAAAAGAAAGAAGAAATATTACATTAATGTAAAAGCATGATAAAAATTCATAATAATTTTCCCCAATGAGAAATTAATAACAAAAATTTATAACTTCCTGTTGGCATATAAATTAGAAGAGGAAACAGTTAAAGAAAACATGATCACATGGGCGACGAATTTCGGATATCCTATAGAATTAAATAAATGGGAAAAATTATGGAAAATTAATAGCAAACTAACACTATCAGTACTGTACAAAGAAAATGCTTACAAGATGTTTTATAGATGGCACGGATCTCAAAAATGTTTCCCAATACATCCTCACTCTGCTGGAAATGCAAAGCACAAAAAGGGACATACTATCACATGTGGTGGTCGTGTTCCAAAGCCAAACAATTCTGGAACAATATTAAAACCCAATTAGAAGAAATAACAACTCAAAAAGTACCATTAAAACCAGAAACATATCTATTAGGCATATTTACACATAATTATGAAAAAGAAATAATATATTTAATCACACATATTCTGATTGCGTCAAGGATCACTTATGCACAAAATTGGAAAATGGAAGAAGTCCCAACACAAAATAGAATAATATCCAAAGTCATGGAATGTGCTGAGATGGACAAACTCACCAAGGAAATCCAAGGAAAGGAAGAATCTGACTACTATCTGGTTTGGCAAAGGTGGTATCAATGATTGGAGATAAAGAAACCAAACAAAAAGAGGATCCTAAAAGAGTAAAATAAAATTCCGTACCAATGAGATTTAACAACGTATAACTAAATATCAACAAAATAATATCGTTATATAAGGCGAGAGGAAGGAATATATATTGAGGAATATAGGTTATTGATGTCGTAAGAAATCAGACATTACGTTTAAATGTCATTAATGTTATTAATGTTGTGTATTGTTTTACTTGTATTTGTATGTGTATGTGTATTTTGTGTGTTTTTAAATTAATAAATGTGTTATAAAAAAAATCATAATAATTTAGGCGGTGTGAGTTTTTACCTCTAGGGCCTGGCTCATAAATCCAGCTGATGATGAGAGTCTTAAATTTGCAGTATCAGTTTAACAATTAGAATATTTTAAAAATACTTGGTGGCTGCTCCATTATGTCAAGTGAAACCTGCCTAACTGATGACATAGCCCAACTGACGCTAAACAAAATGCAACTGTATTTGACACTGGTTGACATTTGAGATAAAAATCTTTTTTTTGTTATAAAAGTTTTTTATTTTTTTATCAATCAAACAACCAAACATTACATAATAAATTGTCATTCATCATTTCCCCTCCCTCCCTTTTCCCCTCCCCCCCAGCCCCCCAACCCCCCTTCCCACCCTCCCCCCCTGACTTCCCAGAGCAAAATACAGGGTAATTCAATTAACAATCATAAGCTAAATTAAACTACCGTATATACTTGAGTATAAGCCAACCCGAATATAAGCCGAGACCCCCAATTTTACCACAAAAAACTGGGAAAACTTATTGACTCGAGTATAAGCCAGGGGTGGGAAATGCAGCGGTCACTGGTAAATTTCAAAATAAAAAAAGACTGGTCAAAAGTGCAAGGACCTGTCAGAAATCACTTTTTTCAGCCCTCTGGGTAGTCCTTTTGTGCATATGCACTACTCAGAGGGCTGAAAAAGTAATTTTTTACTGGTCCTCGCACTTGTGACCAGTCCTCGAACTTACGACTGTCCTCACATTTTACGTTTTTGCCCTATCTTATCACCATTTCTCTCTCCCCCTCTCTTTCTCATTCTTTCTCTCTCCCCTTCTTTCTCTCTCTCTCTCCTCCACTCTTTCTCTCATTCTCTTTCTCCCCCCCTTCCTCAAAGAGAGAGGTGGTAGGTTTGAGGAGAAAGATTGCTGTACAATAAAAAAGATGAAAGGGAAGAAAACCAACCCCAAACAAATATAAAGATATTAAGATAAAGAATGAATTGTTAAATTTTAAAGAATAAAAGAGAACAAATATGAATAAATAGCAATAATTAGAAACACACATACAAACATACAATGTATTTTCTTTGAACAGAGTATTTGGCCGGTTCACAAATTTAAACAGTGTTCAGTCATTTCACTTAAATTTACAATTTCTATATTTCCTTTTTGCCATATTTATTCCTCATCTATTTTTTTAAAAAACCAATATTACCCTTCATCCTCATCTCTAATCTTAATCAAATTCAAATTTTCACTTCTATTCTATATTATACCCCTTCCCATTGTCATCTATTTTTATATCCATCCTCACATTGGTTAATTATGTAATATTACAGTTGTTCAATACAAATTCAACATTTTAATATAAACCAATTAGTTATATAACTATCTTTTTTGTATATTAATCAATATGAACATGAATATTCCAATTATTTCCATGCAATCGAATTTCTTACAAATCAATTACCGGTAATTATATTTACCAATAATAATAAAAAACCAAATAATTTCCCCCATATATTCTTCCAAACCACAACGTAACCATTTCTGCTTTCAACACAATATACAATTAACAGTATCTCTATTATTACAATTCCCTAGTTAAATAGAGCTTTTTCTTTTGTGTTTTAAAATCTTGAACTCTCCTCTTTTGCCATTTGCCATGAATTTCCCATTGTTTGCACCTACTTTTTTTGATGAGGAAAAAGAAATCTGCCTTTCCAACGTTGCAAGAAAAAGAAAAAGAAAAAGAAATCTCTCTCTGCCTCATTTTGTCACCTTGCAGCAAAGACCCTGCTTTAGTTTCAGTTTCGCTTTTTTAGCCTAGCTGGGAGGGGGAGGGAAAATGCTCCAGCAATTTACCTCTTTGCAGCTAGCTAGCAACAGAGCCCAGGTAAAACAGCTGAGAGCAAATCAGCTGAGAGTTGGGAGGCTCTTCAAATCAACTTATGGTAATTAACCTATACTGACGCTGAAAGGGGCTTATTTTTCTATTTTTGCAGACAGGGGTCTACTTATTTGTTTTCTTTTAAAAAGGCTTTTTTTTTTCGTGACTCGAATATAAGCCGAGGGGGGCTTTTTCAGCCTGAAAAAGCCCCCCTCTAGTATATACGGTAACTAACTTTAAAGTAATAATTCTCCCCTAAAACCTTAACTCCACTATAAATAACATAATATATCTGAAATTGGCATTTATTCATAAGGTATTTGATATTTTCTTGTCTGGTATTTATTCTGAATATAATCAATCCATCTTCTCCATTCCCGTAAATATCTTTCTTGAGTATGGTCCTTCAGGTACGCTGAAATTTTCGCCATGTCCGCCAAATTCGTCATCTTCAGTATCCAATCCTCAATAGTAGGCAAAGAGTCCTTCTTCCAATGTTGTGCAATCAGCAATCTTGCTGCTGATATCAAGTTTAAAATCAATTTAGTCTCTACTACCGTACATTCTGTTGTTATACCCAGTAAAAACAATTGTGGAGTAAATTTCAACCTTTTTTAAAAAATATTCTGCATTACCCACCAAATTTTTATCCAAAATGCTTTAACTTTCTTACAGGTCCACCAAATATGATAATAAGTTGCATCATCACAATCACATCTCCAACATTTAGCTTGAAGATTTGTATACATACATGATAACTTTTTAGGGTCTAAATGCCATCTGTAGAACATTTTATAAAAATTTTCTCTTAAGTTTTGTGCCTGTGTAAATTTAACATTTTTAACCCAAATCTTTTCCCATGTTTCCATCATCACCGGTTCCTGAAAGTTTTGTCCCCATTTTATCATACAATCTTTAACCAATTCCATTTCAGAATCTATTTCCAATAATGCATTATACAGCCTTTTAATGTGCATTTGACTCTGGTCTCTAATTTGTTTTACCAAATTCTCCTCCTTGCACATAACACCAATTTTTTGATCTTCCCTCCATCTAGCTTGAAGCTGACCATACTGGAACCAAGTATATATTATCCCTTCTTCTTTCAACACATTTAAAGGTTTCAGTTGCAATCTGCCCCTTTCCATAGAAAGGAGCTCTTTATAAGTAATCACCTCTAGTCTTTGTTCTATACTTATATTTTCTATAGCATGTCTTGGATTTGCCCATATTGGTATTTTGTAATTTAACTTATATTGATACTTTTGCCACACCCTCAACAATAGCATTTTTGAGTATATGACCTTTAAACATCTTGTCCACTTTTTTTTCATATAACAAATAAGCATGCCATCCATATAACAAATCATGACCTTCTATATTTAAAATTCTCTCTTCAGTTAAGTTAAGCCAGTCACTAATTTGTGATAAAACAGCTGCTTCATAATACAATTTTAAATTAGGCATTTTAAGACCTCCTCTCTCCCGGATATCCTGTATAATTTTCAATTTTATTCTTGGTTTTTTACCATCCCAAATGTATGTAATTTGAGATAAAAATCTTGTCTGCTTGCTAAGCCTTTCAGAAGATACATGGTTAAAACGACACATACATTCCTCTCGAAATTAGAACAATAATTATCACACCAGAGTTAAAACGTTGGTATTAAAAGGCTGAAGGAGGAGAAGAAGTGGCAGAACTGGGGGCAGAGTCAAAAGAGGAATCAGCCTGGAGTCCCTATGTAGTCACAAGCGGTCTAAGTCCAACCCCCTTTGAATTCCGTCAACCCTTATCTAGTGCCAAAATAATGCTACCCATTAGCTGAGTAGATTCCTGTGCCTAGGCACAAGCAATGAATTAGTTTAATGGGAACTTCACCTGTGCCCCTGGCCTGCGGAGCCTGACAGCCTTGGAAAATAAATACGTTTTGAAACTCCTCTTCATAAGGTGAGCCAGGGACAGTTTATCCTACGACATGGCCAAACTAGGAAATGAAACTCACTTCTACAGGAAAAAATATTACTTGGTAGCAGTGGTGGAATTCCATTTTTTTTTTTTACTACCAGTTCTGTGGGCGTGGCTTGGCGGGCATGGTGTGGCTTGGTGGGCATGGCAGGAGAAGGATATTGCAAAATCTCCATTCCCATCCTCCTCTGGGGCCGGCCAGAGGTGGTATTTACAGGTTCTCCAAGCTACTCAAAATTTCCACGACCGGTTTTCCAGAACGGGTCAGAACCTGCAGAATAGCACCCCTGCTTGGTAGGCAAATCTTACAATCAGTAACACTATAATTTTGAGGGATTTTGCATCTGGGGCTAACATCTGCAATGTGTGCCTTACTTCAGGACTTGAGGCAGAAAATCTCACAAAGACCTCACCCTACTTTCCTAATAGTAAAAAATTCAAGAATTATAAATCACAATATAAACTCTTCACTTTTCTTTTCCCTCTTTTTCTCTCATCTATCTCTCTATCTTTCTATCCAGCTATCCTTCAATCCATCTCTCTTTCTCTCTTTCTCTCTTTCTCTCTTTCTCTCTTTCTCTCTGTCTGTCTGTCTATCTGTCTCTGTCTCTCTGTCACTCTGTGTGTCTGTCTCTCTCTCTCTCTGTCTCTGTCTCTCTGTCTCTGTCTCTGTCTCTCTGTCGCTCTGTCTCTGTCTCTGTCTCTCTGTGTGTCTCTGTCTCTGTCTCTCTGTCGCTCTGTCTCTGTCTCTGTCTCTGTCTCTCTGTCTCTCTGTCGCTCTGTCTCTGTCTCTCTGTCTCTCTGTCTCTGTCTCTCTGTGTGTCTCTCTGTGTGTGTCTCTCTCTGTCTCTCTCTTCTGTGTGTCTCTGTCTCTGTCTCTGTCTCTCTCTCTGTCTGTCTGTCTCTGTGTCCGTCTCTGTCTCTCTCTCTGCTTCTGTCTCTCTGTCTCTTTCTGGGGGTGGGTGTAGACAAACTTTTACCAAAGCTTAGGGCTACCATATTGAGACTATAAAAAAAAAAAAACTCCAGATGACTACTAAATGCAGCACAGAGGATGCTCTAACTGGAAATAGGAAGAAGAGGAATCACACACCCCCCCAAAGGAAATGGAAGTTTTCTTGCAACCCACAGATTTCATCTCTACAGCTGTTGTTTGCATGATTTGTTTACAGAGAGATACAAATTTACTCAGATACCATCCCATTCTGGGAACCACTGCAGTTCTCCCATAAGGCTGTCATTTTTGGAGGGAAGTCATGAGCCTCTGCAATGATGAAAATCTTGAAAGTCCCAGATGAAGAGTTTCTTATAAGCACTTTTATAAATACATCCAGCCTTTTCTTTACAAAGCCCAGAAAGTAATGATATTTAAAGTAAAAAAATGTGGTCATGTCCTGCTAAGATGAAGAAGGTATGGACATGTTTTCTGAAATGGGGAAAAGAATCTGAGACATCCTTGGTGGTTTCTGAGCTTGGTTGTTTTCATGACCCAACTAGGTAACATCATCAGTGCTAGTGTTGTGCACTGATGATGTTACCTTGTTGGGTAAGAAATGTTTGCAAGAAAACAACCAAGCTCAGAGACACCAAGGACCTCTCATTGCAACCCTGACCTACAAATATTCTCCTTTTTTGAGGGAAAAAAGTGAGATATCATTAAAATGTACACAAATGATGTAACAAAATTAAATAAGAAATTGAATAAGAAATTGAAATGAGAATAAAGATAATTAGGAAATCGGGGCTGCTCGAATACCACTTTAGATTGAACTGAAAAGGGAAACAACAGGAGAGGGGGAAGGAGTAGAGAGAGAGGAAGGGAGAAGAGAGGAGAGAAGTGGAGAAAGAAGAAAGGGAAAAGGAGAGGAAGAAGAAGGAGGGGAAAGAGGAGTACAGGAGAAGGTTAGAAGGGGGAAGAAGAGAGGAGAGGGGGAAGAGAAGGGGAAGTAGGAAAGAGAAGGAGAGGAAGAACAAAGGAAGTAGGAAGAGAAATATTTATTTATTTATTTTATTCGGCTTATATGCCGTCCTATCTCACAATGGACTCAGGGCGGCTCACAACAATAAAACACAAGCCACAATGTAAAATAAAGACTAAAATCTAATTTTTTTAAAAAAATTTAAAATAGGAAGGAAGAGAAGGGGAGGAGAAGAAGAAAGGTTGGAGTAAAGGTAAAGGGTAAAAGAGCAGCCCCGAAAAAGTAAAAATGAAAAATGAAAGTTAAAAGAAAAGATGAATGAAAAATGACAGAAATGACTGTACATGTAAATGTGTTTATGAGAAATAAAAATAAAAACTTTTTAAAAAAATATTCTCCTTTTTTGGAAAAGAATCTCCTTTCTGGCCTACAAAGGAAGCCGAGCCCTTTCCAGCTATCAATGATCTAAGTAGAAAATTGAAAATATGAATGTCAATGAAATAAAATAAAGATTATTATTCCAGAATAAGCATTCTATTGCAATAATTGGACTATTTCAATATTCTATGGAAATAAATATAATTTCACGCTTAGCATACATTTCAATGAACTTAATGTTAATCCCATTTTGGACGTTGACAAATTAATGATTAATTTTATTATGGAATATTCAAACTCCAAAGATCGTTCTGTCCATGATTGGACTCCTTTATGAACTTGAGGGCTTTAATTTTTCAGATTTTCAATATCATTGGATTTACCTATTAACTTGGAGGCGGGAACAGAATTTTTGTTTATTTGGTCAACAGATGACCTCAAGGACTCTCTAAAAGAATGCAAATGACCAGCTGTCTGAAGGAATATAAATCCTTCTATTCCCCACCATCCAGTCCAATGGTGGGTTTCATTTTTTTTTACTACCGGTTCTATGGGCGTGACTTAGTGGGCGTGGCGTGGCTTGGTGTGTGTGTCTTGAGTGTGGCAGGGGAAGGATACTGTAAAATCCCCATTCCCTCCCCACTCCAGGGGAAGGTTACTGCAAAATCCCCATTTCCTCCCGATCAGCTGGGACTCGGGAGGCAGAGAATAGATGGGGGTGGGGCCAGCCAGAGGTGATATTTACTGGTTCTCTGAACTACTCAAAATTTCCGCTACCGGTTCTCCAGAACTGGTCAGAACCTGCTGAATACCACCTCTGATCCAATCAGAACCAAAGAAGCTTCTCGGATAAGAAGCAAAATGTCTTTAAAAAACAAAACAAGAAAGTCCAGTTGCCTCTTGAAAAAGCACCTTGAGACGATTTGTATGCTATTCTATGTCATCTGATTCTGGGAGGCTCACAAACTAAATAACGCAGGGATGGGTTCTACTTACCTTTATACCAGTTTGCAATTGGGCCATGCACACACTTGCTTTGCTTGTGCGCGTGTGTACGCTCTTCTGTGCATGCGCAGAAGCATTCTGATGACGTCAGGGTCAGTGGGCGGAGCCTCCCGCCGGTTTTACTACTGGTTCTATAGAACCGATGTGAACCAGGGGCAACCCACCGCTGGCTAGAGGTCATATGGATCTTAGGGTGTCCTCATCCCAGAGGACATGAGCTCTTATAGAGAAGGTACACTTCCTGATTCCTTCAAGTTATCCATTTGGAATGTTGTAACCTGAGTGGCTAAGACGCTGAGCTTGTTGATCGAAAGATCGGCAGCTCAGCGGTTCGAATACCTAATGCTGCGTAACGGGGTGAGCTCCCGTTACTTGTCCCAGCTTCTGCCAACCTAGCAGTTCGAAAGCACGTAAAAAAATGCAAGTAGAAAAATAAGGACCACTTTTGGTGGGAAGGGAACAGCGTTCCGTGCACCTTTGGCATTTAGTCATGCCGGCCACAAGACCACAGAGACCCTCGTCTTCGGACAGCACTGGCTCTTCAGCTTTGAAAAGGAGATGAGCACCACCCACTAGAGACAGGAATGACTAGCACATATGTGCGAGGGAAACCTTTACCATTACCTTTAACCCAGGGGTGAAATCAGGGGTGGATTCTGCTTACTTTTACTACCAGAGTGCAGCGGGGCCGCGTGAAAGCACAGAAGCTATTGCACATGTGCAGAAACATTTTGATGATGTCTGGGTTGGTGGGCAGAGCCTCCCGCCAGTTTTACTACCAGTTCTATAGAACTGGTGCGAACCAGGGGCAACCCACCACTGGGGGAAATCCAGCAGGTTCTGACAGGTCCTGGAGAACTGGTAGCGGAAATTTTGAGCAGTTCAAAGAACCGGCAAATACCACCTCTGGCTGGCCCCAGAGTGGGGTGGGAATGGAGATTTTGCAATATCCTTCCCCTGGAGTGTGGTGGGAATGGGGATTTTGCAGTATCTGTCCCCTGCCACACCCACCAAGCCAAGCCAAGCCAAGCCAAGCCACGCCCACCAAACCATACCATGCCCACCAAGCCACACCCACAGAACCGGTAGTAAAAAAAAAATGGATTTCACCACTGCTTTAACCTGATAAAAGAAGAAGGTAGAATCGTCTCTCAGAAAAAGGTCTGAGTTGGCAGGAGTAATTTTTGCCCCGTGTTGTAAACATTTCTGGATTTAATACTCTTGAACATTCCAGATACGTTGCAGATTTTAAGTGGCGGTGAATGAACTCTTTAAAAAAAGCTGCAAATGTATATATAACCAGACTCTTACACTGAGCCTTCCTGCAAGGGAGTGGAAACATAAATGTTTAGTTATAGCTGGGTAGCCAAACATATAACTGCATTCCTGGAAGGTTTTCAGTTGTTGAAATCCTTTGGGATGTTATTTTCATTCTGGAGAATAGGCCGTGCAGCTCCATTGGTTTCTTAACATGTTTTCTGCTCATCGGATTTACTACATTTTTCTTTGTGTGCAATTTGGGGTAGAGGTAGAGATGGAGAGACTGACTTGCATACCCTGTTTCCCCTAAAATAAGACATATCCTGATAATAAGCCCAATCCGGCTTTTGAGTGCATGCGATAAAATAAGACTCCCCCCCCCGAAAATAAACCCTCCCAGAAAATATTTAAATGCAGAGCTGGAAATCAGGTCTTCCTCCACATGCCCCAAAATAATAAGACCTCCCCAAAAATAAGGCCAAGTGCTTATTTCGGGGTTCAAAAAAATATAAGACAGGGTCTTATTTTCGGGGAAACATGGTATATAGGAGTATAGAAAAATTTTCACACTTGGCTTTGGAGTGGAACACTAAGGAAGATCTGCCAGAAATTGGAATACAGCAAAGATTTGGCTGAAGCCAGTCTAAAAACAGAATTTTTAATTTAATTTAATTTACATTAGGCATCAAACAAATTGTGTTTGGTGGTTTCAATAACCCCCTTTCACCACATAGGTAGAGAGTTAGAATTTAAATGAGATAACTTGGCATCTCCCTTCTATATTAATTTGAGACGCTTACAAGTGGCACTACTATAACCCACTTGCTTGGTCACCATCCTACAAAAAAAATGTTGAGACTTTGGAAAAAGTTCAGAGAAGAGCAACAAAGATGATCAAAGGCCTGGAGATTAAAACATAGGAAGAACATCTGCAGATTTTGGGTCTGGCTAGTCTAAAGAAAAGAAGAATTAGGGGTGACATGATGGCAATATTTCAGTATTTGAAGGGCTGCCCCAAAGAAGAGGGGGTCAAATTATTCTCCAAAGCACCAGAGGGCAGGACAAGAAGCAATGGGTGGAAACTAATCAAGGAGAGAAGAACCTGGAATTAAGGAGAAACTTCCTAACAGTGAAGACAATTAGCCAGTGGAACAGTTTGCCTTCAGTAATCGTGGGTGCTCCATCACTGGAGGTTTTTAAGAAGAGACTAGACAGTCACTTATCTGAAATGGTAATGGTTCTCCTGCTTGAGCAGGGGGCTGGACTAGAAGACCTCCAAGGTCCCTTCCAGCTCTACTCCTATTCTATTCTATTCTATTCTATTCTATTCTATTCTATTCTATTCT
>WNWU01000035.1:3934929-3947219 GCA_012654045.1 Ptyas mucosa
TTTTTGGCCGAAGAGATTGTAGAAAAAATGCTTTTAAAAGTAAAAAACAGCCTTTGATGATTGTGCGGCTTAGTTGGGCATGGGGGTGGGGGGGCAGGGATTTTTGCTACCGGTTCTCCGAACCACCCACTGCCATTGCTACCGGATCAGGTGATCCGGTCCGAACCGGGAGCATTTCACCCCCGAGAAGAATATAGCACAAATTCATTCCCTTAAAGAAGGAAAACTGGCTACTTTTCCCTTCCTCGTAGTCTTAGGGAAAGAGTAAAACATATGGCTGTTGTTTCTCTTCTTTTTACTCTCTTCAAAGACAACAGCCCCCAGCATCTGCAAAGTCTATTTCATCTGCGTGTAGAGGCAGTCTTCAACCATACAACCATTCATTCAGCCATTGTTCAAAGTTACAACGGCACTGAAAAAAAGTCATCGCCAGTTTTCATGCTTATGGCCATTGCAGCATTCCCAAAGTTCACAGGATCAAAATTTGGGGGCTTGGCAACCCAGTGGTGGGTTCCTCCCGGTTCGGCCTGGTGCTCCCGAGCCGGTAGCGGTGACGGTATGATGTCACCGAACCGGTCCTGCCCCACCCCCGCATCCCACCCCCAAGCCCCCCATCCACCCCCCACGTTATTCTTACCTTTTATTTGCCCCCACCCCCAATCTATTGCTGCCTCCTGAGTCCCACCTGATGGCTAGAGGGAAAAAAACTGTTTAAACTCTTGCCCCAGGGCTTCAAAGGGCCGCCCTCCGGCTGATCAGTGTTAAAAGAAAACAAATGAGTAGACCGGTGCCTGCAAAAATACATGGGTAGATCAGTGCCTGCAAAAAACAAATGGGTAGACTGGTACAGCTCTGCAAGCAATTAAAAGCCTGGTAGACCAGTAGCTCTGCTAAATCCTAAATAATTGTCACATGACCATCAAGCCACGCCCACAAAATAAACACGCCCACAGAACCAGTAGTAAAAAAATATAGAACCCAACCCTGTTGGCAACAGACATGTATTTTTGACGGTTGCACTGTTCTGGAGTCATGTGATCATTATCCGCAACCTTCCCAGTGTGGCTTCCGACAAGCAAAGCCACTGTGGGAAGCTCGATTCGCTTAATGACCACCTGTTCACTTAAACAATGCACTGATTTGCTTAAAACCACCATGGCAAAAACAAAAGGGTCATCAAATAGGGCACAACACCCTTAACAAGCATCTTGCTTAGCAACAGAAACATTGGGCTTAATTGCGGTCGTAAATCGAGGACTACCTGCCATGGGTATTTTCTAGCCTACTCCATATGCCGAATTCTTACATTTTATCTGGCTTTCCTTAACACGCAAGAGAATGTGTTTCCTTGCCCATAAATTTGACATGAAGGGAACACCTTAAACAGCTTGGTGAAAATGGAAAGCATGTGGCATTCTTCTAACATCCCTCCTTTTCGCTCAACTAATGTTTGCTTTTCACAGCTGCCTCCAGCATCTGTTTTTCATCTCTCCCCCCCCCCCTTACTATATCCACCCAGAAGTATCACAAATATTACTCGCACCATGGTTCGGCCTCCTCCTCCTCCTCTCTTCTTTTTCTAAGGGGGCTTTCAAGTTTTGTCCAGCTGATTTTTCAAATAATCTCCTCGGTTGGTGCCTTCAAACGATTAAATGATGCCCTAATTTAGTTGTGTGCAGATGAGAGAACAAGGTAGAAGGTCGTCTTTAAACCCTACTGTACTGAACATGAAAATGCTTAAACGATACAGAGAGCCAGCTTAGCACAGTATAAGGATAGGCCGTTTTTTGAACGACCAGCTGTTCCTAAATTACATCCTCTAGTACCTCTCGCCATTAGCAGACGCGGTGACTAGGAATTTCGTGAAGCGATTGTTAGCGTAGCAGTTGGAAAGAGATTAGTTTGGATTTTAAGGCAACTGTGTGTAACTTGAATTTTCCGAACCTGAATGCAAACCTGGGTGCAATTCAGAGGTGGGTTTCAGCAGGTTCTGACCAGTTCTTGGAGAACCGGTAGCAGAAATTTTGAGTAGTTCGGAGAACTGGTAGTAAAATTTCTGACTGGTCCCGCCCCCATCTATTCTCTGCCTCCTGAGTCCCAGCTGATCAGGAGGAAATTGGGATTTTGCAGTAACCTTCTCCTGGATTGGGAAGGGAATGGAGATTTTACAGTCTCCTTCTCCTGGAGTGGGGTGGAAATGGAGATTTTACAGTATTCTTCCCATGCCATGCCCAAGCCACGCCCACCACACCATGCCACGCCCACCACGCCACACCCACAGAACCGGTAGTAAAAAAATTTGAAACCCACTACTGGTGCAATTATTATTGGCAGTTCACTCCCTCCTGTCCAGGAAATGGCATATAATGCTTGAGCAGTGTCCACAATACACATTCTCTCCTTGACCGGTTTTCCTTGTTACCTTCTGGAGGGAGGAGGAGGCTTTGTGGTATCCAAAACAGAACAACTAGATTCAGTCACAGCTTCATTCCATCTAGTACCAACCTTGTGAACTCTCAAATTTCCTCTTTCTGCTATGTATTCAAAATGGACAGTGATATACATACATACATACATATATACATGTGTATGTATACGTATCTGTGGATGTATATATATGTATAAATATAGTATGTGGGTATATATGGGTACATATATTTTCTTTTGAGAATGGGCAAAAGAAGAGTTTCATTTTATAATTTTTATCTATAAAAAAGATGTTGAGTCTCTAGAATCGTGATGGCGAACCTATGCCATGCGGCGCCATATCTGTGGGCACGTGAATGTTGCCTTACCTCAGTCCAGCGTGCATGTGCGTGCTGGCCAGCTGATTTTCAGGTCTTCCGGGCCCACCGGAAGTCGGGAAACAGGCTGTTTTTGGGCCTCCGGAGGGCCACCGATGTGTGTGTGGGGAAAGCCGTTTTCTTTTTCTTTCTTTCTTTCTTTTTTCTTTTCTTTTCTTTATCTTTTCTTTTATTTTCTTTTATTTGGATTTATATACCGCCCTACTCCCGAAGGACTCAGGGCGGTGAACAGGCACAGAATAAAATATGTAATACAAAAGTTAAACCATCAATAAAACCAAATTAAATAATTTAGCCCGAATAATTAAAATCCCAATAATTTAAAAACAGATTAAAGTTTCAATTTTTTTAAAATTTAAAATGAAACAGGGAAGAAGTTAGGCCAGGCTGGCTTGCTGAAACAGGAGAGTCTTAAGTGCACGGCAGAAGGTGCGCAGATCCGGGATCTTCTGTATCTCCGAGGGGAGATCGTTCCAGATAGTGGGTGCCCACCCCCACAGAGAAGGCCCTCCCCCTGGGGGCCGCCAACCGACATTGTTTGGCCGATGGCACCTGGAGGAGCCCCTCTCTGTGAGAGCGTACCGGCCGGTGGGAGGTTGTTTGTGGTAGAAGGCGGTCCCGTAAGTAACCAGGTCCTAAGCAATGGAGCGCTCTAAAGGTGGTAACCAGAACCTTGAAGCGCACCCGGAAGACCACTGTGAGCCAGTGCAGCTCGCGCAGGAGAGGTGTCACACGGGAGCGCCATGTCTCTCCCGTAACCACCCGCGCGGCTGCACTCTGCGCCAGTTGGAGCCTCCGGGTGCTCCTCAAGGGGAGCCCCATGTAGAGAGCATTACAGTAGTCCAGGCGGGAAGTGACGAGGGCATGAGTGACTGTGTGTAAGGAGTCCCGATCCAGAAAGGGACGCAACTGGCGGATCAGGCGAACCTGATGAAAAATCCTCCCGGTCACGGCCGTCAAATGCTCTTCTAAAGACAGCCGTGAATCCAGGAGGACACCCAAGTTGCAAGCCCTCTCAGTCAGCGATGGCACCAGCTGACTATATCGGGACGTCAGAAACCACAGCCACTCAGTCTTGGATGGGTTGAGCCTGAGCCCGTTCCTCCCCATCCAGATCTGCACAGCCTCCAGACACCGGGACATCACTTCAAGGGCATCGTTGTGGTGGTCCGGGGTGTCATCAGCGTACTGGTGGTATCTCACCCCGAAACCACGGATGATCTCGCCCAGCGGCTTTACATAAATGTTGAACAGAAGGGGCAAGAGGACCGACCCTTGTGGCACCCCACATATGAGGGGCCTTGGGGCTGACCTTTGCCCCCCCTGCCAACACAGACTTTTCACCCTCCCCAGGCTCCTAGAAAGCCTCTGAAGCCTGGGGAGGGCAAAAAATGGGCCTACCAGGGCCACCATGCCATCACATGCCAAAAGCTGGGGGAGAGCGGGGGGAGGTCACGCACGCATGTGTGGGGGGACGGGGCGCATTGAATTATGGGTGTCGGCACACGCACACGCAATCCCCCTGCACTCCCCCCACTTTTGGCACGCGACTGCAAAAAGGGTAGCCATCGCTGCTCTAGAAAAAGTGCAGAAGAGAGCAACCAAGGTGATTAGGGAACTGGAGACTAAAACATATGATGAACGGTTGGAGGAACTGGGCATGGCTAGTCTAGTGAAGAGAAGGACCAGGGGAGAAGCAAGGACAAAAGAGGACAGATAAAATGGATACTATATTAGATTACTTTAAAAAAAAACTTAACAGAATAACAGAGTTGGAAGGGACCTTGGAAGTCTCCTACTCCTGCCCCCTGCTCAAGCAGGAAGCCCTATGCCACTTCAGACAAATGTCTGTCCAGTCTCTTCTTAAAACTCTCCAGGGATGGAGCTCCCACAACTTCTGAAGGCAAGCTGTTCTACTTGAACATAGAAAAACAGAAGGGACCTTGGAAGTCATCTAGTCCAGCCCCCTGCTCAAGCAAGAGACCTTATATCATTTCAGACAAATGACTGTCCAGTTTCTTCTTTAAAACCTTCACTGATTGAGTTTCCATAACTTCTGAAGGCAAGGAGTTCCACTGGTTGATTGTTCTCACTATCAGGAAAATTCTCCTTAGCTCTAGGTTGCTTCTCTCCCTGATTAATTTCCATCCATTGTTCCTTGTCTTGCCTTCCAGTGTTTTGGAAAACAGGTTGACAAACCCCCACCCCCACCCCTCGTCTTTGTGGCAGCCCCTTAGACAGTGGAACGCTGCTCTCATGTCACCCCTAGTCCTTCTTTCCAACTTAAGGCTGCAATTATGCAGTATATTCAGTTCACCCAGCATGAACCCAGCCTGCTTGGTTACTCTATAGTTAAACATATTGTCAGAAACCCCAAAATGGATTAATTCAATAACTGAGTTTAATGTGCTTATGTCTGTAGCCAACACCTTTCTTGCTGCCCGATGTTGGAACAGGCAACAGTTATGGTGAAATGCCTCACAACCTAATAAGGCCACTAGATGGCGGACTTAACCCGGAAAGAACTCCCTTCTTAAGCTTCCTGAAACTATTTTTCTTGAACCCTTTTCACAAAGCTTGTTATAATAGGAGTTTCCTTTTACTAAGGGAAAAGCCACTTCAAGGCTATAGGTTGGATCCTTTGAGCTGCTGCACCATAGCACCCATATGTAACCAGGATGCAAGATTGAAGCAGCTGAGCATAAACAAGGGAGAAACTCGGTTCCTGGGATTTTTCCATCCATTTCCTCATGCAAAGTGACCTATCTATGTGTACCACTCACTCATCCTTCTCCCCTGCATTTAGGGAAAACAGCATACTGGTTTATGAGTCCTCTGTGGCTTAAGAAGTTATAGAATCCATCCTTCTGAGGTCGGTAAAATTGTTTGAGGGCAATATGCTGACTCTATAAACCGCTTAGAGAGGACTGTAAAGCACTTTGAAGTGGTATATAAGTCTAAGTGCTATTGCTGTTGCTATTCCCCTCCCTCCCTTCCTTCCTTCCTTCCTTCCTTCCTTCCTTCCTTCCTTCCTTCCTCCCTCCCTCCCTCCCTTCCTTCCTTCCTTCCTGTGCACAATGGTTAGAATGCAGTAGTGCAGGCTGACTCTGCCCACTGCCAGCAGTTCGATTCTGACTGGCTCAAAGTTGAACCATCCTTCCATTCTTCAGAGATCGGTCAAATGAAGACTCAGATTGTTGGGGGCAATATGCTGACTCTGTAAACTGCTTAGAAAGGGCTGTAAAGCACTGTGAAGCAGTATATAAGTCTAAGTGCTATTGCTAAGTGCTAAATGCTATTGCTATTAGAAGCAGAATATGATCTACAAAATAGAAACACAATTTATGTCCGTTTGAATTTGCCAAATTTTTCTGATCCATCAGATTTTGGCCTAGGTGGTGGATTATTTGCACAATTATGAATGCTTGGGCATGTCTGTGCAAACACAGAGCTAGGTTGTTTCCAGGTAAGGAAGTGAGATGGTATGACAGTAATATTTTGCATCATCACTCAGATTTTGGTTTCCCCACCCTTACCTTTGCTTTGAAAGACAGTGCTGGGAAATATTTTTTGAGTGATTTAAAATGAGTGCTTGGAAACATTATTATTATTCTTCCCTGAAAGATATATGGCTCCCTCTTGTGTTTTCTCCAGATCTAGCTGGCATCAAAGTTTTGGCATCACCAAACAGCTGCTGATTCAGTTCTACAGAAGAATTATTGAGTCTGTCGTCTGCACCTCTGTAACTGTCTGGTTTGGCTCTGCAACCCAACAAGACAGACACAGACTTCAACGGATAATTAGAACTGCAGAAAAAATAATTGCTACCGATCTGCCTTCCATTGAGGATCTGTATATTGCATGAGTCAAAAAGAGGGCTGTGAAAATATCTACAGACCCCTCACATCCTGGACATAAATTGTTTCAACTTCTACCCTCAAAATGACACTATATTGCACACCCGAAAAAATAGACACAAGAACAGTTTTTCCCCCAAACACCATCACTCTGCTTAACAACTAACTCCCACAACACTGTCAAATTATTTACTAAGACTGTATTACTATTATTTTTCTCTTCCTTACTAGTATCATCTCTTCCCCCTTATTATTATAACCGTGTTGCTTGTATCTTTCAATTATATTGTTTTTATTTGTTTCCTAGTACGATTTGATCGCTTATTAGGAGCCTTGACTATCACTAAGTGTTGTATCTTTTTCTTCTTGATGAATTTATTTTATTCTCCTTATGTACACTGAAAGCATATGCACCAAAGACAAATTCCTTGTGTGTCCAATCACACTTGGCCCATAAAGAATTCTATTCTATTCTATTCTAGTCTATTCTATTCTAGTCTAGTCTAGTCTAGTCTAGTCTAGTCTAGTCTATCCTATCCTATCCTATCCTATCCTATCCTATCCAATCCTATCCTATCCTATCCTATCCTATCCTATCCTATCCTATCCTATCAGTGTTCAGACTAATACTACCCTTTTCTTCCCTTTAAAAAGTAAGTTTTCTTAGAAGCACCTCAACCTTCTGCTTTATAGTTCTAGATATTTCAAGAGATTTATATAACAACAAAGTAATCCCAGCCAACAAAGCCTAAAATCAAAGCTTCATTTTTATCTCAAGAGACAATTAAAAAATTTTTAAAACAAAATTAAAATACCTTTATAAAACAACCTGATTAGAATCCGTGTGTGAAGTCCACAAGGAGCGATCAATGCCTAAGTTTTAAAGTAGTATCTCAAATTATACAAAATAGATAACGTCTAACGTTATAAAAATGTGATGGTATCTACAATTTATGTCAAATGTGACAATCTGTATAAATTATCCCCAAATTGGTAATTCGGTGATACCTTCAACTGCTTTGAAACTCATTGAATTTGGTACTCAAGGCATTTTGATATGAAAATTTTGTCCCAGTACTCATCATTTGTTTAGTACTCAAAACACTTGTTGGAGTTGGCTGCCTTTTGACTACATTATATTCAGTGGTGGGCTGCTGCCAGTTTGGACCAGTTCTAGCAAACCGGTAGTTCCAATGACCAGCTGGCCCCGCCCACCCACCCCCGCCCTATCCTGTCCTATATTTCCTTCTTTTTGCCTCAGCTGATTCAGCCGGCACAGCTGATTTCTGTGCCTCCACTGTTCTACTTACCGGGGCTGCCGTAGAAGGTAAGCAGCTGAGCTTCAAATTGCTATATTTTGAACGCTGCACACATGCGCGCTCACAGAACCAGTTGTTAAACAGGTTGCAGCCCACCACTGATTATAAGGTAGGAATTAATCAATACATTATTCTTTATGGGAAAAATTTGTTTAGTACCTAGCATTTTTGGTACTTATCGTGCCTTCCAGAACCAATTAATGATGAGTACCAAGATACCACTGTATAGTAGAACCTGTGGTCATGACCAGAATTCATTCCATAACTTTGGTTGCAACCTGATTTAGTCGTGAGTTGAACCTAATTTTGGAAATTTGGCGCTTACGAAAAAAAATGGCGCGGAAGAGGAAATCAGCTGTGGGAAAAAAATGTGAATTTTTTGGTCGGAACCCGAATTGGTCATGGTGAGAAGCATTCGTGACCAGAGGTTCTACTGTATCTAGGATTACATAGAATACATTTGTGTTGCAGGAACTGGGCCAATCAAAGTCCAGTGAATGTTAGATGTAGTTCAGCAAATTCTAGCCACACATGCTATGATAAAAGGCTGTTTATCTACGAGCAACATCTGGCTATTGGTCAACTCTGAAGGACCAGGATAGCTGCTGATCAGAAGGAGGATAAGTCTGGTATGAGTGTCTCTGCAAAAGGATCCATGCAGAAGGACATCTTCTGCCATTTCTACCTCTCCAGAATCACAAAGAGACTCTCATTTGATTATTTATTTTTATTCCACCATTATTATTTTTACAAACAACTCAAGGCAGCCAACATATTGCCCCTCCTATTTTCCCACAATAATAACCCTGTCAGTTGTGTTGGGCTGAGAGAGAATAACTGGTCCAAAATCACCAGTGGTGGGTTTCTACCGGTTTACCCCGGTTCGGGCAAACTGGTAGGGGTGGTGGTGGGAGGCTCCGCCCACCCACCCGGATGTCATCACGGACACTCTGCACATGTACAGAAGGTTCTGTGCATGTGCAGAAGTGCCACACACGCACTCACAGTTCTGAACCAGTAGCAAAGGTAAGTGAAACTACTAGTCCAAAGTCACCTAACTGATTAGGGACTAGAATTCCCAGTCTCCTGGTGATTGGCCCAAGTCTCCTGGCCATCTTTCATACCAAAGATGAGATTAGAACCCAATGCTTCCCAGTTTCTAGCCTGATGCCTTAACCACCAGACCAACCTATCTCCTCTTACTTTACATTTTAATGCTTATCTAGTTGGGCATCTTTGAGGTGCCACAAACGGAAATTTAATTGTACCCAAATTTGCATTTCAGGTTTTCAGATTCAGGGGAAAACCCACAAAAAAAATTAACATAGGGTAGAGTTGCACGTCTGTGCAAGACATGCTCACAGGCCTGGCCTCACAGAAAGCTATCATGAAACATACTCTACCAAATACAGTTGGGTGACTTCATCTGTGTTTTGTAATTCTTTTAGATGTCCGGTGGTATCGTTTAAATTGGTTTTTTTTTTAAAAAAGAAAGAAAGAAAGAAAGAAAGAAAGAAATGTTGACAGGAAAAAATAACTCTGCCCTCTTTGTTCCTCTCACAGAGTTTTGCCAAGAAAGATCTGGAGTGGAACTTCCACTCTACCTAAGGCGGGTATCTGCAATCCGCAGCTTTGGAGCCGCATGCAGCTCTTTCGTCCCCGTGCTGTGGCTCCCTATTGGCTGAATCCTCCACTGGCTGGCCCCAACCCTTGCCCTCCCCTTCCGGTCACTCCTCACCTGGCCTGAGAGAGATGAGAGAGAGAGAGAGAGACAGAGAGATACCGTTTCCCACAGAAAACACTGGGAGCCACAAAACATGAGTAGCCATGGCTGGGGGGGGATGTCATGTGACTAGGTGGGAGTGAGTGACATCGAGTTGGCCACACCCACCCAGGTTTTGTGGCTCCCGGTGTTTTCTTTTCTGTGGGAAACGGGTCCTAATGGCTCTTTGAGTGTTTAAGGTTGCAGACCTCTGACCTAGGGACTAGAGATGATATAAATTTAGAGTTTTAATTTTAGGTTTAAGACCAAATTATTTAATTGTATTTTAATCAATTCTTTAAAATATTTGTATTATATGTATTTTATCATTTGTCTGTACACCGCCCTGAGTCCCCCGGGAGTAGAGCGGTATATAAATATAATATAATAAATATGATGTCAGTCCTCCAGTACTTGAGGGGCTGTCACAGAGAAGAAGGAGGCAACCTATTGTCTAAAGCACCTGAGGGCAGGACAAGAAGCAACAGGTGGAAGATTATCAAAGAGAGATCCAACCTGGAACCAAGGAGAAATTTCCTGACAGTGAGAAAAATTAACCAGTGGAATGGCTTACCTCCAGACATTGTGGGAGCTTCATCAATGGAGGGTTTTAAGAAGAGATTGGATTGGACAAGAATTTGTCCCAAATGGTATAGGGTCTCCTGCTTGAGCAGGGGGTTGGACTAGAAGGCCTCCAAGGTCCCTTCCAACCCTATTGTTCTATGCTGCACAAGTCCCGCATTTGATGCCACAATATTTTGGGGAGGATGGCTTCCAAGGTGGCTAGAAATACAGCAAAATAAGACTGATATTGCAACATTAGGAAGGAGAAGAATGAGAGAGTGAGTGTGAGAGAGAGAGAAATCCCTTTTGCAGCATGGTGACCTCAATGCGGAATAGCATAAGCCTAGTTTTACAACCACTTCCCAGCCATGAATCATCAAATGTGAAGTTCTTTAAAAGCCCAAGGACTTGTCCCACGGCCCCATTTTTAAACCTGACATCGTAACTGATTGTATGTGTGAGGCATGAAAAATCAGGTCCACATGTGAAGCTACAGTTAAACTGAAGGACAGTTGGATCTAGTCCACTTGTGGCTATGTAGGGATTCTAGGCTAATACCTCTTTTAATGCCACCCCCAGATTCTGACACTCCCTCCCCTGCAGTAAGGTTACTACAAATTGCTAAGGAAGTGGCCACAGTCGTTCTTATTTTCCCTGGTTTTCCCAATTTTTGATACCTCAACATTCTAGAAGAATGTTTCCTTAAAAAGTACTTTTGTTATATGGTAAATACAATTCCTGCCCTCCCAAAGATGTTGTGGCCCACCAGGGGCCAGCGAAGCTGGAAGCAGATTCAGACCGTGAGGAGGTTGGGGAGGAACATGGGCAAGTCCTGGAGTCTGGGGAAGGCTCTGATGAGGGCTCTGCGTCGGAGGCAGAGAGGGAGCCAGGACCATATGACAGGTATCAGCTGCCTTCGGAGTCAGACATCAGTGAGGCAGACAAACAGCTGGAGCCTGTTCCCAGTGTGCGCATGCGCAGAGTTGCCAGATGAAGGGAACAGCTAAAGAACAAGGGTCTACTTGGGAGTAAGGCCACAGGTGGACGATGAATGGCCCCTCCCAGGGGGAATAAAAGAGGAGCAAAAGGGGAGTGGTGTTTGCAGGAGACAATTAGTTCATTACTGCATTCTTTCCAAATATTGCAGAGCCTGAAAGATATCGGCCTGGCCACTCTCCAAGCCTGAAAAAGGTTGGTCATTGTGAACTATCTTGAAAGACTGCGGGAGAGGAAAGACTTTGCTGGAGAGGAAGTCACTGTAAATTAAATAAAAAGGGTTTTTGTCAGGACAAGGATTCGGCTTGGTGATGCTGGGAAAGCCTAGGTCAGAACAAATGTATGGGCTGATATAGTCCAACCCATTTGGAAGTTGCTGGATTGACAATTCCTGCCCAGAATAAATCTAGAAAGTTGATTATACTGGCTGGATTTATCCAAAACTACGTCGGTGTTTTATATATTTACTTCTGATTTTCAAATATCTCCAAAGATATATCTAGAAGAATAAGAAAAAAGATTCTTCTTTTTTATAATGATTAAGTATCTCTAATCTAGATCAAGATTAGAGACTTCTCACCCTTGGTGATACCAAGTAGAAATAGTTGGCAACCATGTAGGAAAGAATAATGACTTGATATGAGTTCTTCAGAAATTACAGAAATATCATAAGAAGCAGAGGAGATTTTAACTTTGGTTTCTACAGAAGTTAAAAATATAGTTAATGAGAAATATGTATGCTTCAGAAATAA
This sequence comes from Ptyas mucosa, assembly GCA_012654045.1. NCBI lineage: Eukaryota > Metazoa > Chordata > Lepidosauria > Squamata > Colubridae > Ptyas > Ptyas mucosa. The sequence goes on from WNWU01000035.1 coordinate 3,946,984, forward strand.
CAGAAGTATCATAAGAAGGCAGAGGGGATTTGGCTTTCAGATGTATTATTCCCTCAGGACTCATAAAGGCATGGATCAGGTCAAGATCTTAAAAGTCTTTGTTTGCATGATGTCTAAAGCATCTCTTGTGCTTTTAATAGGCTGTATACCACCCTGAGTCCTTTGGGAGAAGGGCGGTTTAGAAATAAAATTATTATTATTATTATTATTATTATTATTATTATTATTATTATTAT
>WNWU01000035.1:3956638-3994270 GCA_012654045.1 Ptyas mucosa
GGAGGATTAACCAATCCCCGGCCGGATGTCCTTATAAGGACATAACAAAAGCCTCCAGTGATGAAGCTCCCACAACTTCTAAAGACAAGCTGTTCCATTGGTTGATGGTTCTCGCTATCAGAAAATTTCTCCTTATTTCTAGGTTGAATCTCGCCTTGATCAGTTTCCAGCTTGGATAAATAAGAAGAAGGCATATGAATCCCTCCCACCAAGACAGATCAGAAAAAAAATGAACAAATGAAATCTTTCAAGCTGTTTCACTATCAGATTCATAATGCAGATTGGTGATAATCCCACAGATAAGGATGCTAAAGAAAGACCCTCGAAAAGGATGCAAATGACCAGCTGTCTGCAAGGATTATAAATCCTTCCATTCTTCATTATCCTGTCAGAGCCGAAGAAGCTTCTTGGATGAGAAGCGAAACATCTTCAAAGGAAAAAAAAAACCCAAGAAAGTCCAGTTGCTTCCTGAAAAAGTCAAGGATTACCTGCATTTTGTTTGGGTGCAACTGATGGATTGGATGCCAAATTGTGATTTTGATATGGATTTATTTGTTATTTATTTATTATTTTACCCTATATAATCCTCTTGTCAGGTTTGGACGTAATCTCAAATAAATTTCATTCTCAAACACAAAGTCTTTAAGGAATCTCTCATTTATTGAAAAATTTACGATCCGACCTAAACTCATATGCAGCCAAAACTGATTTTCTGAAACCAACCCCTCCCCTTCTGTCTCTCAAAATCTCAATGCCCATTGGCCATCTTCCAAGTCAGTCTCTTCTGCCAACTACTTCAGATCACAGGAATGTCCCCCTCCCTTCATCACCTAGGTAACCCTATCTATAAAGGGGGAGAAGAACACTAGATCAAAAGCCAAGCTACTACAACTTCAAACTGCTCCTGCTAGCTCCGTTTTTTTTTCTTTTCTTTTTGATTTTCATGGCAGCGATGAAAATAGAGCAACTTAGATCGCTGACACCTTGATTTATGACCATATTTTTTTTAAAAAAAAATTTGATTTATATGCCACCCTTCTCCTGGGCAGCTTACAATGCGTTAAGCAATAGCCTTCATACTTTTGTATATTTATACAAAGTCAATTTATTGCCCCCACAATCTGGGTCCTCATTTTACCTACCTTAGAAAGGATGGAAGGCTGAGTCAACCTCGAGCCTGGTGAGATTTGAACTTGCAGTAATTATTATTATATTATTATTATTATATTATATTTATATACCGCTCTACTCCCGGGGGACTCAGGGCGGTGTACAGACAAATGATAAAATACATATAATACAAATATTTTAAAGAATTGATTAAAATACAATTAAATAATTTGGTCTTAAACCTAAAATTAAAACTCTAAATTTATGAGATTAAGATTTAAAAATATAAGAGCAATTTTAGAAGAGGTTAGTCCAGGCCAGCCTGCTGGAATAGAAACGTCTTGAGGGCACGGCGGAAAGCGCGGAGATCTGGGATTGTCCGTATCTCCGGGCAAGCAGCTGGATGTTAATAACAGTGCTTTAGTCTGCTGGGCCCCAAATTTATGTTGCTAAGTGAGACATTTGGTTAAGTGAGCTTTGCCTCGTTTTATGGCTTTTCAAACTTAACAGTGTTTGTTAAGCAAATCACTGCACTTGTTAAATTAGTAACATGGGTTGTTCAGTGAATCTGGATTCCCCAATGACTTTGCTCGTCGGAAGGTTACAAAGGGGGATCACATGATCCCAGAACACTGCAACTGTCATAAGTGTGAGTCAGTTGCCAAGCATCCGAAATTTGATCACATGACCACATGCTGAAACGGTCGTAAGTGGCGAAAAACGGTCATCAGTCTCTTTTTTTCAGTGCCATTGTAACTTTGAACAGTCACTAAATGATCTTGTCATGCCTCCGTCGGAGTCTGAATCTGAGACGGAAGACAAACAGATGAGACAGAGCGGGAGAGTGGATCTGTTGGCTGTGGAGGAAACTGGGAAAGGGCAAAGTCAGGCTGGGCAGAGCAGGGGAGAGGTAGAACAAGGAAAAGGGGGTTCAGATGAAGACCAAGGCCCACCCCCTCCTCATCCTAGGGCATGCAGGGAAGAACGCAGAAGAGAGCAATGTGGGTTGCATGGCTTAAGAGAAAGAAAAGAGCCCTGATTCCCTTCACAAGGCACACCTGGGGATGGAGTTTAAAGGAGAGGCAGTTGGCAGTACTTTGAAGATGGGATTAAGCACAAAAGAATGTTAACCAATCGACACACTGTCTGTAATTGTTTGGAATGATGATGGTTTTATGTTTTGTTTTTGTTTTTAAAATAAAAAAAAATTCAAAAAAAAAGGAGAGGCAGTTGGTAGGGGCGTTTATAGGGAACAAATGCTGAATTAATCTGGTGTTGAGAGTTGTGGCCTGCATTCCTGGCATTCCCTCCTGAGTGTTTGAATTACTGCCGTGCTACTGTGTGCTTATCTTGTCTTGCTGGGAGTATTCTTCCCATTTGGGACTCATTATTTTGCCCTGCTGGAGTGATTGATTGCAATCATTCTCCTTACAGTGTTGGGATAGGAGTATCTGCAGATTTGTGGGAGAGTTTTTCTCCAGGCCATAAAAAGGACGTTGGGGGCAGAGTTGGTGCCAATAAAGAGATTCATACTGGTTCTCTGGCTGTGTTGCCTTCGTGCCATGCTCCAGGTCGTCACAGATCTGTTGTAAATCAAGGACTGTAATATCAATCCTTCAACTGTGAGCTAGTCATTAAATACTAAAATGCAAGAGAGTGATAATGCAAAAGGATTTGCAGCATTAATTGTGTAAAATAGCTACGATGGATTAATCACCTGGTTCAAATGGCCCCTGAGCACTGCTGTGCAGAATCTGACTACCTATTTTACAGGTTATTCATCCTTAAGCAGCCACTGGAGATAAGAAGGGTCAGAATGGCCCGGGATACCTATTGATTATTGGGAATCCCCCCCCCCAAATATCTCTATAAAAAGAGCATCAAAGGACTATGTGTTCAGCGGCCTCCACCTCTCCAGATCTACAGGGAGACATAATGAGTCTGAAGTAGGATAGCAATAGCATAGCAATAGCACCTATATACTGCTTCACAGTGCTTTACAGCCCTCTCTAAACGATTTACAGAGTCAGCGTATTGCACCCCAACAATCTGGGTCCTCCTATTACCAACTTCGGAAGGATGGAAGGCTGAGTCAACCTTGAGCCAGTGAGGATCGAACTACAGTCAGCTGGCAGTCAGCAGAAGTAGCCTGCAGTACTGCATTCTAACCACTGCACCAGGGGTGGCTTCTAAATTTTTTTACTACCGGTTCTGTGGGCGTGGTTTATTTTGTGGCCATGGCTTGATGGTCATGTGACAATTCTTTAGGATTTAGCAGAGGCACTGGTCTACCAGGCTTTTATTTAATTTATTTATTTATTTATTTATTTCAAATTTATATACCGCTCTTCTCTCTGAGGACTCAGGGCGGTGTACAGCCAAATAAAAACATACAATACAAACATTAAAAACAATTTAAAAATAAACAATTTAAAAATATCTCTGTTGGCCCCAAATTTAAAAAGACAAACCAATTAAAATTATTAAAAGAATTTGTTAAGCTTGCTGAAATAAGAAAGTTTTAAGGGCACGGCGGAAGGCACCGAGGTCTTGGATTCTCCTTATCTCTGGGAGCAGCTGATTCCAGAGGGTAGGTGCCCCCACAGAGAAGGCCCTCCCCCTGGGGGTCACCAGCCTACATTGTTTGGCTGATGGCACCCCGAGGAGGCCCTCTCTGTGGGAGCACACGGGTCATTGGTAGGTCGTCGGTGGCAGCAGGCGGTCCCGAAGGTAACTGCTTGCAGAGCTGTACCGGTCTACCCATTTATTTTTGCAGGTACTGGTCTACTTATTTATTTTTGCAGGTACTGGTCTACCTATTTATTTTTGCAGGCACTGGTCTACTCATGTATTTTTTCAGGCACTGGTCTACCCATTTATTTTTGCAGGCATTGGTCTACTCATTTGTTTTTGGAGGCACCAGTCTACCACCAAACTGCCTTTTACCACTGATCAGCTGGAGGGCGGCCCTTTGAAGCCCCACGGCAAGAGTTTAAACAGCTTTTTTTCCCTCTAGTCGATCAGCTGGGACTCAGGAGGCAGCAATAGATTGAGGGTGGGGCCAAATAAAAGGTAAGAATAATGCAGAGGGTGCGGGGGGCAGAACCAGTTCGGTGACGTCATATCATCACCACTACCGGCTTGGCGGAACCGGGAGGAACCTACCACTGCACTGCACCAGCGCGGCTCTTAATTTTCTCTCCTTGAAAGCAGTCGTGTTTGATTGTTTGATTGATGCAGCCATTCTGAAAGATGGTAATGTCAAAGATAATGAATTGGGGGGGAATGACAAAATACCACGATTTGCACATGGAGATTGCAAAAATTTGGAAGAAGTTGAGACTGGTGCCAACAGTTATTGGGATATTAAGTACATTATCAGGAGGAATTAGGGAAAAAATTGGATTATCTAAATTTGAAACAATGTACAATGGCCCAGCTATAGGACTCTTGGACAACTTATAGATAATTAGGTACTAATTTTGCAAACCCCAAGAGCTTGAGAATCACGAAGAAGAAAACTGGCACAATTACTAGGACTAACAACAATAATAAGTTATTATGACAAATTAATTATTGTTTCTCAATTACTGAAGCAACCGTAAGATTCTTAAGAAAAGAAGAAATTGTATTCCCTGTTGCACAGTTTGGGTAATGCTACTGTATGATTTTAAATTATATGTTGTGTTACTGGTTGTATTTGCATTATTTTATATTCTAGTATTGAACTGCAATACTGCAATACGTAGTTACTGAAATATACAGAACTATTCCAAAATCCCAACTTAAATGAAATTCTGAAAACTTACATTTATTAAGAGAATCAAAATGCCAAGCAGAAAATGATATTATCCTTTCAGATGAGGTTATATGAGGACTGGATAAAATGAGACATTTCCAGATGCCTCCAAATGAGATTGTAGGGATGTCTTTTCTTTGTCAGTTAATTTATCACTAGTTTAGTCTTACAATGAATGTACAAGGGTTTATTAAACTACTTTTTTTTTTAATAGGAAAGTTCCAGGCTAGCTCTCAACAAAAGTGATTTTTCTTTGCCTCAAAATCACTCATTAGCATCTCTAAATAATAAATAAGCTACCATTGCTTGCTTAATCAATCAATATATGATGCAGTTGTTAGTACCAGTATTGGATCTAGATCAGTGGTGAAATTAAAGGTTTTTTTACTACCGGTTCTGTGGGTGTGGCTTGGTGGGCGTGGTGTGGCTTGGTGGGCGTGGCTTGGTGGGCATGGTAGGGGAAGGATACTGAAAAATCTCCATTCCCACCCCACTCCAGAGGGAAGGATACTGCAAAGTCTCCATTCCCAGCCCACTCTGGGGTCAGCCAGAGATGTCATTTGCCGGTTCTCTGAACTACTCAAAATTTCTGCTACCGGTTCTCCAGAACCTGTCAGAACCTGCTGGATTTCACCCCTGATCTAGGTTTTGCAGAAGTCTTGAACAATCTGCTTTGGTTCCTGAAATTCATTTGCCTTTTTCCTCTGACCTAGGTCTACCCATATCATAGAGATGGAAATGAAAGAGAAACAAGTTTTTCCTCTTTTCAATCCTCTTACTTATTTTAATTTGTTTACTGAGTCTATATTTGGACACATTATGTGAAGTCCCAAATCTTTGTAGAAGAATGTAATTCTGGGAAAGGTGGAAGGAAGCAGAGAAGGACCAGAAGCAAGGGGGGGGGTGGGTTCAGTTACAATGGGCATGAAACCTGAAAGGCCAGTTTAAAGACTGATCATCATAGAGAAAATCTATCTATGGGGTTCACTAGCAGTCAACAAAGTCTCAATTGCACATAATCAGTCAATCAATCAAAACTAGGGATATATGTTGCTCTGACTGTATAACTGACTTTAAAGACATGTATACCTAAAAGAGTTGTTAACCTAATTTTGCAAAGTTTCTTCTCCAGTAATATTGTATTATTAACTAAGGCATACAAAACCTTTGCCAGACCAATTCTTGAATACAGCTCGTCGCACACTGTATTTCGGACATTAACATGGTTGACGGGTTCAGAGGTATTTCACGAGAAGAGTACTCTACTCCTCTACTCACAATAGAATTCCCTATGCCACCAGGCTTAAAATTTTGGCCTTGAACAATCTGGAACTGCGTTGCCTGCGGTCCGATTTAAGCACAGTACACAAAATTGTCTGCTACAACGTCTTCCCTGTCAACAACTTCTTTTTCCTGTCCTTTTGGAAGGGAAGGAAGAAGGGGGGCAAGATGGCTGGTCTTTTTGAAAGCAAAGAAAGCAAAGGAGGGTTAATTAACCCTCAGATATGGTCTGATTTTGAGGAAGCTTGGAGCTCAATTACCTCTGCTTTATTGGAAAAAATTGATACTATATTTCAAGCTTTTCAAGCTGGAAACAATGAAATACATGGAAATACTGAGTTGCAATCTAGCAGTGGGGGATTGAATGAAGAGTTGGGAGATGGAAAAGAACAACAACAGCCTATAATAGTTTTTTGGGCGGAGAGAAAGACGGATGCTGTGCAGAATAAGGAGCAAGAAATTTTGGAAGCTGATGAGATTTTGACTACACGAATTTTTTCTTATAAAATCCAACCTGCATTTAAAGAGCTGTTTCCAGAAGAAGTTATATTTCTGCAAAAATTTTATAATACGCAATCCCAAAAAATGCAAAATTTTACTGGAGTTAAAAAAGGCAGAGGGATCAAAGTTAAGAAAAAAGTTTGTAAAAAGGAAAAGAAGAAAGACTGGAGATATGGAAAATAACCCTGCTTGATGAGATGATGGTCCTTAAAAAGTATTGTTTAAGTGTTTAAAGATTTTGAACTTTTGGAAGAAAACAGCCAACAGCTTAATGCCAGTTAACTAAGCGATGAGCAACGATGAGGAGGTAACCTACAGCTGTACTGGAATATTTTGAGAAGAATAAACAGATCACAGCAATGCTGGTGTGTTGGGCTGTGAAATATGCCTTGACCTGAATGATTTGGAATATTTTATTAAGGACTGTAATAAATTTGGACTTAAGTGCAATCGCAGAAGTTTTATTGAATACAGTAAATTGGAGTTTCCTGTTTGATGGTAATAAAAATAAGGCAAAAGGACTATGAGCCTAGGGCAATTGCAGTTGATCTGGTGGTTTCCCTAATACGTCTGATGAATTTATTAATCTAATTTTTGACTGAATTTGATGGATACTATTTGAAATACAATTACAAAGTCACTCGGGGGGGGGGCGGGTTTATATAAAGAAGCAACTTTTATTTAGGTGGGTAGACACAAATGAAGACATTCTATATGCTGTTGGAAGATGTGAAGATAAGAAGATTAGCAACTGGTTTAATCTAGTATGAAGAATTTAAATGTTTGATATAGCTATTAAATGATGTTTTTAGTTGATTTGTTAATATGTATTGATAAATTAATAAGAGGTTTGATTATTATTTTTTAGTTAGAAAAAAAATTTTTATTAAGTGTTTTAATTATAATTGGACCTTGATGGTTTAAAAGTGGAGGACGGAAGAGTTTATATAGTATTTTATTTTAAATTTGGGGTTTTTGAATGAAGTTTTTTTCTTTTGGGTTTTTTTTTGTTTTAAATGAAAGAAGTTATAAAATATCTTGTTAAATTGTATAGACCTAATAATCTGTTAAGTATCTAATAGCTAAATTGAGTAATGATAGGTTTGATTAGGTAATACTTAATTGTTTTATTAACTGCTGTAATTATAAATGGATACTAATTTTGTTGAATTAGATGGAATAAGAAGAAAGAAGACTTGCTTTCCTTTTATCTATTTGTTTAATGATTATGATAAGTGAGAAATGGAGTTGAATTTAGGGAATTTGAGCTGTATTTTATATTTTGTATTTGCTCTGGGAAGTTGGGGGGGTGGTTGAGGAGGGGGGAGAAAATGTATGTAAAACTTTTAAAACTTTTTCAATAAAAAAAAAACAACTTCTTCAGTTTTAACCATAATAATACACGGGCAAACAATCAATACAAACTCAAGGTAAACCGTTCCAAACTCGATTGTAGGAAATACGATTTCAGCAACAGAGTGATCAACACCTGGAATGCTCTGCCTGACTCTGTTGTTACAACCTCAAACCCTCACAGTTTCAACCTCAAACTGTTTATCGTGGACCTCACTTCATTCCTAAGAGGTCCGTAAAGGGGGTGTGCATAAGCGCACCAGTGTGTCTACTATCCCTGTCCTACTGTCCCCATTTATCTGTACTTACTTTTTTTGTTTGTGTTTATGTTCATACCTATATTTGTTATCTTGTACATGTTTGACAAACAAACAAATAAAAAAACCCGATGATAGACATTTCTCTGAGCTTGATGGTTTTCTTGCAGACGTTTCATTATCAAACTAGGTAACAACATCAGATTGTGTGGATGTGGCTTGGTGGGCGTGGCTTGGTGGGCATGGCAGGGGAAGGATACTGAAAAATCTCCATTCCCACCCCACTCCAGAGGGAAGGATATTGCGAAGTCTCCATTCCCAGCCCACTCTGGGGTCAGCCAGAGGTGTCATTTGCCGGTTCTCTGAACTACTCAAAATTTCTGCTACCGGTTCTCCAGAATCTGTCAGAACCTGCTGGATTTCACCCCTGATCTAGGTTTTACAGAAGTCTTGAACAATCTGCTTTGGTTCCTGAAATTCATTTGCCTTTTTCCTCTGACCTAGGTCTACCCTAATCATAGAGATGGAAATGAAAGAGAAACAACTTTTTCTTCTTTTCAATCCTCTTACTTATTTTAATTTGTTTACTGAGTCTATATTTGGACACATTATGTGAAGTCCCAAATCTTTGTAGAAGAATGTAATTCTGGGAAAGGTGGAAGGACCAGAATCTCCATTCCCACCCCACTCCAGGGGAAGGATACTGTAAAATCTCCATTCCCACCCCAATCTAGGGGAAGGTTATTGCAAAATCCCCATTTCCTCCCAATCAGCTGGGACTCGGGAGACAGAGAATAGATGGGGGCAGGGCCAGTCAGAATTTTTACTACCAGTTCTCCGTACTACTCAAAATTTCTGCTACCGGTTCTCCAGAACTGGTCAGAACCTGCTGAAACCCACCTCTGCATCAGAGGATGTTCCCTAGTTCTGTAATAAAACATCTATAAGAAAACCACCAAGCTCAGAGAGTACCAAGGACTCCACAATACCTAAGATTGTAAAACAGTATACATAGGAACTAGAACCAAATAATAGTCTCTCTTGCAAGAAGTATGAAAAACAGCATCTTGTGCTTCAAAGGATGCAGAAAAACCAGTCCTTTTTTTTTTTTTTGAAACCTAATGAAGGCACTGCTTTTCAGAAAAATGCTATTTCAGAAAATGGAAGAGGGGAGTTTATTCTTGCTTCTTGTTTGACATCATTTGACTTCTCCATCAACAGAAGAAACCTTCTCCAACTTGGGGTTGTTGTTTTTTTAAATTTTATTTATATGCCGCCCTTCTCCGGAGACTCAGGGCGGCTTACAATGCGTTAAGCAATAGCCTTCATACTTTTGTATGTTTATACAAAGTCAGCTTATTGCCCCCACAAACTGGGTCCTCATTTTACCTACCTTAGAAAGGATGGAAGGCTGAGTCAACCTTGAGCCTGGTGAGATTCGAACTTACAGTAATTACAGACAGCTGGTGTTAATCACAATGCTTTTTTAGTCTGCTGAGCCACCAGGTTCTTCCCAATTTATGAAATTTTCTAAATTTTCAGCCCTGGATGTAAGATCCTGAGGCGCTGAAGTCCAGGCAGATGGAGGTAGCCCAGCTGGGGGAGGCTCAAATAAACAGCGACAAAAGGGATGTTACATAGAGAACTTCATTTTCAAACTGTGGACCATCTCATAAGTCAAATGGCATTGTCTACGTAAATATGAAAGGCATCAGCAGTAACAATAGCAAGTTCTACTACTAGGTCCAACTATTGATATGGCTCAAAAATGCTCCAAGAGAAGAAGAAGGCTGGGAGGAAAAGCAGATTTCTGTACATCTTTAACGACTTGTGGAAAATATTGAAAGACCAATTGTTAACCCAACGGTGCATCCAGAACTGAAGCTTCTTGAATGAGAAGTGAAATGTCTTCAAGGAAAAACTCTGGTGAGCTCTGGTGGCTCAGTAGACTAAGGCAGTTATTAACATCCACTTACATCTGCTGCCTGCAATTACTGCAAGTTCAAATCCCACCAGGCTCAAGGTTGACTCAGCCTTCCATCCTTTCTAAGGTAGGTAAAATGAGGACCCAGATTGTGGGGGCAATAAGATGACTTTGTATAAATATACAAAAGTATGAAGGCTATTGCTTAATGCATTGTAAGCCGCCCTGAGTCTCCGGAGAAGGGCGGCATATAAATAAAATTTAAAAACAAAACAAAACGAAATCCAGTTGCCTTTTGAAAAAGCTCTTTTGATGTGGATGACTGAGAATCTCCATAGACATTGACCAAGCTGTTATTTCATGCACATGAAGCATGCAAAACAGGGCATTGCTAACTAAGCATGCTCCCTGTGCATGAAATAACAGCTTGGTCTTCAGAGGTGAGTGCAGTAGAAAATCAACAGGAACACGTAATGGAATTATTTGGGGAAAGGCATGGCTTGGTGGCTAATATCCTGCTCCATCCTTTCATTGTAGGTCCTACTTATAAATGAATTAATTCAAAAGATTCCAGGATGTAATAGGAATGATATAATGACATTGGGCTTCAGCCATCTGGAATAGACTTTGCTTTCTTCATTGCTTGTCTGACCTTGTTCTCTCTCCTTATATGGGTATAATTCTCCCTGGAAATGTGGTTAACTGAGGAATTTCTGCTGTCTTACACTTGGCAAAAACAGAGGTGTGATTCAAATGCCAACATTGTTTAGAAGACAATATCAATCTCAGATATTCAGAGATGTCAGCTGCTACCTGCGCCAATATAGTGTTCAAGAGAGTGCAAACAAACAATGGTAAAAATGCCACCTTTGCCATGAATGATAGAAATGTTAATAGATTTGTAGGAATTATCCAGAGACAAATAGCAATAGCACTTAGACTGATATACCACTTCACAGTGGATTACAGCCCTCTCTAAGCAGTTTTACAGAGTCAGCCTATTGCCCCCAACAATCTGGGTCCTCATTTTACCCACCTCAGAAGGATGGAAGGCTGAGTCAACTTTGAGCCTGGTGAGATTCGAACTGCCAAATTGCAGGCAGCCGGTGATCAGCAGAAGTAGCCTGCAGTACTGCATTGTAACCACTGTGCCATCGCAGCTCTTTGTGGGGATAGAATAGAATAGAGCTGGGACCTTGGAGGTCTTCTAGTCCAGCCCCCTGCTTAAGGAGGAGAACCTATACCATCTCAGAAAAGTGATTGTCCAGTCTCTTCTTAAAAACTTCCAGTGTTGGAGCGCCCATGATTTCTAAAGGCAAGCTGTTCCACTGGTTAATTAATGAATAGTACATTTCATACTTGTTCATCCAGGAGATTTTCTGCTGGGTAAATCTCTCTGATGTAATCTTGAAAGACAGTGAAACAAGATGTTGAGACTCTAGAAAGAGTGCAGAGAAGAGCAACAAAGAGGACTGAAAGCTAAAAATATGAAGAACAGTTGCAGGAATTGGATATGTCTAGTTTAGTGAAAAGAAGGACTAGGGGAGACGTGGTAGCAGTATTCCAATAACTGAGGGGCTGCCAGAAAGAAGGGGGAGTCAAGCTATTTTCCAAACCACCTGAAGGCAGGACAAGAAGCAAAAGCTGGAAACTAACCAAGGGGGGAACCAATCGAGAACTGAGGAGAAATTTCCTGACAGTGAGAACAATCAATCAATGGAATGACTTGCTTCCAGAAGCTGTGGGTTGAGGTATTTTTAAGAAGAGATTGGACAACCGTTTGTTCTGATTGGTAGAGGGCTGAGATGGCGAACTTATGGCACACCTGCCGCAGGTGGCGTGTGAAGCCATATCTGTGGGCATGAGAGTGATGCCCTAGCTCAGCTACAGTGCGCATCTGCTGTTGCACCGGAAGTCGGGAAACGGGCCATTTCCGGCCTCCGGAGGATCTGTGGGGGAGTGGGGAAGGTCATTTTCACCCTCCCCAGGGTCCAAGAAAGCCTCTGGAGCCTGGGGAGAGCGAAAAACAGGCCTTCCGGTCCCACCAAAAGTCGGGAAATGGGCCGTTTCCAGCCTCCAGTGGGCCTCCGGTGCAGTGGGGAAGGCCGTTTTCACCCTCCCCAGGCTCCAAGAAAGCTTTTGGAACGTGAGGAGGGAGAAAAACAGGCCCACCAGTAACTTTTTGCTGTCGTGTCACACACATGCACCAGGCGGGGGAGGGGCATTGAATTATGGGTGTGTGACCCCCACGCACTCCCCCCGCTTTTGGCATGTGACGGCAAAAAGGTTAGCCATCACTGGTATAGGGCCTCCTACTTGAGCAGGGGGTGGACTAGAAGACCTCCAAGGTCCCTCCCACTCTATTATTCTATTAACATAAAGGACTCTATGCTATGGAACAACCCCCCAGTAAAAATCACATAGATTCCATATTGTTGGCTTTTTAAAAGCTGTTAAAAACTGAGTTGTTTCAGAGGGGCCATAGAGGATGAAATGGTGCCATTGGTTTAGAAATCCTGTTCCTGTTGCTGAATTTATTGACCTTATGGGTGTCTTCCTAATTTTTACGGTGGTTTTATTATCGATATACTTCTCCAAGGGACTCTGGGTTGTGGGGGTTATAAATTTAATAAAGGAATGATTGTATTTGCAGAGTGCCATCTGGAAGCCCTTCTTAAAGTAACCCAACCCTTTTTAGAGAAGGATGGGCTGGCGGAAGAGTAATCATTTGGCTGCGATGAGTTGGTAGCAAAACGCTTTGTGGATGAAATGCTTTGTATTTGTTTGTTTGTTAGATGCCAACTGAATTATCCGGGGAGAGATGGAATTCTGTAGAGATACTTCCAGAGATAAGCTGTGCCAACTCTGAAATTGATCCTGGCTTCTCTGTGCTTCCAGGGAGTAGAACTTCAGCCACAAAGTACTAGTGAAGTGATAGTACAGTACAGTATAAAGCCTTAATAAAACCACACCGGGAGCACTGCCTCCAGTTTTGGTCACCACAATATTATTATTATTATTATTATTATTATTATTATTATTATTATTATTATTATTATTATTGGTTCGATTTATATGCCGCCCTTCTCCGGCGCATGGCGGCGGCTTACAATTCGTTAAACAATAGTCTTCCTTCTTTTTGTATTATACCTGCTTAGTAGGGTTTTTGCCCCCCCCCCCCAAGCGGTGTTTTTTTAATACAAAGTCAGCTTATTGCCCCCACAATCCGGGTCCTCATTTTACCTACCTCGGAAGGATGGAAGGCTGAGTCAACCTTGAGCCTGGTGACATTTGAATTTGCAGTAATTGCAGGCAGCTGCCAGCTAAGTGCTATTTAACAGCGCTTTAGTCCACTGCTCCATCAGGCTCCTATATAAAAAAAGATGTTGAGCAGCGGTGGGATTCAAATAATTTAACAACCAGTTCTCTGCCCTGGGTAGGCGTGGCTCGGTGGTCATGTGACCATGTGGGTGTGGCCAACTCAATGTCACTCACGTCCATGGGTGCTTCGCCTTAGCTGTTACAATGTAATAAGGGTTAACGCCAGAGAGGCAGTTTCTGTAAGCAGGGCAATAAAGATTAGGCTAGAAATAACACCAGAATGTTTCCTTCTTGCCTTCCTCACAGGATTAGCCCTGTCAAGTAGAAAGTTAATAACCAGTTTTCCCAAATAGGTGCGAACTGGCTGAATCCCACCAATGATGTTGAGGCTCTGTAGAGGGTACAGAGAAGAGCAACTAAGATGATTAGAGGGCAGGAGGCTAAAACACACAAAGAACTGTTGCAGGAGTTGGATTTGTCTAGTGAAAAGAAGGTCTGGGGGATGACATAATAGCAGTGTTCCAATATTTGACAGGCTGCCACAAAGACAAGAAAGTCAAACTATTTTCCAAAGCACCAGAAGGCAGGACAAGAAACAATGGGTGGAAACTAATCAAGGAAAGAAGCAACCTAGAACTAAGGAGAAACTTCATAACAGTGAGAACAATTAACCAGTGGGACGGCTTGCCAGAGACTACTCGCCAGATGCTACAACTGCTCCAGAATGCAGCAGTATGCACAGTTTTTAGGTGTTTCACAGTTTTGTAGAACTCCCTATTCCACCAGGTGGGACATGCTCCAAGTCTTTTCTCTTAAATGTTGCCGTTTCATAGGAGGCACTTCTTCTCTGATTCGACTATGATCTTGAAGACCCTTAGTTTGTTGGTCTTCTGGAAGGCAATGAAAACTGGCTCTTCTCCCAGGTAATCCCAGTGTAAGGATTAGCACTGTTTGAAAGGTGCTAGAATCTTACCATTTACCTTATTATGCAGGTTGTCCTCAATGTATGACCACAACGGAGTCCAAATATTTCATTCCTAAGCAAAACACTTGTTAAATGAGTTCTGCCCCATTTTCTTCCACAGTGGTTAAGCGAACCACTAAAATCGTTGTCATGCCGTCATTGAACGAATCTGGCTTCCCCCATTGACTTTGCTTGTCGGAAGCCAACTGAGAAGGTCACAAATGGAGAACACATGATCCAAATGTCAGGATTTGAAGTGCTTTTTTGCTGTCACAACCATTTTTCTTTCTCGGCTTGGCAACGGGGGAAGGGGAAGATGGAATGTAGGCTCTAGACATCAAGAAGATGAGTGTGAGAGCCAAGGACACTTCTTCAGGTGTTTGCCAAAGTGAAACAGTTTTTCTCACAACAATATCATGACACTCAGTTGGACAACGTGACCTGCACTAATAGGGGGAGGGAGAATTCTATACTTTAATTATGTGGGTTTCAGTGGTGGGTTGCTCCTGGTTCGCACTGGTTCGCAAGAACCGGTAGTAAAAATTTGTAGTAGTTCAGAGAACCGGTAATAACATTGACTGGCCATGCCCCTGAACCGGTCTCTGGCCTGGTCCCGCTTGCTTACACTGCCCACTTCATCAGAGGCTTTTTAAAATTATTTTTAAAAGCATTTTTTCTACAACCTCTTCGGCCGAAGAGGTTGTAGGGAAAAAAATGCCCTTAAAAGCCTCTGGCGATCCCAGTTGAGTTGCCTTAAGGCTCCTAAAAGTATTTTTTTCTACAACCTCTTAAGGTTGTAGACAAAATGCTTTTAAAAGTAAAAAAAAAAGTTGGCCACACCCACCCAGTCACATTACCACCACCCCCCACCAAGCCATGCTCACAAAATAAGCCACGCCCACAGAAACAGTAGTAAAAAAATTTAGAACCCACCAGGGTGAGTTTCCGTGAGAAATAGTTGGATCTGGTTTTGCCCTCACCAGTGCTGAAATGATGTACTCAATAAACAACTATCAACTCTCACAAACACATGCCAGCTACCCAACACCTGAATTTGGATCATGTGACCATGGAGATGTCGCAATGGTCGTAAGTGTGAAAAACGGTCATAAGTCACTTTTCTCAGTGCTGCTGTAACTTTGAACAATCACTAAATGGATATAAATGGAGGACTACCTGTATTCTGGGCCATTTAAGAAAGAAAAAGACAACCTGTGTAGCTGGATCAGTTCCTCAGAATCTGTTTACCATAGCTAATTTGGATGTTAAAAATAGGATCTTTAAGCACACCCCATTTGTGCTTTGGCCACACCCAATGTCCTCCTGGCTCCACCCACATGTTGGAGTGGACTTAACATGTTGGTGATGGCTCTTGTCCCATCCAAACTTGTATTTCCGTGATCCCAGCAGCTCTGCTTTTATTCTTTCCCCTTTCTGTTGTAAGTCCAACAAAAGCTGCCAGAATTCCAAGACACACTGCAGGAAACGGTTGTTGTGATACCTGCCTCAGTAATTAGGATGCTTGCCATACTATTGTCATCACCATAATTCCCTTTTTAAAGTGCTGAAAAAATCTGCACCAGGCTCCAGCCGTACATCCTCTATGGAAGGCATTCGTGGATTCCGCTTCTCTTAAGCAAGAGAAGTTTCCCATCAAAGAATGTGGTCCGGTTTAAAGTTTCACTCTGCTTGTTGCCAAACTAAATAGGATTAGAGCCTTAATGGCCTCATTTGTTTCTTAGAACCTCTAATCTTTCCTTAGAATAACAGAGTTGGAAGGGACCTTGGAGGTCTTCTAGTCCCACCCCCTGCCCAGGCAGGAAATCCTACACCACTTCAGACAAATGGTTATCCAACATCTTCTTAAGAATTTCCATTGTTGGAGTATTCACAACTTCTGCAGGCAAGTTGTTCCACTTATTAATTGTTCTAACTGTCAGGAAATTTCTCCTTAGTTTTAAGTTGCTTCTCTCCTTGATTAGTTTCCACCCATTGCTTCTTGTTCTACCCTCAGGTACTTTGGAGAATACCTTGACTCCCTCATCTTTATGGCAGCCCCTGAGATATTGGAAGACTGCTATCATGTCTTCCCTAGTCCTTCTTTTCATTAAACTAGACATACCCAGTTCCTGCAACCATTCTTCATATGTTTTAGCCTCCAGTCACCTAATCATCTTTGTTGCTCTTCTCTACACTCTTTCTAGAATCTCAACATCTTTTTTACATCGTGGCGACCAAAACCGGATACAGTATTCCAAGTGTGGCCTTACCAAGGCATTATAAAGTGGTATTAACACTTCACGTGATCTTGATTCTATCCCTCTGTTTATGCAACCCAGAACTGTGTTGGTTTTTTTGGCAGCTGCTGCACACGGCTGGCTCATATCTAAATGGTTGTCCACTGGGACTCCAAGATCCCTCTTCACAGTTACTACTATTGAGCAAGGTACCACATATACTGTACCTGACCTGTACAATTTCCTGTTATTTCCTTAAATACATTGGGAGTGGGACAAACCACAGTAGATGTGAGTTGTCCTTAAAAGAAAGAAACCAGGCAATGGTTCCACTGTGATGATTTGCTTTCTGGTGTCCATAAATATTGGTTAATGTGGACCACATGGTTTAAAGACCACCCATGAGGCTCCTGAACTTCTCTGCAAAACAAGACAAGACATCCCAAAATACATGCAAATATGGATGTCCTCACAAGCAATATTGAGTGTTTAATATTAGCTTTGCACATTGTGTATAGTTCAATGTTGATCTTTTTTATGGCGTCTATTTATGACACCGGCAAACCCTCACATCTTCAGGCATCTGGTTGGTTACTGAGGTGAGGGAAGCCTGAACAGAATAATAGAATAATAGAGTTGGAAGGGACCTTGGAGGTCTTCTAGTCCAACCTAGTTTAATGAAAAGAAGGACTAGGGGAGACATGATAGCAGTGTTCCAGTATCTCAGGGGTTGCCACAAAGAAAAGGGAGTCAAGCTATTCTCCAAAATACCTGAGGGTAGAACAAGAAGCAATGGATGGAAACTAAACAAGGAGAGAAGCAACTTAGAACTAAGGAGAAATTTCCTAACAGTTAGAACAATTAACCAGTAGAACAACTTGCCTCCAGAAGTTGTGAATGCTCCAACACTGGAAGTTTTTAAGAAGATGTTGGATAACCATTTGTCTGAAGTGGTGTAGGGTTTCCTGCCTGGGCAGGGGGTTGGACTAGAAGACCTCCAAGGTCCCTTCCAACTCTGTTATTCTATTCTAACCTATTCAAGCAGGAAACCCTATACCAGTGATGGCTAACCTTTTCCGGACCGAGTGCCCAAAGTGTGTGTGCGCACAAACCCCCAAAATGCAATACGTGCGCAGCCCCCGCACACGCCCCATCCCCCCCGCATGTGCGGCAGAGATCCGAAGACAAGTTGGCCAGCGGGAGACATGCAAGCAGAGCTGAACTGGGGCAATGGTTTGCATGCTCACAGAGAGGGCGCTGCATGTCACCTCTGGCACATGTGCCATAGGTTCGCCATGATGGTCCTATACTATTTCAGACACTTGGTTGTCCAATTCCTTCTTAAAACTCTCCAGTGTTGGAGCACCACAATTTCTGGGGGCAAGTTAATTGTTCTAACTGTCAGGAAATTTCTCCTTAGTTCTAGGTTGCTTCTTGCCTTGATTAGTTTCTATCCATTGTTTCTTGTCCTGCCTTCAGGTGCTTTCGAAAATAGCTTGACTCTGTCTATAAACTGCAGGGCTTTTTCCCCCAACTCTGTAATGTCCAGATGGGTTAGGACCCCAGAATTCTGTAACTTGTATGGGATACTGAATGTTTTAGGCAAACCCTTCTAGAAGATGTGAGTTAGGGAGTCTGGAATCTGGACTTTTTTGTGATTTTAAAAAAAGCCTCCGACTTGAACCAACTTCCTTGCCAAGGGTATCCTTAGGAGAAAAGGGACTCAGCTTGGAAAAACTAGTCTTCCTTGCCATCTTTGACCAGCATTTATAGATCAAATCCAGAATCTTCCATCTACACAACAATAACAAGGGATCTAAGAGGAAATAAGGAACGATCTTTAAGCGCTGAAGTGGTTCTAAAAGGTTCAGCCATGCTTGCTAGAAAATTTATATTGCCACTCATCTGAACAAATAACTCTAGGCAGCTATACAAAAATCTTTTTAAAAACCACAGTTTTTTTTTTAATAAAACATCACCAATTCGGAAATACTCATAAAAAGATCCAATGGGCATAAAGATCTTTCTGTTTCAGTCACTTATGTCTCATTGGAAGCTTAATTGTTGCTGGAAATATCTATGGAGATTCTCAGTCATCAAAGTCATGGTTGTCCCAAAGGTGCTTTTTCAAAAGGCAACTGGACTTTCTTTTGTTTCCTTTGAAGACGTATCGCTTCTCATCAGGGGTGAAATGTAAAATTTGTTATTACCAGTTATGGGGCTTAGCTTAGTGGGGGGGAGGGTTAATGTGACTGGATGGGCGTGGCCAACTTTTCTCTTTTTTTAAACTTTTCAAAGCATTTTTTCTAATGCTTTGAAAAACCTCTGCCTATCAGGCAACTCAGCTGGGATCGTCAGAGACTTTTCAAAGCATTTTTTTTACCACCTCTTTGGTCAAGAGGTTGCAGAAAAAAATGCTTTGAAAAGCCTCTGATGATCCCAGCTGAGCCGGGCGATCATCAGAGGCTTTTTTTTTAACTTTTAAAAGCATTTTTTCATTGGAAGAGGTTGTAGGAAAAATGCTTTTAAAAGAAAAAAAAAAGCCTCTGATGATCGTGCGGCTCAAGTGGCCATGTGTGTGGGGGGGAGGCAGGGATTTTTGCTACCGGTTCTCTGAACCACCCACTGCCATCGCTACCGGATCGGGCGATGTGGTCTGAACTGGGAGCATTTCACCCCTGCTTCTCATCCAAGAAGTCAAAAGTGAAGAAGCTTCTTGGATGAGAAGCAAAACATCTTCAAGGAAAACAAAGGAAGTCCAGTTGCCTTTTGACATTGGGACATTGTTAGAAATAGACCTAAAGGATTGTGTGGGACAATTAACTAAATAGTTGGCTATTCTGAAGGAACTAATAGGATTGCCACTCAATAGAGGCTGAATTAGATGTCCCACTCAATTTAAGGAGATTTACAATGCCATCCCACACAAATTTATTCAGAACAGGAAATTAAAAACAAACAAGGAAAATAAAATGTTTCTTTTAGCCTAACCAGTAAAACCTAGTTTTCTCTTTTGGGAAAATATTTCTCTCAAATTTATTACATTTTAAACATTTGCTGCAAAAAGCAGATGGTTAGTATTGCCTTGAATTTTTATCATTTTGCAACCTGGGAATCTTCCTTGTGTCAACAGCAATGGTGACCTATCTCACACTAGACATCTGTAAAACTATAAACTGAATCTAGAGATGGCAGATCATTACTGAGGCTATATCTCTGGCTAGCTTTAGTGTCAGGAATTCTCCAGAAAACCCTGTCCCACAACATGAGAACTAGTAATCCTGCATAGGCTGTTTAGAATTAAAAGTTCATTTGGAATTCAGCCTGTGTCCCATCATGAGGAAGAGGAAATGGCTGGTTGTGGTATGTGGGAAGTAAACTCCCATTCACATCTCCAGCACAATGAATAAGCATCACAGAATGTGCATATTTGAGATGAGCAACTATGTCTTATAAAAAGCGATAGTAATAGCAATAGCACTTAGGCGTACAGTATATACTATTTCACAGTGCTTTACAGCCCTTTCTAAGGTGTTGTTGTGACCCAGGCCCAAGTAGGTAGTATTAGACGCAAACAGTTCCAAAACAAACAGACTTTATTAGAACAGTTGAGAATTAACTCATTCTCAGCGTAGTCCGAACTGAATTAAAACAAACTCTCCATAACACAAATTCTTCAGTCTAATCACCAACCTTGGTATAATTAGTCGAACGGCCAAAGGCTTCTCTTGGCAAAACTTCAGAAGCAGAAGACGCTGATCAGAGATAAGTGCAGCAAGACAAGAAGAAGTCTATCAACGTTGTTTTCCGACAAAGAGGCCAAGAGCCGTTGCTGGTCTTTTAAGCCTTATGGGAGGGGCCAATCATCTCTTGGCCCTACTCCCGAGTCGTCCTCTTTGCTTTATCTGCTCCTGCCTTCTGGCAGCTCTTCTCATACATGCACTAGGAACAGGCTCCTCCTGTTCCTCTGCCTCTCTACTGTCAGCCTCTGGAGGCTCCGGAGTCCACACATCACTCCCCGATGGCCCTGGCCCCATCTCTGCCCCTGATGCAGAGCCCTCATCTGGGCCTTCCCCAGCCTCCAGGACTGGCCCATGTTCTTCCTCAGCCTCATCGCTGTCCAACTTCGCTGCCACCTCCGCAGGCTGCTGGCGGACCACAACAGATGTTTACAGGGTCAGCATTTGGTCCCCAACAACCTGAGTCCTCATTTTACTGACCTGGTAGGGATGGAAGTCTGAGTCAACCTTGAGTCATGATCAAATTCCTGGCAGTGAGCTAGCCTGCAATACTGCATTCTAACCACTGAGCCACCATGGCTCATTTCTTAGCAAAAAGTTTGCATAGTTTGGCATCCAATGTACTTAGTAGTATTAACCTATAAAATCCTTCTCCAAGGTATGGAATATTACGACTCATTCACATTCTATGCAATTTGTGCTTTTCATCCTATGTGGGTTAGATGGTTCCTATTTCCTGGTGTAATCCCATAATTTGTGAGTGTTGTTTTCCTTTTAATTAGTCAGTTTCAGGTTGGCTGTTTACTTGTTTTTGAGGGACATAGGGTTAGATCCGTGATGGCGAACCTATGGCATGGGTGCCACAGGTGGCACGCAGAGCCATATTGGTGGGCACACAAGTGTTGCCCTAGCTCAGCTCCAGCGCGCATGCGCGCACCAGCCAACTGATTTTCAGGCCTTCCGGTCCCACCGGAAGTCGGGAAACTGGCTGTTTCTGGCCTCCGGAAGGCCTCCAGGGGGATAGGGAAGGCTGTTTTTGCCCTCCCCAGGCTCCTAGAAAGCCTCTGGAGCCTGGGGAGGGGGAAAACGGGCCTACCAGGCCATCATGTGCCAAAAGCAGGGGGAAGTGTGGGGGGGTTACTTGCACATGCATGGGAGGGAGGGGCACATTGAATTATGGATGTTACATTTGTAGCAGACAAAGACCTACAGAAAATGTTTAGACTGGAGCTGGAATGGAAGTAAAAGCGGAAATAATGGTTGAAGCTGGACTTTTAAAAATAGAAGATATTCGAATTGAAATTGCAAAGATTTTTAAAGAACTTTCAGACATTATTATTTCTAATTTGTTGGTTTTAACTGAACAGAAGTCTGATAATGAAGTGTTGCTGGGGAATCCACAGGACACTATACAGCAGAATTTACAGATTGAAGTACAAGCTGCAGGGATCTGTATGCTGGGAGATTTGGTACAAATGGAAGCTGTGGTGGATATTTTACATTTCTCTTTGGAAGAACAGCAATTGAATAAATTATTACAAGAGGAGGATTTATTTGCTAATTTGAAGTCTGCCACACAAAGGATGGATCTGCTGGACTATACAAGGAAGAAATGGTGGAATCAGGGTTACAGAGGTCTGCTGGATTATACAAGCAAGAAATGGTGGAAACAGGACTATAAATTTAAACTAAAGGATAAGACAACAAACTTGAAGGGATTTTTTATGATATCTCAACCTCAGGACAATTTTAAGAAATTGTTAGGAGGGTCAGAAGGAAGGGGGATAGAACTGTGGCTAACAAGAGATTGGAAGAAATTTTTAAAAAAAGAAAAAATTGCAAGATTTTTATTTTTGATGGTTTTAAAGGTTATAGATGTTTCATAGGTATAAAGCAGGGGTTCCCAAAAGCATAGCTGGCTGGAGAATTCTGGGAGTCGAAGTCCACAAGTCTTAAAGCTGCCAAGTTTGGGAACCCCTGGGTATAAAGGATAATGGGTTTTTTTTCTTTTCTTTTCTTCTCTTTTCCTTATCATTATAATGGTTAAATTAAAGAATGTTGGCTACCCTCCGGAAGCCTGGGGTTTTATATTTATAATGATTTAAGAAGTTTTATTGATATTTTTTTCTTTTTTTTAAAAAAAGAAAAAAGATAATAACAATAATATGAGATATAGGGTATAAGGGGTTTGCCTTTTTTCATTTTCTTTTTGGGAAAAATGTTGAATTCTAATAAGTTAAGGAGATGATTAATAAATTTAGCTTTATTATTGTTGGAAATGTAAAATAGTAAAAGTATAATTTTAAATTTACTCTTTTAAAAGGTTTAAGGGATTTGTTTTTTGTTTCTTTTTGTTTCTCCTTTTTGGTAAAAAATGTTTAATTTTAACAAGTTTTAAAAAATGGATTATAATTTTAGCTTTTTTATTGTTGGAAATGTATAATTTTAAAGTTATTTTAAAAATCCTAACAATTATAAAGGTTTAAGGGGGTTTGCTTTTTCCTTCCTTTTTTCTTTTGTTTTTTCTTTTTCTTTTTTAGTAAGAAACGCTTAAGTTAAAAAGAGGGATAATAATTTTAGTTTTATTACTGTCGCAAATAAATAATTTTAAACTTATTCAAATATATATATATATATATATATATATATATATATATATATACACATATTTGCATAACTTTAACAAGTATAAAGAATGATTAAAAATTAAGGCTTTAATATAGAAGTTGAAAAGAAGATGTGGGAGGAAGGTGGGAAATTTGTTTAGGATTTTGTTTTTGGTTCTCATTCTTTTTTTTTTTCCTTTTTTTATTGGTGTTTTTTTTTCTTTTTGTTGTTATTTGTATTTCCAGGGAGGTTGATAAAATTTAATTAGGGGAGTTAAATGAGTTTTGGGTAATTTTGAATTTCTTTTTAGTATGTTAGCTTATTTTAGTGTATGTTTATGCTTGTTTGTAATACTCTGCTACTGCTTTGGGAAGTCAAGGGAGGGGTGGGATGGGTTGGGTGTGTGGGGGGGAAAGATTTTATATAATGTAAACATAATTGACAAGTTGAGGTTGTTTAAATATCACTTTAAATTGTATTTAAACACAGGGGTAAAATTCGGAATGTTAAAGTGATGTAAAGGTGTTTTATTAAAAATATGAAAGGGGGTGGGGGGAGGAGGGAAAATGTTTAATTTTGTTTGTAAAACTTTTTAATAAAAAAAAAGAATTATGGATGTGGGCACTTGCACCCGCGACCCCCTGCACTCCCCATGCTTTTGGCACGCGACGGCAAAAAAGTTAGCCATCACTGGGTTAGATATAATTAGATTTAGTTTCCACCTCTTGTCTAAAAGCTCGAGTCAATCTAGAGCACTGCACACCAGAACAACTAGACACAAGAACAGTTTTTTCCCGAACGCCGTCACTCTGCTAAACAAATAATTCCCTCAACACTGTCAAACTAGTTATTAAGTCTGCACCACTATTAATCTTCTCATCATTCCTATCATTAATCTCCTCCCACATACATATACTGTATGACTGTAACCTTGTTGCTTGTAACTTTACGATTTATATTGACTGTTTCCTAATATGATTTGATTGCTTATTTGTTCCCTATGACTATCATTAAGTGTTGTACCTTATGATTCTTGACAAATGTATCTTTTCTTTTATGTACACTGAGAGCATATGCACCAAATTCCTTATGTGTCCAATCACATTTGGCCAATAAAGAATTCTATTCTATTCTATTCTATTCTATTCGATTCGATTCGATTCGATTCGATTCGATTCGATTCTACTCTACTCTACTCTACTCTACTCTACTCTACTCTACTCTACTCTATTCTATTCTCTACGTAGTGTTTCCTTCAGAATAATAGAGTTAAAAGGGACCTTGACGGTCTTCTAATCCAACCTCCTACTCAAGGAAAAAATACCATTTCAGACAAATGGTTGTACAGTCTCTTAAAAGACTCCAGTGATAGAGCACCCACAACTTTTGGTGGCAAGTTGTTCCACTGATTGATTGTTCTAACTGTCAGGAAATTTCTCCTTATTTCTAGACTGCTTCTCTCCTTGATTAGTTTCCACCCATTGCTTCTTGTCCTGTCTTCAAGGTGCTTTGGAGAATAGGTTGACCCAGTGGTCGGCTTCTACCGGTTCACCCCAGTTCAAGCGAACTGGTACTGACGGCGGCGGGAGGCTCTTCCCACCCACCTGGACGTCATCATGGATGCTCTGTGCACGCGCAGAAGGTTTGCACACAGGCAGGCTCACAGTTCCGAACCTGTAGCGAAGGTAAGTGGAACCCACTACTGGTTGAAACCCCCTCTTCTTTGTGGCAGCCCCTTAGATATTAGAACACTGCTTCTCACATGACTTTCCTTGGCATCACTCCAACATCTTCAGCACTGCACTTCTTTTCTCCTTGTCTTTTTGGTCCAAAATGTGATAGTATACCCAAGTTAATTTTAGAACAGAAAGCAATCAACAGGCGAAGATTCGGGATTATCTATGCTCACAACAAAGTGACAGGGATGAAAAGGGCTTGGTTTAGGAAAAAAAACACAGTTTACACAAATACGTTTGGTTCCTGGCACCTCTACTAAGAGCTGCTAAAGGCGGTAAAAACTGTTTACAATCCTGGGGCATCACTGTGGATTGCAGCTGTGTATACATAACATGGCTGTGCAGGACATCTCTCCCCGAACAAATTACCTCCATTTCATGGACACCAACACCCTTCAGAGATGTCTGTGCAACGGCCAAATGTCAGCTGCACAATTGCCTGAGTGTTTCCATGGAAGGAAAGGGGTAAAAAAAAAAACCAAGATAGTAGCCAAGACATGCCCCCTCTGGATGCTACGGCATTGCATGCCAAAACAACTAGACACAAAGTCGTTTTTTTCCCCTTGTGCCATCACTCCACTAAACATCTCATTTCCACATTGTCTTATGCCTAAAGATATTTACCCATATAGTAGGGCTGTATTGCTATTATCCTTCTCATCTTTCACATCCTCTTCTCTTTCCTACTATCTTCTTCTATTGGTATCTTATGATTGATCCTGGAGCCTGGTTTAGCTCAGCAGACTAAAAAGCATAGTGATTAAAACCAGTTGTCTGCAATTACTGTAAGTTCGAATCTCACCAGGCCCAAGATTGACTCAGCCTGAGATCCTTTCTAAGGTAGGTTAAATGAGGACCCAGTTTGTGGGGGCAATAAGCTGACTTTGTATAAATATACAAAAGTATGAAGCATTGTAAAGTTAACGCATTGTAAGTCGCCCTGAGTCTCTGGAGAAGGGCGGCATATAAATCAATTTTTTTAAAAAAAATGATCACTTGTTGTTTGATGGTATCTTATGATTTATGTTCCATGACTTCTCACTTTGTTGTTTGCATGTACACTGAGAGCTTATGCACCGGAGACAAATTCCTTGTGTGCCCTATTGCCCTTGGCCAATAAAGAATATTCCTGTTCCGGTTCCTATTAGCACGTATGCATAAAAACGAATGGGTCTTCAATTGCACATTGCAGCTGCCATTTTGATTTTTTGACAGCCAACCCAGTCCCCCATCTCCCATACCTGCCATTTCCCAGTCTAGACACTGGACATCTGTCTCTTCATCCACTCCTCTCTTTTGTTTCATAAAGTTCATAGTATTTTTGTATCAAACTGTCAGAAACAGTGGCCATTCATTTATTAGCAATATCGGCTTTTATTAGTTCCATTCTAACTTACTGTCTGGAGTGGTGTGGTGGCCTAGAGGTGGAACTCTCACCTCACAATCAGGAGATATTTCTCTCTCTGGGCACAATGAGAATATATTTGCTGAACAAAACTCCGCATTGGCAACAGGAAGGGCATCTGGCCAGTAAACACTCTGCTAGCTCCATTCAGTTGTCCAGACTCCACCCCGCAAGGGATTATGGGGTCATTACTACAGAGCCTGTAGTACAGTGGTTTAAAGCACCCTGTTATTAACATCTATTAACATCTGCTGCTTGCAATTACTGCAAGTTCGAATCCCACCAGGCTCAAGGTTGACTCAGCCTTCCATCCTTTCTAAGGTGGGTAAAATGAGGACCCAGATTGTGGGGGCAATAAGCTGACTTTGTATAAATATACAAAAGTATGAAGGCTATTGCTTAACGTGCTGTAAGCCGCCCTGAGTCTCCGGAGAAGGGCGGCATATAAATCCAAAAAAAAAAAAATAATAATAATTAAAAGATAATGATGAGGATTCTAACTTATTGTCTCTTCCCAGATGTGGAGCCTCAATATTTCCTTATATTGGCAATTCCACTTACTGCCTGGTTTTTAACTCAGCTTATCCACCAAGTGCATTTTCCATTTTTATTTCT
Source organism: Ptyas mucosa (assembly GCA_012654045.1). Lineage (NCBI taxonomy): Eukaryota > Metazoa > Chordata > Lepidosauria > Squamata > Colubridae > Ptyas > Ptyas mucosa. Next base: position 3,983,489 of record WNWU01000035.1, read on the forward strand.
TTCCCTAAGGCTTTCAATAATTTAATTGTGTAATTTAAGGTGATTTAGTTCGAAAAGGGGAAAAACCTGCAGTTATGCAAATCTAGGCCTTGAGGGGGCAAGGGATCTATTTTATATTTCTAGTAGTTTTCCAGTCTTCCTTTTGTCTTCCTCCTCTTCCTCTTCCTCATTATTATCTCCTTACCCACTATTTTGCATACTTACCCACTATTTGACCCTATTTTATTTTATTCTGAAATAAAATAGTTGGAAAACGACAGAAACCTCTGTCTTTCCTATACACAGATGTCACGTGAAGGTGATAGGAAGTTAAACTGGCACAGGTTTTGGGTTATCTGGTGAGTTTTAAAAATTTTTTATTGGGGTTACTTAATAACATCAAGGAAAGCCTTCTTATTATTCTGCATTCTCTCTCTGTATTATGCATTATGTGTTGTGCCAATGTATTATGTTGGCAAGTACATTTGGCCTTATTATTAGAAATATATATTTTGGATAGTGATTTGAGAACCGTTCTTAAAGTTTTTGGTAAAAGTAGATGAACTGACAGATGCCAATGATAATAGAGCCAATTGTCTTGGTTTATCACAGTCGGTGACATCTGCAGAAAATCACATACAAGTATGATAAAGACGGGGTGCGTGTAGCAAGAAGCAGACTCTCGTGCACATTCAAGCAGACAATGGAGGGGTGAAATCCAGCAGATTCCGACAGGTTCTGGAAAACCGGTAGCAGAAATTTTGAGCAGTTCGGAGAACCGGTAGCAGAAATTTTGAGCAGTTCAGAGAATCACCTCTGGCTGGCCCCAGAGTGGGGTGGGAATGGAGATTTTGCAATAAGAGCCTTGGTGGTGCAGTGGACTAAAGTGCTGTTAATGTAGCACTTAGCTGCCAGCTGCCTGCAATTACTGCGAGTTAAAATCTCACCAGGCTCAAGGTTGACTCAGCCTTCCATCCTTCCGGGGTAGATAAAATGAGGACCCGGATTGTGGGGGCAATAAGCTGACTTTGTATAAAAAAGAAGACTGCTTAGGGGGAGTCAAAAGCCTTACTAAGCAGGTATATACAAAAAGTATGAAGGCTATTGCTTAATGCATTGTAAGCCGCCCTGAGTCTCCGGAGAAGGGCGGCATATAAATCGAACCAATAAATAAACAATAAATAAATAAATCCTTCCCCCAGAAGTGGGAGGGAATGGGGGTTTTGCAGTATCCTTCCCCTGCCACACCCACCAAGCCACGCCAATCAAACCACACTACGCCCACCAAGCCACGCCCATAGAACCGGTAGTAAAAAAATTTGGATTTTACCACAGAGACAATGAATTGCCATGGATACCTAAAATTGGAAAAGAACTAGGTTTTGGGGGGGGGGGGGAACATACTTTTTTTAATGCCGAAGTGTAATTTTCTTCCATAAAACTTTTATGTTCATGACACTGGAAAGTGTCGCTTCTATTAGCCAATTATTATTACTTTTTTGCCATTGACATGATTTATTTAGGCACTCCAAAATAGCAGACATTTCTACCCAACTTTCCAAATCTAATCTCTTAAATTGGTAAATGCCTTGGACTTTAGGTTTCCTGGCACCAGAATGCTATTACTTGCAAACTATCTTGAAATGGGTTTGTTGGGCATGCAAAACCTCAGACTTTATCAACTGATGTGCTGAGAGATTCTTAGGAAATAATAAGAAGAAAATGCCTAGTGATCCCATTTGCCTCATTTAATTAGTTCAACTTGGTTGTGCTAACAAGATTTACCTGCAGTCTCTCCTGTACAAAAAATCAGAGAAATAGACAGTAAAAGAAATCTAACTTGATCAGGGTCCTTTTTTAAATATATTATACCAGGGGTCAGCAACCTGGGGCTCTGGAGCCGCATGTGGCTCTTTCACCCCTCTGCTGTGGCTCCCTGTCACTCAAAATATGCATCACAACCCCCAATGTGTGACACCCGCTGGTACGCAATTTATTGAGCTTTTCAACCTCTGGTAGCCAACCATAGATAAATCCAAGAAAAGAAAAGTTTCAGAAGAAAACAGAAGATTTAATTCAACTACATATGCTAGTTTTGTGGCCGCTCAAGAAATAGTCAGGCACGGGAAGGGTTTTGTGGCTCCCGGTGTTTTCTTTTCTGTGGGAAACGGGTCCAAATGGCTTTTTGAGTGTTTAAGACCCCTGTATTATACATGCCCTTGGCTTGGATCATTACTGCCAATCATAATATGATTTCACATGAGCACAATTAAACAATCAATTTCTATTCTATTCTGTTCTGTTCTGTTCTGTTCTGTTCTGTTCTGTTCTATTCTGTTCTATTCTATTCTACTCTACTCTACTCTACTCTACTCTACTCTACTCTACTCTACTCTACTCTTATTGAGCAAGTTCAGTGACTGAGCAGCCAAATGGATTTTTGTAGCCTTCATAAACAGATAATCCACAACGTACATGAAGCCTGCTGTTATGGCTGTATGTCTTAGAAGCCGTAAACCCAATTTTATGACTTTTTTGTGGCAATCATTTTGAAGACTAGGAGCCTGGTGGCGCAGCAGACTAAAGCATGTTATTAACATTCAGCTGCCTGCAATTACTGCAAGTTCTAATCTCACCAGGCTCAAGGTTGACTCAACCTTCCATCCTTTCTAAGGTAGGTAAAATGAGGACCCAGATTGTGGGGGCAATAAGCTGACTTTGTATAAATATACAAAAATATGAAGGCTACTGCTTAACACATTATAAGCCGCCTTGAGTCTCTGGAGAAGGGCGGCATATAAATCAAATTAAAAAAAAATAGGCAGAAGGGAAAGAGAATATAATCCATAAAATTTGCGGAACTTTGGAAGGAATAAGTGTCAAGCTTCACCGCTGTCCTTAACTCTCTTCTTCTAATGAAAGCAGAGAAATGTTCTCACCATCTCCAGCCCATCTTGTTTTGTCTTCTTTATACCAGTTCCAATCTAAGAAAATCAACTTGTCCATCTCCAGATTTGACTAGTTCTGTTTATTATTTTAACAGATCTCATTTCGGGTCAAGGAATCTAAGGAGAGACTCCCATTACTTCCTTTTTAAGGTAATTTAGATCAGTTCTTTGGAACTGAGATTGCTCTCCAGAGAGAAGTGTCTCTGGGACTGCACGCCATAATCTTAATTAATGTGAGAAGCTTCCCATTGTCTATTTTCCCTCTATTGGAAATTGCCAAGAGATGTACATGTGGTTTCAATAAAGAACATTGGTAGCTCGGGATGGAACTGTGGAGTTCTTGGTGTGCACCAACACTGGAAGTTTTTAAGAAGATGTTGGATAACCATTTATCTGAAGTGGTGTAGGGTTTCCTGCCTAAGCAGGGGGTTGGACTAGAAGACCGCCAAGGTCCCTTCCAACTCTGTTAGTCTAGTCTGTTCTATTCCTGGTGCTTTCTGAGCTTGGTTATTTTTTTGCAGATATTTCATTACTCAGACTAGGTAACATCATCAGGATTAGAAGGGAGTGGGGTTTATTTTCTGTTTATACACAAGGAGCAATTAGAACTGTTTATATTGTATATAAGCAGAGAGCAAACCCCATTCCCTTCTAGCACTGATGAAGATATCTAGGTTGCCACAAGAATGGAAATCCAAAAATACCCCATCGGAGGCTACGTTAACCGCAAAGATCATGGACTGTGCAGAAGCAGACAAGCTTACCGGACTTTTGCGAGATAGACAAGAATCGGGGTCATATATGTGTTGGGACAGGTGGTCCGCTCGGCTGCAAAAAAAGAAATTTTAAGAAGAATGTAAAATATTAATCTTAGTGTGAATGTGGGTAAATATTTATAGGAATATTGCATGGCAGTTGAGAATTCTTTCTTCTGGCTAATCTTTTCTTTTTTTGATGATTTGGTTTAATGGAGGTTTGTACTATTTCTAGGTGAAAATTGATGCTTTAAAACTCTATATGTATTATATTACTCTCTGCAATTCTATCCATATTACTATATATTTTTTCCTGTAATTTTTAATAATTTTCGATAAAAACTTTTTTAAAAGAAAGAAGATACCTAGTTTGGTAATGAAACATCTGCAAGAAAACAACCAAGCTCAGAGAGCACCAAGAAGCCCATAGTCATTGTCCTCCTCCTCCTCCTCCTCCTCCTCCTCCTCCTCCTCCTCCTCTCCTCCTCCTCCTCCTCCTCCTCCTCCTCTTCCTCCTCCTCCTCCTCCTCTCCACAAACCTCACTCATTCTATCTTTGGTGAGGTTTTATCTAGTTGGGTAATGTAACATCTGTGAGAAAATAAGCAAGTTCAGGAAGCACCAAGAATTCCATAGTTGTCGTCGTCCTCCTCCTCCTTGTGAAAGAAAGGTTATGTATTCGAATGGACCGTGACCCGATACGCACACAGATGCACCAAAGCATGGAAGTTGACAGAGGAGTCTTGAGAAAGTAACTGGTTTAATAAAAACACATAAAAACAAAACCTACAAGAAGGCATCAACAGCCTAAAAGATTCTCCTCTCAGCAAATCTAATCTTCTTCCTAAGCATGGGAGGCTCTCTGGATTCTTTGTCAGTCTTCTCGGGAGCAAAGCAGTGACTCAGCTCTTTGTAGTGACTTCAGCATGCTCTCATCAAAGTCTCATCTGGTCTCGGAGTGAGGAGAGGGAGGAGTAGAGAGAGGTAGGAAGCGAGTAATCTGTTGTGCTCCTGCTGCTGCTTATATGCTCATCAACTGACCGTTGGAAAGTGCGGGAAACTCAGAGCCAGGAAGCTGTGCTCTGATTGGTTCATTCAAAATATTCAAACCAATCAATCAATTAGTTGCAGCAATATGATGAGAGGTTTTTCCTCTCACACTCCTCCACTTCCTCTTCCTCCCCCTCTCCTCCTCCTCTCCACAAACTCCATTCCCTTCTATCACTGATGAGGTTACCTAGTTGGGTAACGAAACAACAAGTTGCGCACCACGGAGAGGGTTTGCAACTTGGGTGTCCTCCTGGATTCACGGCTGTCTTTAGAAGAGCACTTGACGGCCGTGACCGGGAGGATTTTTCATCAGGTTCGCCTGATTCACCAGTTGCGTCCCTTTCTAGATCGGGACTCCCTATGCACAGTCACTCATGCCCTCGTCACCTCTCATCTGGACCATTGTAACGCTCTCTACATGGGGCTCCCCTTGAGGAGCACTCGGAAGCTCCAACTGGTGCAGAGTGCGGCCGCGCGGGTGGTTATGGGAACAACATGGCGTTCCCATGTAACACCTCTCCTGCGTGAGCTGCACTGGCTCCTGGTGGTCTTCCGGGTGCGCTTCAAGGTTTTGGTTATCACCTTTAGAGCGCTCCATGGCTTAGGACCTAGTTATCTATGGGACCGCCTGCTACCACCAATAGCCTCCCACCGGCCAGTACGCTTCCATAGAGAGGGGCTCCTCCGGGTGCCGTCGGCCAAACAATGTCGACTGGCAGCCCCCAGGGGGACAGCCTTCTCTGTGGGGGCACCTACGATCTGGAACAAGCTCCCCCCGGAGATACGGACGATCCTGGATCTGCACACCTTCCGTCGTGCGCTTAAGATTTTTTTATTTCATCAAGCTGGCCTGGCCTAAATCTTTTCCCCTGTTAAATGTAAATTTTAATCTGTTTTCAATTTTATTGGGTATTTTAAATTTGTCTCAGCCAAATTATTTAATTCGCTTTTATTCTATTTTGAATTTTTTGTATTTATGTGTTTTATTCTGTGGCTGTTCACCGCCCTGAGTCCTTCGGGAGTAGGGCGGTATATAAATTCAATAAAAACAAAAAACAAAAAAACTGCAAGAAAACAACCAAGCTCAGAGAGCACCAAGGACCTCATAGTCCAATCATGAGCTACAAATATTCTCTTCAAAACAGTCACTGGTCAAGTTAGAAAAAGGTAACGTTTTCTTCTTTTCCATTTCTGGCTCTACAGAAATAGCTTGCTTTCAATTTCCTAACATCTCACTTGAAATTCTTTCTACGCGGCTCCTTCCTTTTTTGCAGGCCATTCGACATACGACAATTCAGCATCAGGTCGCAACGGCTGGGTTTGTTTTAACAACGGTTTCCTACAAGTGTCATAAAGTTGGACTACATAACCCATTGTGGTCCCTTCCCAACCCTGCCTATCTATGATCCTGTAAATACTGTACACCACATTTGATGGGATTTGGCAAGGAACTGAACCATAAATTGCAGTGACTGAGTTCAGCCCAAATGCTAAGCTGTATTATGAGATTCTGAGAGACAGTTTGGTTTAGTGATTAAGACAAAAAGCTTGAAAACAAGAGGCTGTGAGTTCAAGTCCCATCTTAGCCATGAAAGCCAGTTTGATAACTTTGGGCCAGTCCTATTCTCTCAGCTCAAGTTGTTGTTGTGTGGCAAACAGGAGGAGAAAAATGTGTTGGATGCGCGTCACTTTGAGTTATTTGTAAAAATAGTAAGGGTGGGCTACAAATAATCAAATAAATAAATAATAAATAAATAAAACGTTATGGCTTAGTATGACATATATTTTATCCACAGAACAAGGCTGTGGATTGTGGAACTCAAACCTAATCACTGGTCCAAAGTACTGAAAATTAAAAAAACAAACAAATTATAAAAAACAGAGGAATGGAATGGTGACAATAGTGAAAGGAAAACAATAATAAGGATATAATAAATAATACTAGAATATGATATACTGGTATACTAGATTCTATAACCGTTAGGTTCCTGTAATACATATATGCCTTTGTATTTGTTATCACACATATTATGTCTTTATATTTGTATCTCCTGTAACAAACATATTCTGTTATTAGGCCTCTGTAATGTATCTGTTATTTGTCAAACATATGTCCTGACCCTGCCATTTGACCTGAACCCATATCAATTTTCTCCCTGTATTTTCCTGTGCTATCCAAGAGCATGGTACGTATCTCAGTTGAAACTACAGCCATCAACAAAGGGATAATTTACATCTCAACCCTAATTTATGTTTGATCTGGATAAACTCCTGCTTTCCAGAGCCCGGGGGCCAAAGTGGCCAATTGAGTAAACAAAGAAATGCTTAAGGATTACTAATTGGGAAGTTTCTATTCCCCCTTGCAGGGCAACAAGGAATACACAGACCTAAATTAGGAGGCCAGAATTGGGTACTAAGCTGACGTCTCTGAGGGTATAAAAGGACGCCATATCTTTCCCAAGGTGTGGCTATCTTCTTGCATGCATTGTATCTCTATGTTCTGAATATAGTTCCACCCAGTATTTTGTTTTTGGCCATAAATAAAATCTGGTTTTTTGCAAGCCTCCTCTTGAGTCTCTCTCTTTGGCATTCTGGTGACTCAAGTGTATTTTGGGACCTTACAATAGAAAGACATTTTATTTATTTATTTACTTATTTATTTTATTTATTTTCAAATTTATATACCGCCCTTCTCCCTAGGGACTCGGGGCGGTGTACAGCCGAATAAAAACATACAAAACAAACATTAAAAAACAGTTAAAAGAAATATCTCAGTTTGGCCCCAAATTTAAAAAGACAAACCAGTTAAAATTGTTTAAAAGGGTTTGTTAAGCCAGCCCGGCTTGCTGGAAGAAAAAAGTTTTAAGGGCACGGTGGAGGTCTGATTTGTTGAGTGAAGAGTTTTTAACGCATAGCAGTTTAAACTCTTGATACTTGGTTTATCTTATTCATGAGGTTAAATATATTTAGTGTTGAACCAATAAACAAATTTATAGGGGAGAGATCCTTATCCATCTCTCTCCAAATTGTGCCCTGTTTCCTCGTTTCTGATGGTGATGTCACCGGTTTATTAACTGTAATAGTGTGTTGTTGTTGTTGTTTTTTACTACCAGTATTTCTTCTAGAATAAAAAGGCCGCAGCAACTCCATTTGGGAAAATTGTGGAATGTTGGGAACCACAGTGTTGAATGCACAATACTTGTGCAATGGAATCTGTAGCTGCCTGTTTCTGATGCAGTGATTGGAAATTTTGCATGTAACTTTTTTAGAGTGATGACCTTTTGGTCAACACGACTTAAATAGCGTCACAAGGAAATTGTGTTCCCACAGAAATTACACGTGCATGTGAAAGTAGACGTGCTGGGGGGAAGAGAAAGGAGGAGAAGGGGATGGAAATATAAAAGGTTAAATGTTAATTTAAATTGTTCCTCTTTGGAAAGATCAAAGAAGCTAGATCGACTAACATGGAAAGATACTTTTAGACGCGAACACTAGACATGCCTCTCTCCCATCCCTATAAAAGAAGTGATTTATATGATATAAATCATATAATATTATGATTTGATCAAAGCAATGATATTATAATTGAAATAGATTCAAATTCTAGCAAGGAAAACTACTGTGTTTCCCCAAAAATAAGACCCTGTCTTATATTTTTTTGAACCCTGAAATAAGCGCTTGGCCTTATTGCCATGCGCTCAAAAGCCTGATTGGGCTTGTTATCAGTGGATGTGTCTTATTTGTGGGGAAACAGGGTATAATTTGATTGATTTCCCACAGACTAATAGACTCTTTGCTGATGGCTAGCCTCAAATGCCCCTTCTTTCTCCTCCTCCTCTCCTCCTCCTCCTCCTCCTCTTTCTTCTTACGAGCCTAGGTATAAAAGAACTTTTGTAAAGCAGGAGGCATGGTTCACCTAGATGAAATATAGGTGATTTTCTCTGGGAATGTCTTGATGGGGCTATTTTAACATAGAAATTAGCAATTTTTTCACCTGTGCGCACCAATATTAGATATGGTCTAAGATATTCGCATACATTGATGTGTAGTCATGCATAAAGTCCAGCTGTTTTTACTAGGAAATAGGATATGGATATCCAAGAGTGATTGTCTAGCTGGCTGTGAGGAGTCTGGTTCTGCTCTTTATGGGACTTCGTTTCCTTGTACCATTGTATGGTAGATTGACCTATCATATTTTTCGGAGTATAAGACGCACCTTTTTTCCCAAAAAAAGAAGGTGAAAATCTGGATACGTCTTATACTCCGGATGTAGCCCCGCCCAGCTTCTCAAACGGTGGTTTCAGAGGCTGAAAAAAGCATCAGAAACGAAGCTTCAGAAAAGAAGCCCCCAAACAGAGCTTCAGAGGCTTTTTTTTCTGAAGCTCTGTTTCAGAAGTTTCAGAGGCAGAAAAAAAAGCAAACAAAAAAAAAAAAAGCAAGGCACAGAGCTCACAACCAAGGAACCTGTTGCTAAAATTCACCTCTGGGAATAGCTGATTGGGGGTATTCCGGGAGGCTGATCCACCCGCCAATCAGCTTTTTTCTTATTTTCCTCCCCAAAAACTAAGGCGTGTCTTATATTCCGGTGCGTCTTATACTCCGAAAAATACGGTATGTACCTAAAAATTCAGTGGTGGGATTCAAAATTTTTTACTACCAATTCTGTGGGCTTGGCTTGGTGGGTGTGGCATTGGCTTGGTGGGCGTGGCATGGCTTGGTGGGCGTGGCATGGCTTGGTGGGCGTGGCTTGGTGGGCGTGGCAGGGGAAGGATACTGTAAAATCCCCACTCCCTCCCCAATCCAGGGGAAGATTACTGCAAAATCCCCATTTCCTCCCAATCAGCTGAGACTCGGGAGGCAGAGAATAGATGGGGGTGGGGCCAGTCAGAGGTGCTATTTACCGGTTCTCTGAACTACTCAAAATTTTTGCTACTGGTTCTCCAGAACTGGTCAGAACCTGCTGAATACCACCTCTGGTACCTATGCATTGGATCAGTTCCTTCTTTTGCTTGATTCAATTGTGGTGACACTCCAGAAGTGAAGTATGCAGCCAAGAGAGGAAGCAGCCTTGCGTTTTGCCCCATAAGGAGAAAAATCAGTCCTTTGGGTACCTTAAAATTTTGTGTAATGCTGTCCTCCAGAAACAGTATTCATGGCTCTTACCTAATTGACATTCTGCAACTAGTGAAATTATTATTATTATTGCAGTGAGCTTTTGGCCCCAGATGAGTGATTGAATTGAGCTTTGAATTGAATTTTATTATCATCTTGGGATTCAGACTGGATTTTGTTATTATGTTTTTCCTCTGCTAAATTGTTTTCCCATTGCACACTGCCCAGGATCCTTTGTGATTGGGTTGGGTTTATGAGCACTTGTCTCAGCAGAAGGAAAAGCTTCAACAGAAGCTTCTTTCAACAGAAGGAGCAGTTGCTGAATCTTCCAGAGCCCATAAACAAAAGCTTCTTGTTGATGAGACTGTGTCAACAATAGAACAGCTTCCTTAACAGAGCATGCATTCTTCATCTCTGGAAGTTTTAAAGAGGGGATGGATGGATGGGTGGGTGGGTGGGTGCATGGATGAATAAGTGGATGGGTGGGTGGATAATTGATCAGTCTTATAACCATATCGAAATGAAAAATAAAAATAAAATATGGGATTTAATCCCAAGGTAAAATAGATGAAAGAAAATACAGCAATAAAATATAGATGTGGTAAATGCAAGGAATCAACGTTCAGATACGTAAATACATCACCCTTACAGGATATCTCAATCTGTTCAATGTAACGGGTTCTTAGGCCAACGGCCTTAACTCTAAACTCAGCAGTTCTGCTCATGATATATAGATTAGAATGCAGGAGCAAATAGACCAATCTACAATTCAGATCCTGGGGGCTGTTTTTTCAAATAGGGACTTTAGGTCTCTACTTACTTAATTGTCAGACTCAATTTCATTGAGGGCCGCATCAGGGTTAGGGTTAGGGTTAGGGTTAGGGTTAGGGTTAGGGTAAGGGTTAGGGTTAGAGTTAGGGTTAGGGTTAGGGTTAGGGT
>WNWU01000035.1:3999148-4012189 GCA_012654045.1 Ptyas mucosa
GTGCATGGATGAACAAGTGGATGGATGGATGGATGGATGGATGGATGGATGGACAATGGGTGGGCACATGGGTATATGGGTGTGTGGATGGGTGGATGGATGGGTGGATGGATGGATGGGTAGGTGGGTGGGTGGGTAGATGGGTGGGTGAGTGGATGGATGGATAGATGGATTGGTGGATGAAGTGTCATCAAGTTGTTTTCAGCTCCTTTCATCATACTTGAGCCATTGTTTTCCAGTAAACAATTTCCAGTAATAACTAAGACCCAACTGCCTTTTTTTAAATGTCCAACCAGATGTATTTTCTAATTTTATTTATTTAATACATTTATATGCTACCCATCTCTCCAATAGGCAACTCCCAGATTCTAGGAGTAGTCTAGGACCAAGGACTTTTCTATTTGTTCCAATTAGAACTTTTAAGTTTACATTTTTCAAATGCTTTCAAGTTGCCTAAATTTTAGGTCTCTGTTTAGCCACTTGGTGGGAAGGAGGGAACGCTAACATTAGCAAAACATAACGATGAGCTGTCAGAGTAGATATTTTAACGTAGCAGATGCAGTTAATTAGACTTTTGTGGAATTTTACGGATATAATTTTCACTGCATATTAATTTAGCTACTTCTGCAGCAACTTTCTGGGTGACCCATCATAAAAGCATAGAAACAAATTCACCCAAATAAAGTGATTAATTAAGATAATCGGTTGAGAGAGTACTAAATAAGAGGAGCTTAAAAGGATAAAGTCACGATGGGTTAAAATGTCACTAAGGAATTTAAACAAAGACAGGTAGTCCTTGACTTTTGACCACAATTGGGACCATAATTTCCATTGCTAAACAAGGTGGTTTTTAAGTGCATCGTGGCCAATTTACCTTTTTTGCCACAGCTGTCAAGTAATTCACTGCAGTTGTTAAGTGAATCATGTGGCCATTAAGTGCAAGGACTGATTGTAGGACACTGTCTTCAGTGCCGTTGCAACTTTGAACTGTCACTACAAAGATGATTAGAGGACTGGAGGCTAAAACAGATGAAGAACGGTTGCAGGAACTGGGTATGTCTAGTTTAATGAAAAGAAGGACTAGGGGAGACATGATAGCAGTCTTCCAATATCTCAGGGGCTGCCCCAAAGAAGAGGGAGTCAAGCTGTTCTCCAAAGCACCTGAGGGCAGGACAAGAAGCAACAGGTGGAAACTAATCAAGGAGAGAAGCAACTTAGAACTAAGGAGAAATTTCCTGACAGTGAGAACAATTAATCAGTGGAACAACTTGCCTCCAGAAGTTGTGGGTGGTCCATCACTGGAGGTTTTTAAGAAGAGACTGGACAACTATTTGTCTGAAATGGTATAGGGCTTCCTGCCTGAGCAGGGAGTTGGACTAGAAGACCACCAAGATCCCTTTCAACTCCTTTATTCTATTCTATAAATATTCTATAACTAAATGAATGGTTGCAAGTTGAGGACTACTTGTAGTTAAAGGAGATGGGGATGTTTGGGTTTTATTTTATTTTTTTAAATAGTCTTTGTTGTTGTCAACAAGAATTTGGAGTGAATGTCGGACTTACCTACCTCTGAGGAGATTGTCCAAGTGGTGCTGGGAGTTTCCTGAGAAAGCCCAGCCCTAAACAGTTACTTAACGGAATAACAGAATTGGAAGGGACCTTAGAGGTCTTCTAGTCCAATCCCCTGCTCAAACAGGAAATCCTATACCAGTGATGGCTAACCTTTTTGCCATCAAGTGCCAAAAGTGGGGGGAGTGTGGGAGAAGTTGTGCGTGCACGTGCCCATACCCATAATTCAATGTGCCCTGCCCCCCATACATGCATGCATGACCCCCTTGCACTCCCACAGCTTTTGGCACATGATAGCATGGTGGGCCCGGTAGGCCCATTTTTCGCCCTCCCCAGGCTCCAGAGCCTTTCTAGGGGCCTGGAGAGGGCGAAAACAGCCTTCCCTCCCCTCCCCAAGGCCTTCCGGAGGCCGGAAACAGCCAGTTTTCCGACTTCCAGTCCCACCAGAGCTGAGCTAGAGCAACGCTCGTGTGCCCACCAACATGGCCCCGCATGCCACCTGTGGCATGTGTGCCATAGGTTCGCCATCACGGCCCTATACCATCTCAGACAAATGATTGTCCAATTCTTAAAGACCTCCAGTGATGGAACACCCACAACTTCTGGGGGCAAGTTGTTCCACTGATTATTTGTTCTCACTGTCAGGAAATTTCTCCTTAGTTCTAGGTTGCTTCTCTCCTTGACTTGTTTCCATCCATTGCTTCTTAATCCTGCTTTCTGGTGCTTTGGAGAAGAAGTTCACCCCATCTTCTTTGTGGCAGGTCCTCAGATATTGGAACACTGTTATCACATCAGCCCTAGTCCTTCTTTTCATGCTTGTTACGTGTTAGCATGAAATCGTATTCCAAGAAGACTTAATAAAAATGGACTTAGGAGAACCTTCGTGTGACCTGATGTTGAAAAAGTGGACATCAACATTCTCAAGCATCCTTTTCAGATCTCATGACATCCAGAGGTCTTTAAGATAAACAGAAATAAAACAAGTCAGAATTGTGTATTGAAAAAAAAATATTTTTAGCATGTTAAAGTTTTTCCTTATGCTGTCATTTCTAATTTAGGGAGATCTCTTAGAATTGATGTCAACCATAATGTATCATCACCTAGAAAACTGTTTTGGATTGGTTGTAAAACCTAATTTTCTCATGTTTCCACTTTTCCTGAATTACTATTGTTGTCCACATCAGCATTCCATATCCTTAATGATTTTGGAATTAAGTGGAACATTTAAAAACAAAATTAAAAATCCGGAAACACTGAATCTTCATGACATAAACATGTTCCTTTTGAGAGAAGATGTGAAAAAAAGGAAGAGAAGATGTAGGAAAAATATAGATCCCTGGTCCATGGAGGTCTTCTAGAATCATTCCAAATCTCTATTGGTGGCAGCAATGCCTCAGATAGAAAGTCCATACAGAGAGTGGTAAGGACAGCTGAAAAGATTATAGGAAGCTCGATTCCCTTTATTCAGGATGCGGCTTACAAGTGCTATGTGCTTAGAGCTCAAAACATTGTTAGAGACCCCACACACCTACTTCACAGTCTGTTTCTGTTGCGCCCCTCTGGGAGGAGGTTTCAAATTATTTCTAGCAGGACTACCAGATTCTCTAACAGCTTTGTTCCCTATGCCATCTGCCTGGTAAACTCACAAGATTCACTTTTCTCGCCATGTGTATACATCTAAAGTAGACTGTGTTGTTTCTCCGTGTCATATACTGTAATATATGTGGGTATATGCATAATTTTGTATTTATTTATTTTGTCATGTTTAGGTTGTGTATATTGGAGCTGGTGACTCTTTGAGAGCTGTATGCAATGAAATTTCATTTTAATGTATGCTGAGAAGTGTACATTCAAAGTGACAATACAGTTATTCTAATTTCTAAGTTCTAGGTGGGCAGAAGCTGAGGCAAGGAATGGGAACTCATCCTGTTGCGCAGTGCTCAGGTCTCAAACCTTTGCAGCTAACAAACTCAGCATTCTTAACCACACAGCCATTGATACCCGGAGTCTACAACAGTATTATCCAAATTGGTATTCTTTGCATATGAAGGTGTCTGTGCTTCAATTCAATGTTGACTCATATCACCATGATTCAGTCCTGACAGTAAATCAGTTTCGCCGGGACAGGGGTGAAGAAAATGCTTTACAGTTAAAAACAATAAAATGAACGTTAAGGAAAAGGAAAACTATTAATAGGGCATTTCCTCTGAGGAAGATCTTAGCGTGAGTGAGAAAAGTTGATTTTTAGAATGTGATAAGTATACTGTATCATCCTTTAACAATTTTAGAGGGGGAAAAAGAGATTCTATTTATAGCATTCCAGTTTTTGTATCAAGAATCACACCTAATCCATTTCCATGTCTTTCCTTATTATTATTATAAAGGCGGTTTCTTTTCCCGTGAGTTCTACAGTTTTACTCTATTATTGATTTATTATTTACTTCATTTATTAAATTTGCTGTGCATCTGGCTGTGAGGCAACGCTGTACTTTTCCTTGTGAGATAAACTTGAGAGTTGTTATCATTCCCATGTTAGAGTCAGCTCAGAACACAGCACTGGTAAATCAAGAGACTGATTTTGAACCTCCATATTACCTGCATACCATCTTCACCAGGCGTGGGTTCTAATTACCTTTACTGCCGGTTTGCAGCGGGGCCACACATGTGCGCTCGCTTTGCTTGCGCAGAAGCGTTTTGATGACTTCGGGGTCGGTGGGCGGAGCCTCGCGCCGGTTTTACTACCGGTTCTATAGAACCGGTGCAAACTGGGGGCAACTCACCACTGATCTTCACGCACAACATGCCAGAGTTCCAAGTAACATACCCACAGCAAACAAAAGTGAAAGTAATCAACCCTGTTACGCGGGGGTGAAATCCAGCAGGTTCTGATAGGTTCTGGAGAACCGGTAGCGGAAATTTGGATTAGTTCAGAGAACCAGCAAATGCCACCTCTGGCTGACCCCAGAGTGGGGTGGGAATGGAGATTTTGTAATATCCTTCCCTCAGGAGTGGGGAGGGAATGGGGATTTTGTAATATCCTTCCCTCAGGAGTGGGGAGGGAATGGGGATTTTGCAGTATCCTTCCCCTGCCACTCCCACCAAGCCACACCACGCCCACCAAGCCATGCTCACAGAACTGATAGTAAAAATATTTGGAGTTCACCACTGCTGTTATGGTACAGCTTAGACTCCCCCATTTGCTAGAGTAAGTGCATCCTTACTTTCACAGCAGCTTGTTAAAGCTGGCAGTAGGCTCCCAGATCAGGCCGGTAGATCCGGCAGCCACAAAACCACTTGTGGTCAAGTGGGAAATGCACTATGATGCCAACTGAGGCTCAAAATGGCCCCAGTCAGGTCGGCTTCAGGTTGACACAAAGCTTGTTTTACAGATGTGTCCTGGAGCCCAGGTGAGATTTAACTTCCATAGGAGTTTCCCCCAAAACTCCACCTCATTGGAGGTTAATACTGAGATGTATCAGGACCGGCAAAATGGTACCAGTGGGCTCCAAGCAGTAATGAGGGCTCAGTTGGGATCCATAGGATTAAATAATTTGTGGATAATGATCCAAATCTCATGAGACTGACACATTTCACAAGGGTCCAGGTGATGATGTTAACATCTAAAGATGTTTGAAAAAGAATTTTGGGAACAGTAAGTGTTGAATCACTGATTGATTCAAAGTTGGGAAAGGAGTCTGGCAAGGCTGTATATTGTCGCCCTGACTATTTACCTTATATGCAGAGCACATCATGAGAAAGGTGGGGCTAGATGAATCAAAAGTTGGAATAAAGATTGCCAGGAGAAATATCAACAACCTAAGATATGCAAATAATACCACTCTAATGGCAGAAAGCAAAGAGGAACCAAAGAGCCTCTTGTTGCGGGTGACGAAGGAGACTGCAAAAGTTGGCTTGAAACTCAACATTAAGAAAGCTAAGATCATGGCTCCTGGCCCTCTCAATTCCTGGCAAATAGATGAGGAAGAAATGGAGGTAGTGACAGATTTTATTTTCCTGGGCTCCAAGATCACCACAGATGGGGACTGCAGCCAAGGAATTAAAAGACGCTTGCTCCTGGGGAGGAAAGCTATGGCAAATCTAGATAGCTTACTAAAAAGCAGAGACATCACCCTGCATAAGTGCACCAGCGTGCCTACCGTCCCTGTCCTAATATTCCTTTTTACTTACTCTTTTCATGTATTTAAATTATGTTTATACTTTTACTTGTTATCTTATATATGCTTGACAAATAAATTAAATAAATAAATAAACAAACAAACAAACAAAAGTGTGTATAGTCAAGTCTATGGTTTTCTCAGTTGCAATGTCTGGCTGTGAAAGTTGGACCATAAGGAAGGCTGAGCGCCAAAGAATGGAGGCCTTTGAGCTCTGGTGTTGGAGAAGACTCCTGCGAGTCCCTTGGACTGCAAGGCTCCTAGGGGAGATCAACCCTGACTGCTCTTTAGAAGGCCAGATCCTGAAGAGGAAACTGAAACACTTTGGCCACCTAATGAGAAGGAAGGACTCCCTGGAGAAGAGCCTAATGCTGGGAACGATGGAGGGCAAAAGAAGAAGGAGACTGCAGAGAACGAGGTGGCTGGATGGAGTCACTGAAGCAGTCGGCATAAGCTTAAATGGACTCCAGAGGATGGTAGAGGACAGGAAGGCCTGGAGGAACATTGTCCATGGGGTCGTGATGGGTCGGACAGGACTTTGCAACTAACAACAACAAAGTGTTGTTCTAGTTTTCAGACTGGCCTATTGCAGGGTGTGTGTGTGTGTGTGTGTGTGTGTGTGTGTGTGTTTAAATATTTTTAAAATATAAAATAGAAATAAAGATAATGGACAAGCGGGAAGGAAAAGGGGACAGAGGGAATAGAGGAGGGAAGAGGGAAGAAGAAACAAGAAAGAAACAAAAAGAGACTTCTGACATTTTTGGTTTTGCAAATACAAAGCAAAGCTATAACGTCAACATTTTATAGTTATGCCACCGGCCAATATCCACCAGCTATTTCTATAACAGTAACCCACTTAATTGGCAAAACCCAAAGTTTCTTTTTTCTCTCTCTTTCACGCAAAAAGTCCAGAAATGGTTTCCAAATAACCACAAAACTATTTACATTCTTGTCCCTAATTCTTGGAGTCACCTTCGTCACCTCTGCCAATTCCATCATTTTTTCAATCCAATTCTCCATTTGGGGGAGGAGGGGATGTTAGGCTATTGCAATATGTTCTTGAAGCTGCCTTTCATAACCATGAAAAAAAAACAAACTTCCCTTAGTGCAGGATGCAACTGCTGGCTTGGTAATGGGTAAGAAGATATAACTGTTTTTGCAGTTTTACAATGCATTCTGGGCATTACATTAGCTGGCTATATATTTCCCAGCAGAATTCAAAGTGCTAGCTATTATTTAGGAAGTCTTACATGGCTTTGACCCAGATTTCCTTCTGGACCGTCTTCTCCAAATAGAGTCTGCCCATCTTTTGCAATTAAACTAGGACTGGGAGATGTCGGGTCCCTGCCTCCTCAAGATCCAGGCAGTAGATTTTTTTTCTGCCGGTGCTTCAGTTGTGTGAAATGGGTTAATTTTAACTTCCTTATTGCCTAAACATTGTACCAATATGAAAGATCAAATAAGAGAAGCAAGGAACAAGGACGATACAACACAAGGGAAAAATAGTACCACACTCTTCTCCTTCCTTGCATTATTTTTCTCCCAAATAGCTACTACTTAGGCTTTCAACTTTGTTGCTTACATTTATTTCAGTCATTTGTTCTGTGACCAACTTCCCTCTTTTCTTCAAAATCCACAATCTAAATGTGTTAGCTCGCCTTGCTATAAAATACATCTTATGTAAGGGAGCCATTCCTGCTTGAATCTACTTAGATTTCTATTGTGTATTGTAAAATAGTTTCCCCCTTGAGATCTAGTGGCCCATATCAAACTTCTTACGGTGTTGTGTTGTTTCGGTTTGGGGTTTTTTTGTGAAAACTGCAACAATCTGCCTTTATCCCAAATCTGCCTTTTGCCTATGTGTCATGAGCTGATGTAGTTAATTTTTAAATGATAAAGTTATATTTTAATTGTTTTTTTAAAAAATTCCGTTTCGGCTTTTGGCTTTGATGGTTATTTTCTTTGGAGGGTTTATTGGTGGTTGCTTGGAATCTATTCAAGCAGTCAAGCATAAGCGACAGAATATAGAAACAAGTAAATAATTTCAGAAATTAACAATTCTCTGAAGTGTGCAGTTGACATTTTATGAGATGAGCCAATAGTATGAGTTTTCGGGCAAGTTTACAAAATTATTCTTGGATCAGTGCTGACAAGAGTAAGAAAGCAGTTATCTCAGGGAATAATCCATAAATGTTGACAAGTTTAAGTCACATTTGCTTGCCAAAGGAAGGAGAAGAAGGGGGAGGAGGGCAGAGGTGGTATTCTGGGGAACCGGTAGCAGAAATTTTGAGTAGTTCGGAGAACCGGTAAATACCACCTCAGACTGGCTCTGCCCCCATCTATTCTCTGCCTCCCGAGTCTCAGCTGATCAGGAAGAAATGGGGATTTTGCAGTAACCTTCCCTTGCCTCACCCACCAAGCCATGTCCATAGAACCGGTAGTAAAAAAAAATTGAATCCCACCACTGGAGGAGGGGGAGGGGGAGGAGGAGAGGGATCTTTGGTGTTCTCTGACCTTGACTGTTTTCTTATTGGCTTTGAGGACCTCTATGCTACACGAGTCAAAAAGAGGGCTGTGAAAATATTTACAGATCCCTTGCATCCTGGACATAAACTATTTCAACTCCTACCCTCAAAACGACGCTATAGAGCACTGCATGTCAGAACAACTAGACACAAGGACAGTTTTTTTTCCCGAACGCCATCACTCTGCTAAACAAATAATTCCCTCAACACTGTCAAACTATTTACTAAGTCTGCACTACTATTAATCTTCTCATCGTTCCTATCACCCATCTCCTCCTATTTATGACTGTATGACTGTAATCTTGTTGCTGGTATCCTTAAGATTCATATTGACTGTTTCCTAGTATGATTCAATTCCTTATTTGTACCTTATGACTATCATTAAGTGTTGTCCCTTATGATTCCTGACGAATGTATCTTTTCTTTTATGTACACTGAGAGCATATACACCAAAGACAAATTCCTTGTGTGTCCAATCACACTTGGCCAATAAAGAATTCTATTCTATTCTATTCTATTCTATTCTATTCTATTCTATTCTATTCTATTCTATTCTATTCTATTCTATTCTATTCTATTCTATTCTATTCTATTTCATTACCAAACTAGGTATCATCATCATCAGCGCCAGGAGGTAGGAGGAGGAGGTACCTGAAGGTCCAACCCACTTCCTGTACACAGGGACCAAACAAGACCCCACTTGCGAAGCTTCTGGCTTTGTCCATTTCCTGGAGAGGATTTCTACTCTACTGCCCAGGGGTGCAGTGCCAAAACTGGGGTGCAGCTAGAACCCCTTCTCACTTTTTCCCTTGTTATGCTAAAACAGGGGAAAACAAGGCAGACCTTCTTTGAAAAAGCAAGAAACCAAGATGCCATGATGCCTGATGTTTTGAAAAGGCAGAGAAAGAGGTGGGGGATGAAATAGCAGTTTCCACCAATGAGAAGCCGCCCCACCCTTTAGCTGTTGAGGAAGTACTGCAAAACAACTCAGCTTTCCTCTAGAATTATATATAGCACAAATTGAGCTACATACAGTTCACTGAAATCATTCAGATTTGTAGAGGCCTCGTGATGGTCCGGCAATATGACAGAATAGCAGAGTCAGAAGGGACCTTGGAGGGACCCACAACTTCTGGAGGCAAGTTGTTCCACTGGTCAATTGTTCTCACTGCCAGGAAATTTCTCCTTAGTTCTAGGTTGCTTCTCTCCTTGATTAGTTTCCATCCATTGCTTCTTGTCCTGCCCTGAAGGTGCTTTGGATACTCCTTCTTCTTTGTGATAACTCCTCAAATATTGGAATATTGTTAGCACTGCTATGCAAAGAGAATGCTCATTTCAGATCAGAGTATTTCTAATGGATGGGTAGACACCAAAAAGTCCAGCTAGACCCAATTATACATTAGATTTTCTGTCTGAATCTATACTTGTTATATGGCTTATTGGTGATACTAGGACTTAGGGACTTTTAAGCCAGTGGGCTTATATGGATTCATCTTTTACACCCCTTTATACTGTTTCTCTTTGTTCTTTCTCCCTCTACAGGAATTCTAAGATAAGAAGGAAAAGGATGAGTTGATGGATGACAGAATCTGATGCATCTTTGTTGACAGAAGGATGATTTTGAATACATTCTAAATGCAAAACAACACATTTTACATCATTCACGTGATGATGTCATCAGATGGATTATATCACTTACTTTCCCTGAAAATACCCATTAGGAAGGGTAGGATCAGGGGTGAAATCCAGCAGGTTCTAACAGGTTCTGGAGAACCAGTAGCGGAAATTTTGAGTAGTTCAGAGAACTAGCAAATACCACCTCTGGCTGGCCCCAGAGTGAGGTGGGAATGGAAATTTTGCAATATCCTTCCCTTGCCACACCCACCAAGCCACGCCCAGAGAACCAATAGGAAAAAATTTTGGATTTCACCCCTGGGTAGGATCTGATACATCCAGTTTTCTTTTGCATATTCAAGAATGCGGAGGGTTTCTGAGCTCTTGCTTGTAAAGTATTACAATTTTCTGGCTGGATTCATGCAACGGATTAAATCTATGTTTAACTGAATCATGTTTTGCTGAATCGGTCCAATTGCCAGAATGCACAAAACACACGGAGTGACGAAGCAGCTAAGCATATTTTTTTACTCCCGGACAGGAGATTTATATTTTGCTTTTTGTTCAGGAATTCAAAGTGTCATAGGTTGTAGTTCCTTCTCCTCTTTTTGTCTACAACCTTGTGAGATATAGTTTGGGCTGAGAGGGAGGGACTGGCCCAAAGTCCCATCCCGTCCTGTCCCGTCCCCCAGTTTCCGTGGGGAGGCTAGACTAGAAGTAAGTTTCCCCGTTCCTTTGTTCAGCTCTTTAACCACTGCACCACACAATTGCATATGAATCAAGCAGCTCAGACAAGACAGGAAAAAAAAAGTGGCTTTCCTTTTGGCCGGATTTCCAAACTCTTACAACAACAGCCCTAATATAATTAGGCAGCCAACAAGTGAAGGCAGGTAGGTTATATGAAGAAACTCAGGCACGCTGCATTTATCCTAAAACATGTTGAAACATAAAGGAGAAAGTGTGGCTGAATGAAGCAACCCATTCTTACTACTGTACGGACCAAGTTATCTTTTTTTGAAAGGACTTAGCCCCACCCTAGCCAAGGAGGGGCTTGTGTGCCTTTTCTTTTTAAACGGAGCTGGCTGCATCTGCGAGCTGACTCTGTTCAGAGCATTCTCTCTTACTGGGACTGAGGAAATAGCAGCTTGTTTTTGATGGCCAGCTAATTTTTGCTTTATGTCTTTCTCATCAACCCGGAAAGGCAGATTTCCTTCTTTCTAGTTTTTTTTTTTTTCCCCATCTCCCTGGAACTGAAGTCATTTTTCCCACGGTATCACTTTGTATCTGCAGGTGGAAGATCACCTGCTTAGCTTGGAAGGGAACGAGAAGCTTCAAGGGACAACTGTCCAGAGACCTTCCTTGCAAGTAAGTCATTTTGCTGAAATCAGAAGCGTTCCTGGCTTTAGTTAAGTTGCAGTCTTTGGGAAAAAAAAACTTTACCGTTGGGGAGAGAATGTGCTGGGTGGGTTATGTTTCCTCATTGACATTTTTTCTTTGCCAAAGTAGAATCCGTTCTATTTGGTCCATGCTTCTGCTGAGCAATGGTTGAGATGACCATCAAATGAACGCGGTAGACTTAAGGAGAAAAAAAATGGGGATCTAGGAGCTGAATTTCTCTCTTTCATTGATGGGTTATCCTCCCCCCCCAAAAAAGAACAAATAGTTTTAGAATCGGGAACTGATATCTTTTCATTAAGACGAGAGATGCTTGTCTTCTAGTCCAACTAGAAGTGTGTCTTAGACTCTCTATCGGGAGAATCTCCAGAACAATTTAAGGACTTGAAGGCACTTACTTTGGAGCACGTGAATGCTTGGCTTTGCATGCAGAGGCTGATGAGGCTTGCACAATTCTTTTTATGACTGCTATTATCACTATTCCTTTACTGAATGAGAGAGAGAGAGAGTGAGAGATTCCTCTGTCTTCAAATACACAAGTTATGAATCATATTCACCCCATTATCGGTGCCTGACGGCTTGATTCAACTCAATCCGGTTAATATTAGGAATCTCATCCTTATTGCATTTGGCATGGCATTAAACTGTGCCCTTATGAGGATGGGGGAAAGGGGATGCTAAAAGGTTTGCTTGCCAAATGGATGATTCAGTGATAGTTGGTGCTTGTCCCCTTCGTATCTGAGAGGACATGGATTCTGGAGGCTGACCAGCAACCCTCCATTCATATGTCCTCATGAATAAGGAAGACAAAAACTTGCTACCGGTTTGTTTTTTGCCTACCTTGAACTTATAGCCTTACCTGCTTGCCTATTTTAAACAGAGCTTGGGCACTTTGGCATTCTGCCTATGTTGATCCATTCACTCTTTCTACAAAGCATTCGTTGAGTTACTGGGTGAGAAGAGGAAGGAATCATTGAAGGTGTTAGAAGGTGCACTGCAAAATATTTATCCAGAAATACTTATTTCTGAAAATAGAATAGAATGGAATGGAATGGAATGGAATGGAATGGAATGGAATGGGGCTCCCCTTGGGGTGCGCCCGAAGGCTCCAGCTGGTGCAGAATGCAGCTGCGCGGGGGATTATGGAAGTGATGGGGCGCTCCCATGTGACTCCTCTCCTGCGCAAGCTGCATTGGCTCCCGCTGGACCTCCGGGTGCGCTTCAAGGTGTTGGTGATCACCTTTAAAGCGCTCCATGGCTTAGGGCCGGGGTACTTACGGGACCACCTTCTGCCACCGATTGCCTCCCACCGGCTGGTTCGCTCCCACAAAGAGGGCCTCCTCAGGGTGCCGTCAGCCAGACAATGCTGGCTGGCGACCCCCAGGGGGAGAGCCTTCTCTGTGGTGGCGCCCACCCTCTGGAACAATCTACCCCCAGAGATACGAGTAATTCCCGACCTCCGGACTTTTCGTCGGGCCCTAAAAACCCATCTTTTTCGACTAGCCGGACTGGCTTGATTTTATGCTGTTTTTATATAATGATACTGATTTAAATTTTAAATTTAGAATTCGAAATACCTTTTAATTATATGAGCCAAATTATTTAATTTATTTTAAAACTATTTTAATTTTTATATATACATGTTTTATTTTGGCTGTTCACCGCCCTGAGTCCGAAAGGAGAAGGGCGGTATAAAAGTATGAATAAATAGAATAGAATAGAATAGAATAGAATAGAATAGAATAGAATAGAATAGAATAGAA
>WNWU01000035.1:4012199-4044545 GCA_012654045.1 Ptyas mucosa
AATAGAATAGAATAGAATAGAATAGAATAGAATAGAATAGAATAGAACAGAATAGAATAGAATAGAATTCTTTATTGGCCAAGTGTGATTGGACACACAAGGAATTTGTCTTTGGTGCATAGGCTCTCAGTGTACATAAAAAGAAAGGATACATTTGACAGGAATCATAAGGGACAACACTTAATGATACTCATAGGGTACAAATAAGCAATCGAATCATACTAGGAAACAGTCAATATAATTTGTAAGGATACAAGCAACAAGGTTACAGTCATACAGTCATAAGTGGAAGGAGATGGGTGGTAGGAATGATGAGAAAATTAATAGTAGTGCAGACTTAATTAAATAGTTTGACAGTGTTGAGGGAATTATTTGTTTAGCAGAATGATGGCGTTTAGGAAAAAACTGTTCTTGTGTCTAGTTGTTCTGGAACTAGTTCTGGATTTCAGTCTGGTGTTCTAAAGCTATTCTCTAAGGAGGGGGTGTCCAACCTTGACAACGTTAGGACTTGTGGACTTCAGCTCCTAGAATACCCCCCAAACAACTCCATTCTGGGAGCCGAAGTCCACAAGTCTTAAAGTTGCCAAGGTTAGACACCCTTGTTCTAAAAGCTGACAAGGAGGCAGAAAAGTAGGATGAGATTCTGAAACAACTGGACCATCAAGGTAGGAATAGATGGCAGCTCAGTGGTACTTGAGAGACATTTTAGGATTTTCATCTGAACGTTAGAAGGGAAGTGTTGAGGTCTTGCTTTTTACACATAGACCTAATATGAATCAATAGAGAAATAAGGACCCTTCAGCCATAAGTTATCCTCAGTTTTCAGGTATAATGAACATTGTTGCATACTCCTGATGGAAAGTCACTACGGTCCAATGGAAACTTGTTCGGTTTCAACCAGGAAGATCTAGTTTGATTAATTCCCAACCGTGCCCCGAATATTATTGGAGTCTTTACATTTAACTAATCTAGCAGGATGTAATAAAGATTTAAAATGAGATTTAATTTTATCAGTAAGAACCAAAATGGTAGATCCTACTTTCAGATAACATACTGGAGAAGAGAGACATTTGTAATAGATTTTGGCACATGTTTTGGCTAAGTCTCAGTCCAGAGCAGACCAATTTGGTCCAATTGGACTAGGTAAATTGAGGACCCAGTTTGTGGGGGCAATAAGCTGACTTTGTATAAATATACAAAAGTATGAAGGCTATTGCTTAGCGCATTGTAAGCCGCCCTGAGTCTCCGGAGAAGGGCAGCATATAAATCAAATTAAAAAAATTAAATTAAAAATTTTTTTAAAAAATTGTAGGACTTCTCAAGACTACAGAACTGCCCCAAACTGATTGGGTGTTACCACGATGCTTTGAAAGTGTTTTGTGATTTCTAAAAGTTTCAGAAAGCCATACATTGTGCCCGAGTTAGAAATCATGTTCTTTTCAGCTTTTTACCTGGAAAAATTGGAAGGGAAAAATGGAAAAGACATGTCTACCTTTTATTAGGCACTCTCACTTTTTAATAGTAGCCAAGTAAATTTTGCATGCTCAAATCCGTGCGTAAGCGGATTTATGGAAGCTGGCCATCTTTCAACATTCCTCCAAATGTTGTGATGCAATTCTCCAGTCAAAACCTGCATGCAAAAGTACATTTCAGTAAAAATAATGTCCATGAATATATTAGAGGAATTGTGTGTGTGTGTCTGTGTATGTGTACAAAATATGTGGTTTTCCACAAAGTATCTATGCACAGAGAAATGGGGAAGAAAGCTTTGTGCAAAAGTAGAAAACTGAACTGAACTGAAGGACAGTTCACACGGAAGGAAAAAAAAAGCAAAATTGATGGTTTTATAAATTCTTTTATTGATGCATTCATACATTAAAGAATTTAACAAAATAATTTATTAAATAAACCGTCATGGAACAGTCTATAAAAAGGTTAGATATTTGTTCGGATAGACCTCTGGGCATTTCTTTGGTGCAATCCAGCTCTAATCCAGCAATTGCTTAACCCAGCCATTGCAACATTTTGGGACTTGAAAAATCAATGCAGCCACTTCTTTCTCTTCTGCATTCATCCGTGACCTTGCCTTCGGCAAAGGTTGTCCAGTTGACATCACAGCTCTTGAGAATACATGGGGAAATGAGAACGCATTATACAGGAACAGTCTAAAGTTGAGCTTAGGGACCCAAAGCATGCATACCTGTTTTAGAATCGTAGACTCAAAGGGCTAGAAAGGATCTTGAAGATCTTCTAGTCTGAGGGTCTCCAACCTTGGCAACTTTAAGCCTGGCGGACTTTAACTCCAGCAAAGCTGGCTGGGGAATTCTGGGAGTTGAAGTCCACCAGGCTTAAAGTTGCCAAGGTTAGAGACCCCTGTTCTAGTCTGATCACCTGCCAAGGCAAAAGTCTACCATCTCAGACAAATGATTGTCCAAGCCTTGAGCCTTGGTGGCGCAACAGACTAAACTGCTGTTAAAGTAGCACTTAGCTGCCAGCTGCCTGCAATTACTGCGAGTTCAATTTTCACCAGGCTCAAGGTTGACTCAGCCTTCCATCCTTTCTAAGATAGGTAAAATGAGGACCCGGTTTGTGGGGGCAATAAGCTGACTTTGTATAAAAATAGAACACCGCTCGGGGGGGCCCAAAAGCCCTACTAAGCAGGTATATACAAAAGTATGAAGGCTATTGCTTAATGCATTGTAAGCTGCCTTGAGTTTCTGGAGAAGGGCAGCATATAAATCGAACTAATAAATGAATAAGTAAGTAAGTAAGTAAATTAATCTTTTCTTGAAAACCTCCAGCGATGGAGCACCCACAACTCTTCTAGCCTTACATGTAAAACTGAACAAATTATAAAAAGCAATTTTAGGATTTCCACAGTTTAGTTCCCCAACCTATAAGTGTTACCTGCTGGTGGAGAAAACTGCCACTGGGGATTCCCCTTAATATTTGATAGAATAACAAGGAACTTAAGAGGGAGTGTCTATTTACTTGTCAAGGGCACAGTGGTTTATCGTAACAAATTCTACACCCAAGCCAGTTTAAATTCTTATAACTGTTTACAGATCTCTTTTCACTGTGCTTAGAATTGCATACTTCTTCTACCTGTATCTTTCCATCTTTAATTAACGGATGCGCTTATCTTGTTCACAGTTTGACTGTATATTACGTAAGTTGTATTATTGTCCTGACCTTGTATTTAGCTTCATTTGGTTTATGTTTGTGCCTCTTTACTTTTTTTTTTTTGGTATGTTGTGATTGACTTTGACCATGTTTTTCAATTAGCAGTTTCAATTATCATTTTTAACAACAACGATTCTTGATCTTTTTCCATTAATTGTATACATAACCAATTAGCAAAATAGTATTTAAACTTTAAAAAAAATCACAAATGAGATCACCTCAAACAAGGTAAAAATGTGAGCCAAGAAAGGAAAGAAGAAAAATAAATTTTAAACACTGCCTTATATTTTATATTTATCAATAATTACTGATTTATTAATGAAAACACTATTGTAATTCCATCAGTACAAATATTATAAAATATTACAAATATTAACTACAGTAACTTTGACCATTTTCCTCAGCTTCCTTATTCTCAATCTGTCTGCCTATTTTTGTTTTTTCTTTTGCAACTTTACTGATTTGTGCTGCCTTCATGTTCCAGTATGATTGTCAATTTTTTAATATAGTTTCACAACTGTCATTCAAGATCCGTGCTACAATTTCCAGCCTGTTTTAGTTTATTCTTAGTTTCCCTGTTCTCACTTTTACCCATGTTCATATTTTATATTTTTAATATTAACCAAGGAGTGAGAAAAAAAAAACTTTGAGTGGTCCTTGGTACTCTCTGAGCTTGGTTGTTTTCTTGAGGTAACATCATCAGTGCTAGTCAATGTTATCTAGTCTAGGGGACACCAACCTTTCGGACCTCAGGGACCACTAAATTTATAATTTTAAATCCTGTGGACCAGTAATATGATCTGTCTAATGACCGGCTGGGTGGGCGTGGCTAGGTTGTCATGTGACTGGGTGGGCATGGCCAACTCAATGTCACTCATGTCAAGGGGCACCTCGCCAGCTTCTACTCGCCCCTCCCCTCCCAGCCCCTCGTCTGCCCACCCAGGCTCCTCAGGGCCCCAACAGGAAGCAGTTGTTGGAGCTAAGTAGTCACCACGAGAAAGAATTGGCAAAACAGCTCAGTTCAATTGGATCTGACCGAGAAGGAGGCTCAGTAGAAGCACCTCACTGAAGACTACGAGCATAGGCTTTCCAAGCAGAGGGAAGACCTGAGGGAGTACAAGGCCAGGTATCGGCGCCTGGAGGCTCAGTGGGTTGAGATGGTCAGCCAGTTCCAAGCCATGAAGCAGTCCCACTGGAACAAGGTCTCTTGGCTCTTCGCCACCAGCGGCACTTCCCTCCAGCCTACACCCAAAGCCCTGCACAAGGAGGCCGAAGCAGACCCCAAGTCGGAATTTCTGTCCCCCTCCAACCCACACAAAAAGAAGGGGGAGACTCTCTGCAGCAACACAAACATTCATTGCACGTATCTATTTCAGGGGCCGTAGTTTAAGGACTCCTGATTTAGTGCAATATAAAAATTGCAAATAATTTTTCTGCGGACCACCAACATTTTCTCCCGGACCACCAGTGGTCCACAGACCACCAATTGGTGACCGCTGACATCCTAGTCAGTTATTTAGTTTGAAATATCTCTCAGAAAGCAACCAAGCTCAGGGAGCACCCAGGACCCCTCATTTTAATCCTGAGCTACAAATAATCTCCTTTCTTGAAAACAACTTTTTCCATTTGCCCCAGTGGACAATGTCTTTTCATGCTAGGCACTGGGCCAGCCTGTCTGTTTCATGTTTGGATTGTCAGATGTGACTCACAGCTGCAAGCAGTTTATCAGTTTATCAGACTCTAAGAAAAACTATTTATTTTGCCCTTTTTTCAGCCAACTAAATGGGGAGAGGAAGAACACTTAAGGAATGAATGGAATCCCTAGGCTGAAGCCAAGCATCTAAAAAGACACTGGACCGAAAGGGAGGGAGAAAGATGAGGAATGAAATTCATGAATAAGAATAGCAGTGATAAAGAAAAGGAGAAGATGCATGGAAGGCAGGCTATTCCTGTTGACTTCTGCTGCTCCATTTACCTGACAGATGACTCAGTAGAAGAGAATATTCTACTGAGTAGCTCAGGGTTGAACTGTAAACTCCTTTGGTGCTCTCTAAACTTGGTTTTCTTGCAAACATTTCAGTTGTCTTATTCGTAAACAGAGAGCAAATCCCACTTCCTTTGAGCACTGATATGGTTACCTAGTTGGGTAATGAAACATCTTCAAGAAGACCACAAAGCTCAGAGAGTACCAAGGATCACATAGTTCTCTTCCTCTTCTTCTTCCTCCTTCTCATCCTCCTCTCCACAAACTCCTCTCCCTTCTAGCACTGATGATGTTACCTAGTTACCTAGTTGGGTAAGGAAACATCTGCAAGAAAAGAACCAAGTTCAGAGAGTACCAGGATCACACAGTTGTCGTCGTCCTCCTCCTCTCCACAAATCCCTCTCCCATCTAGCACTGACAATGTTATTTGAGCATCTGCAAGACATCTGCAAGAAAAGCTCAGAGCTCCAAACTCAGAGAGCATCAAGGACTCCACATTGACAGATGACTGCCCAAAATTATAATCTTCAATTGAAAAAAAAACCTACCAGTTTATATTTTCCATAAAGCAAGACGGGAAAATGATCCATTTCAGCAGTAATCTTTTCATAGTTCAGTCACAGTATAGATAACACTGAATTAAATGCCTGGTTTGACTTTACATAATCTCTTCTCATCTCCATTTTAGGAAGTTTTTTTTAATGGTAAAAACAGTTGCTTTTGGGGGGTGGAGGAAACAATTTCTGTTTAAAAAGGCAAAATGTGCCTTTGCAAAGTATATCCTGCAGCAGGTCTCAGCAATTACCTCTTTTGACCACTGGGTTAAAACTAAAGACAACAGTTGAATGAACATCTGGATAACCACTAATTAAACCTAAAGGCAACATTTGGATGAATATCTGGATAACCACTAATTAAAACTAAAGACAACAGTTGGATGAACATCTGGATAACCACTAATTAAACCTAAAGACAACAGTTGGATGAACATCTGGATAACCACTAATTAAAACTAAAGACAACGGTTGGATGAACATCTGGATAACCACTAATTAAACCTAAAGACAACGGTTGGATGAACATCTGGATAACCACTAATTAAACCCAAAGACAACAGGTGGATGAACATCTGGATAACCACTAATTAAACCTAAAGACAACGGTTGGATGAACATCTGGATAACCACTAATTAAACCCAAAGACAGTGGTTGGATGAACATCTGGATAACCACTAATTAAACCTAAAGACAGTGGTTGGATGAACATCTGGATAACCACTAATTAAAACTAAAGACAACGGTTGGATGAGCATCTGGATAACCACTAATTGCTCATCCCTGACAAATTACAGGCCTGGTTGACACTTCAGGCTAATCCATTGACTGGACTCCCAACAACGGTGCTTAACCAGATCAGTTACAAACCTAATGACTTAGTTTGCTTAACACGCTAACCCTGGCTAGTTTTTAGCCTTAATCAGGTCAGTTACAAATCCAGCAGCTTTGTTTGCTTTAACGTAGTCAGCTAGGCTGATCGTTTTATTGCTTGCAATGTTCTATGAAATCAGGAATCTGATTAGCTTCTAATTCTATGTGGAAAATCAGAAAATAGGTCAATTCAGCCACCGGTTTAAGCCGGTTATTGGAACCCAGGCATTCTGCAAACTCTTATTTACATAACCCAAAGAATATTGAAACCTCAAACTGGGTGAACTTTACCAAAATTGTGGGTGCACCTTCTAAAAAATTTCAAAAATTGTTACCACCTTTTCATTTTGAATGTGGAAGGAGATGCATGAGAGCTGATTCACATTTCTGACAGTTGCAGTGTCCCGGGGCCATGCTGCAATCCTCTTTTGTGACCTCCTGACAAGCAAAGTCAGTGAGGAAACCGGATTCATTTAACAACCGTGTTACTCATTTAACAACGGCAGTGATTCCATTAGCAAATGTGACAAGAAAAGTCATAACATGGGGCAAAACTCTACTTAACAAAATAGGTTTGGGGCTCTGTTGTGGTTGTAAGTCGAGGTTTACCTGTATAGGACTGGAGCAAAATCCTTTAAAGTACAGATAATCCTTGACTTACAACAGTTCATTTAGTGACCATTCAAAGTTACAGCAGCCCTGAAAAGAATGACTTATGACCAGTGGTGGGTTTCAAATTTTTTTACTACCAGTTCTGTGGGCGTGGCTTGGTGGGCGTGGCATGGCTTGGTGGGCGTGGCTTGGTGGGTGTGGCAGAGGAAGTATACTGCAAAATCTCCATTTTCTCCTGATCAACTTGGGAGGCAGAGAATAGATGGGGGCAGGGCCAGTCAGCATTTTTACTACCAGTTCTCCAGAACTGGTCAGAACCTGCTGAAACCCACCTCTGCTTATGACCATTTTTCACACTTACGACCATTGTGGCATCCCCATGGTCATGTGATCAAAATTCAGATACTTGGAAACCGACTTGTATTTATGACCGTTGTAGTATGGTGACATCAGGTGGCCATTTTTTTCAACCTTCTGACAAGCAAAGCCAATGTGGAGGAAGGCAGATTCACTTAACAACCGTGTTACTAATATATCACTTGCAGTGATTCACTTAACAACTGGCATGAAAAGTCATAAAATGGGGCAAAATTCACTGAAGAAGCGTCTTGCTTAGCAACAGAAAATTTGGGTTTAATTGTGAATGTAAGTCAAGGACTACCTGTATACCTAATTTCAATTAGATTTAGAAGTAAAGCAAGATCATTTGTTTTAGCTTGGGCAGAAAAAGAGCCCTGGTGGCGCAGCAGACTAAAGCACTGTAAAGCACTGTTATTAACATCAGCTGCCTGCAATTACTGCAAGTTCAAATCTCACCAGGCTCAAGGTTGATTCAGCCTTCCATCCTTTCTAAGGTAGGTAAAATGAGGACCCAGATTGTGGGGGCAATAAGCTGACTTTGTATAAATATACAAAAGTATGAAGGCTATCGCTTAACGTATTGTAAGCCGCCCTGAGTCTCCGGAGAAGGGCGGCATATAAATCAAATTTTTTTTAAAAAATTAGTGGCTACTTTCTTGTAAATGGCCTCCAGAACTCAAGAACCATGTACGGAATCTGTCCCCAGTTGCACACTCTGGATGTAAGCCTTCCCGGATTGATCCAAGAGTGGGGTTAGCCTAAGATGGTGCTGAAAAATATTTCCAGTTGCCCAATTCTGTTATTTCCCTGCAAAAGCGCCTTTTCTGATCCAGCCTTAGTCTCAGGGTGCTTGCCAACTTTTTTTTTCCAACAGTCTCTTAGTCACTCTTTTAAGTGGACTTTATTGCAACACATATCTGCAAATAGTAATTATGAAAGGCTGGCATGATTTCATCCTTTGCCAAAAATACACTGAATAACACACACACACACACAAATAAAACAGACACTGATCATCTGTCAAATTAATCTTCATTATCGCCATAGGCCAGCTTAATAACATTGTTCATATATACAAATTCTTATATGGTATATATCTGGAATATGTCTCAGCCAACTTTTAGAGTTAAGCTTTTCTAAAAGCAGCATTGCTCAATAATGTAAAATACAATAAAGTGCGTTCAAGAGATCACATTGGATGAGGGTTTTTACAACTTCAAAACACTTATACTGTGTTAACACTTATAACTCTAAGGCTCCAGTAGATAATTAATTTGATTTTTTTTTGTCATGGGGCTTCGTGGTACTAACCTTAAGAGACCTTTCTTGACTTTCCTTCTAAAGGTGATACTTTTACAGGTTGCTTTCTTTGATTTAGAGATCATGCTGTCAATATTTAATTTCAGCTATATGTCTGTACAGGGACGCGGTGGCTCAGTGGCTAAGCTGCTGAGCTTGTCGATCGAAAGGTCGGCAGTTCAGCGGTTCGAGTCCCTAGTGCCACATAATGGGGTGAGCTCCTGTTACTTGTCCCAGCTTCTGTCAACCTAGCAGTTAAAAAGCACATAAAAATGCAAGTAGGAAAAATAGGGACCACCTTTGGTGGGAAGGTAACAGCGTTCGGTGCGCATTTGGGGTTTAGTCATGCCAGCCACATGACCACGTAGACGTCTTTGGACAGCGCTGGCTCCTCAGCTTTGAAACAGAGATGAGCACCGTCCCCTAGATTCGGGAACGACTATGTGCGAGTGGAACCTTTACCTTTACCTTTATGTCTGTATAAAAAGAAGAGAGACAAAGAGAGAGAGAGAGAGAGAGAATAAAAGTGCTCTACATGCCCTACTGAAGCTAATTGTACTTATCAGATGCATGATAGTGAGAATTCTAAGCAATTCAGAGAATATGCTTCAAATGGGCAATCTTACGCATGTACAAGCAGCCTCCAGGTTAAGACTGTCTGACTTACAAATAACTCGTACTTACAAACAGACTGCCATTAGAGCCTATTATATTTTAAAATTGAGTTAAATACAATGGTTCGTAATAAGAAACGTAGGCTCTACTTTGTGACGTTCATGAAAACATTGTATGAAGTGGTGGGATTCAGCCAGTTCGCACCACTTCGGGAGAACCGGTTGTTAACTTTCTGAGCATTTGGCAAACTGGTTGTTGGAAGAAATCTTTAGGGCAGAGATCCGGTTGTTAAATTACTTGAATCCCACCACTGATTGTATGGCTTCAAGAGTTCATCGGCTTCAGGGAGGACAACGCCTTCTGACATTGGAAGCTGGATCACATTGCCATTCACACTGGATTGAGTGTGTAACTTTACATTTGACTTAATTGTTTTATGGAGTGCTTGGTTGCGCTTACGTTTTCATCTTACATTTTCATCTTACCTAGCTTTGTAACCAACCATGCTTTCAAAGTGTAAATCTGATGCAATTGCTAGTGATGCTTCAAAGAAAGAGGAAGCACTTGAATGGTTACAAGACCATTTATGACAAGTACAGCTCTTTATTCCCTTACTGCCTACTTCAAGGTAAAGATAAAATAGACACTCTACTATAAGACAAACCCTTGACTGGGTAACGATAAATAAGAACCTGTACTGACTTACCTACAAAATCAATCTGAAGACTAACTTATTAATGGATCTTGTTTGTAACCCAGGGATTACTGCCTGTAATTTTATTCTGTGGTAAAAGTTAATTGTAACATAACCCTGTGTTTTCGTAAGTTTAAGACACGTGGATTTCAACTCCCAGAATTCCCCCCAGCCAGCTATAGGGAATTCTGGGAGTTGAAGTCCACATGTCTTAAGCTTGTCAAGGTTGAGAACAGTGGTGAAATCCATTTTTTTTTACTTCCGGTTCTGTGGGCGTAGCTTGGTGGGTGTGGTGTGGTGTGACTTGGTGGGCATGGCTTGGTGGGCGAGGCTTGGTGGGCATGGCAGGGGAAGGATACTGCAAAATCTCCATTCCCGCCCCACTCTGGGGCCAGCCAGAGGTGGCATTTGCCAGTTCTCTGAACTATTCAAAATTTCCACTACCGGTTCTCTGAACTGCTGTAAATTTCCACTACCGGTTCTCCAGAACCTGTCAGAACCTGCTGGATTTCACCCCTGGTTGAGAAACGCAGAGATAAGGAGCTTTGCTCAGAATCTGCAAGATAAACAAGAAAGCTTTATGATACCTAAAATGAAACTTGAATTTTTCCAGATACTTAATCTGAAAATTGCCCATTTTGTAATCTCTGATGATTGATGCTTCTTCCAGTGAAGGCTAAAGAGAAGAATTTACTCATAGGATGCTTATTTGCCCTTTCTGCAAGCTCTTTAAGAGAAAGCATCAAAGCCATTTCAAAAATGACAGCAGGCTTGTCATTTCAAACAGAGCAATCCCATTTCTCCAAGCCTCTTTATTTGTTGTTGTTGGTTGCGAAGTCGTGTCCGACCCATCGCGACCCCATGGACAATGTTCCTCCAGGCCTTCCTGTCCTCTACCATCCTCCGGAGTCCATTTAAGCTCACACCGACTGCTTCAGTGACTCCATCCAGCCACTTTCTCTGCCGTCCCCTTCTTCTTTTGCCCTCCATCATTCCCAGCATTAGGCTCTTCTCCAGTGAGTCCTTCCTTCTCATTAGGTGGCCAAAGTATTTTGAGTTTCATCTTCAGGATCTGGCCTTCTAAAGAGCAGTCAGGGTTCATTTCCTTAGGACTGACAGGTTTGAGACAGATGTGGCTTGGTGGGGGTGGCAATGTGACTGGGTGGGCACGGCCAACTTTTTTTTTTTAATTCTTCAAAGCATTTTTTCTAATGCTTTGAAAAGCTTCTGGCGATCAAGCAACTCATCTGGGATCATCAGAGAGGCTTTTTAAAAAACGCCTCTCTGCTGATCAGGAAACTCAGCTGGGATCGTCAGAGACTTTTTTTTACCACCTCTTCGGCCAAGAGGTTGCAGAAAAAAATGCTTTGAAAAGCCTCTGAGGATCCCAGCTGAGCCATGTGATCATCAGAGGGTTTTTTTTTTTTTACTTTTAAAAGCAGTTTTTCTTCGGAAGAAGTTGTAGAAAAAATGCTTTCAAAAGTAAAAAAAAAAGGCTCTGATGATCCTGCGACTCAGCTGAGCATGGGGGAGGGGGCAGGGTGTGCAGGGAGTTTTGCTACCGGTTCTCCGAACCACCCGCCGCCATTGCTACCAGATCAGGCGATCCGGTCCGAACCGGGAGCATTTCACCCCTGGTTTGAGAAGTAAATGCCGGCAGCAAATAAAACATTTTGTTGGTCTAGCATTGTTTGAGTCAGGTAAATATGGCCAGTGATAAGACACGAAAGGAAGGGGCTAAATTGTAAATACGGTATGTAAATATTTAACCTTCTTTGGTTTTCTCAGACTAGTGTATCCTCCTTTCCACCCTGTGTAGACTCAACAAGAGGTGAAATAAGAACTGAACTCTCTTTCACACTAGAAATCATCACGCTAAGTTTTTTCAGGCAAACCAACCTGCAGCTTGAATCTGTGTAAGCAGATTACTTGACATTTCTGACTTATTGGTATCTACTCTCTGGGGATGGACCTTTGGCATATGTAGATCCTTTTGCAAATAGAAGTTGACATAATTGCTTTCTTTGCTCATCTAATTGTCCTCAGTTTTATTTGGCTGTAGTTTTGATTAGTTAAAATAAATTATTAGTAAGGTGGTTGGTAGCTCTTAAAATGCATGATAACTGCAAATTCATTTCTCATAATATATTTTAAATACTATGGGAGAAGCCTGCGATGTTTAAGATCAGTGTATATAATGTAAAACTATATTCATTAACAAAATTTATTCTGCTAGTAAAACTACCCAACGCTTAGCTTTCTTAATTTTTGATGCTATTAAATTAAATATCTCTCTGTTCTCCGTCAAAATAAATTGAATGTAAAAGGTTATTTGCTATCTCTAATTCTTTCCAAACGGTGTTTACTACAGTTTCAGTACCCTGCATTCTGAAATGCAAAACTGTTTTTCAATCCCTTGTCAATCACGTTTTTTAAAAAATCCTTTTTTCAGACTGATGGAATTAAGCTAGGCATTCAAGAGACTGTTTACCCAACGAGATCAATAGACAGATAATAGAGTCAAATTGATTCCTTAAGTTTGATCCTGAATCATTGTTTTTCATTCCATATTATTGCTTGGATCTTTCTATTTCCACTTAATCTCTTAATCTCTAGGCAAAGATAGGTAACCTTCAGTTTCCAGGTGTTGCTCTTAGCATCCTTGACCATCCTCACAGATGTAATTCAGCAACATCTGGATGTTGAATTGGAAACGCCACAGATCCCTAAATAACAGGGAATTGGCTGAAGACAGAACTTGGGAGCCAACCAAGTGATCACTTAGGACCTTGGCGAGATCCCTTCCTTCCATTGTACATTAATGATCCATCAACTATCACATTAGTCTGTAATCTTGGCTTGCAAACTATTTTGTGCTTTAAACGTGACAATGAATATAAAGTGCTTGTTGGAGCCAGTTGATCAAATACAGTAGCGGCCAAAATTGTGGAAACTTTTGGGAAAAGTGTATTTTTGAGGTTTGATGGCTAATAACACCACTTTTTTTTGGAGTTTCAAGATAACTATATTCCACTGCTGGAATGGCTTGGGAATAGCCCAGACCTTCACCCAATTGAAAATCGATGGAGCCGACTAAGGAAACTTGTTAGTCAGAAGCGACCCCGCAATAAAACCCAGTTAATAAAAGCCATCATTCAACCTTGGTTTCACATTATAACAGCTGCAGAACTAAAAGACCTGATTCACTCCATGGGAAGACATTGTAAGGCCGTAGTTCATGCTAAAGGTTACCCAGCTAAGTATTAATTACATGGTGATAATTTTTGTACATCTCGTTTTTTCTACGTGTTTCACTTTTCTTCTTTATACTGTAACTGCTATTCTAATAGCAAATTCTTTATAAAAGTTATTGCATTACATTCTTGATTAAATTATCTTTTCATTGATATATAACTTTATGGTACTACTCCAAAAAAAGTGGTGTTATTAGCTAGTTTTAGAAAATACACTTTTCCCAAAAGATTTCCACAATTTTGGCCACAGCTGTCGCTAGTGATGTTCAATTAAGAAGATAGAGTGTTTGGAAAATGACATGCTACAGTTACTACCAGAATGCACATCAAAGATTTTTATGGTGCAACAATATTAGGCATGAAATTGCAAATGATGAGGAAGGCAGTGTTTGTGAAGCATTGTATGATTACAGTGTTGGTAAAAATATTTCAGAACCAACATTACTGGATGCAACGCAACTAAAGACAGTAAGCGCATTCACAACTACTTTTAAGATATTTGTTGGGGGTCAAATCAAATGGGGGATTGAAGGCTAAAATGTATGAAGAACAGTTGCAGGAACTAGGTATGTCTAGTTTAATGAAAAGAAGGATTGGGGGAGACATGATAGCAGTGTTCCAATATCTAAGGAGCTGCCAGAAAGAAGAGGGGAGGTCAACCTATTTTCCAAAGCACCGAAGGCAAGTCAAGAATCGTTGGAAATTAATCAAAGAGAGAAGCAACCTAGAACTAAGGAGAAATTTTCTGAGAGTGAGAACAATTAATCAGTGGAACAACTTGCCTCCAGAAGTTGTGAATGCTCCAACACTAGAAGAGATTGGACAACCATTTGTCTGAAATATTATAGGCTCTCCTGCTTGAGCAAAACCATAAAAAAGTGAAAGTTAGAATATTTTGGACATGTGATGCGACACCCAGAAAAATACGGCATCCTTCACTTAACCCTCCAGGGAAAAATTGAAGGCAAATGAAGATCCAGGCAGAAGAACATCATGGCTTCAAAATCTAAGGAACTGGTTTGGACAAAACTCAGCAGCACTTTTTCGTGAGACTTTTGATAAAAATAGGATTGCCAAAGTCCGATGACAGTTATGGCACAAGAAGAAGAAGAAGCTTGAGCAGGGGGGTTGGCCTAGAAGACCTCCAGGGTCCCTTCCATCTTGGTTATTCTCCGTTATTCTGTTTATTAGTCTGTTAAATGCCACTGACTGCTACACAATTCATGATCTCCTAGCCATAAAGGGCAATGGGGTATAGATACCTACTTTGACTCTGCCTGTTTTTAATCTATGAAATAGCTAATTAGAGGTTATTCCCTTCTCTCATTCTTCCAGGCAAATAAATGCCTACAGAACACTTTTATGGGAGTGTTTTCCTGATAGGACAGACATACTTAGCTGCTAAGCTTTGCTGATCCCTATGATTTATTTCCTGAAAATAATTTTTTCTTTCTGCTCTTGTGTTAAAATTTGCTTGGAGATTAATTTTGAAGCACAGGAATGTTGACACTAGGAGAAAATACTTCAAACTCCCACAGCATCTGTCCCATAAATCCAGCACAGTTAAAGCAAAAATGTAAACAAGCAGAAAAATAAAAATTTCCAATATAAGATACTCCTGTGTATCTCTGTCGGCAGCCTCAGTTTTGCCACGAGTGCATTGCGTTCATTTGAGCAGATGTGGGGAAAACACGAATGTCTTCATATTTATTCTCATTTGATCAGCTGCACAGATGTGGCATTATGTTTTGTTTGTTCGTTTTATTTTAGCGGTCACTTTTAGCGTTCCAAAATTCAACTCTTCTTTCCTTCGCTGGCCAAAGAATCTGACACTTGGTTTGGTAGCAGTTCTGGTTTGCAGGAGTGTGTTTAAGTTATGGCTGAAAATTTAATCACCCGGTTTTCTTTCTCTGCTGTACAGGGAATCCCCACTTGCCACTCATGTTCTGTGACCATTCAAAATTAAATGCTGCTCTATGAGGAGACTTATGACCGTTCCTCAAAGTTGTGGCCGTTGCAGCATCCCCATGGACCATATGGTCCTGATGCAGGGGCCTGGCAACCAGCTTCCAAGTATGACTGACACAGCATCTTGCATTCATATCACATTCACAAAGAATTGTGGTGGGTGGGAGTGTGTTTGGGGATTGTTATGTGTGTTGGACCAGGTCTTTGGGTGTTAAGTGAATTTCGTTGTATGGGTATACTGTGTATATACGTACAATGACAATAAAGTTATTTATTTATTTATTTATTTACTTATATAATTATTAAGAGCTGTGGTGGCGCAGTGGTTAGAGTGCAGTACTGAAGGCTACTTCTGCTGACTGCCTGCAATTTGGCAGTTCAGATCTCACCAGGCTCAAGGTTGACTCAGCCTTCCATCCCTTCCGAGGTGGGTAAAATGAAGACCCAGATTGTTGGGGGCAATATGATGAGTCTGTAAATTGCTTAGAGAGGGAGGGCTGTAAAGCACTGTGAAGCGATATATAAGTCTAAGTGCTATTGCTATTATTATTCCCATTCATTATCTCATATCTTCAGTGCCCGGAAAGTCAATGGGGAAGCCAGCAGGAAGTAAAAAATGGCAATCATATAATCATGAGATGCTGCAGCCATGCTGGATTCGCCTTAACAATGGAAACTGGGATTACTGGAACTGCCGTCATAAATCAGCCCAGTCATGTGACATTGTGTTTTATGACTCTCTTAGCAACAGAATTGCCTGTCTCAATGACCATCGTTAAGTGAGGAGTACCTGTAATTATTCTATTAGAAAAGTTTGGGGGTTTTTTTGTAACCATAGGAAGTGAACCCCACTGATGTTTAATGTTTATTTCCAGTTAAGTGGAAATTAATGTTTATTTCCAGTTAAGTGAATGTAGGAATACACTGTACTCTAAACTTATCCTTTAATTTTAACTAAGTAAGACAAAATTGGAATCCAACATGAAATTCATTCCAGCCATATATATAATTTTCTACTCTAACCTTTTAAGTTTTTTTCTGTGTTTAGCTCTCATTTTTTCCCAATGGTTTGGTTTCTTTTTCTTTTTTTTTAAAGATCGCTGAATTGTTTTTACGTCAAACCCTATTTTGTTTTGTTGCTTTTTCTAAAAAAAAAAACCTTAGTCATTTCTGGTTTTCTTATTCAAATAAATGCTGGAGTTTCTTACAACAGAGATCAAAATCAAATTATCAGGAAATTCAACAGCAGATAGTGATTACACGTAGCCAACAGAAGTACCGTTTCGATAAATTTCTGAGCGGCCAGGTAGATTTAAAACTAAGCAAATAAACAGAGCGGGAAACATTTTGGGGTCTGTCTTAAACTTTCCATGAAACGATTGTGTTTTTATTATGTAACCGGGAAGATCTTAAGATTGGCAGCATTGTTCCTGCAAGATGCTGTTCCAGTTTCCATTGTTGTTTCAGCTGGTCAGAAGGACATGTTCACACAACATCTCCTACTATAGCCCCTGCTGTGTTTCTGGCTCTAATCAGGAACATCCCAAGAAGACAGTTAGGAGCTGAAAAGCATTTTTGAACCAATCGGATTAGTCTGTGATCTAATTAAAACCAGGAAATGAGAACATTACTGCAGACTACTTCTGCTGATCACCGGCTGCCAGCAGTTTGGCAGTTCAAATCTCACCAGGCTGAAGGTTGACTCAGCCTTCCATCCTTCCGAGGTGGGTAATATGAGGACTCAGATTGTTGGGGGCAAGAGGCTGACTCTGTAAATCGCTTAGAGAGGGCTGTAAAAGCACTGTGAAGCTGTATATAAGTCTAAGTGCTATTGGTATTGCTATCATGCAAAAAAAAAAAAAAACTCAAAAGAAAAAAAAACCTCCATTGAAATCCAAGCTCATCATAGTAATAGCACTTAGACTTATATACCGGTTCACAGTGCTTTACAGCCCTCTCTAAGTGGTTTACTGAGTCAGCGTATTGCCCCCAACAATCTGGGTCCTCATTTTACCCACCTCAGAAGGATGGAAGCAGAGGTGGGTTTCAGCAGGTTCTGACCAGTTTTGGAGAACCGGTAAGTGGAAATTTTGAGTAGTTCGGAGAACCGGTAGTAAAAATTCTGACTGGCCCCCATCTATTCTCTGCCTCCCAAGTCCCAGCTGGTCGGGAGGAAATGGGGATTTTGCAGTAACCTTCCCCTGGATTGGGGAGGGTATGGAGATTTTACACTATCCTTCCCTTGGAGTGGGGTGGGAATGGAGATTTTACAGTATCCTTCCCCTGCCATGCCCACCAAGCCACACCCACAGAACCGGTAGTAAAAAAATTTGAAACCCACCACTGGATGGAAGGCTGAGTCCACCTTGAGCCTGGTGAGATTTGAACTGCTGAACTGCAGCTAGCAGTCCGCTGAAGTAAACTGCAGTGCTGCACTCTAACCAACTGCGCCACCTCGGGTCATCCACAGCCTCATTAAAATGTATGCATGTACAGATAATCCTCGAATTACAAACACTTGTTTAGTGACAGTTTGAAGTTACAACAGCACTTAAAAAAAGTGACTTATGACTGTTGCGTTATGGTGGCTACATAATTAAAATTTGGACTCTTGGCAATTGGCATGTATTTATGACGGCTGCAGTGTCCCAGGGTCATGGGATCATTTTTTGTGACTTTCTGATAGGCAAATCAATGGGGAAGCCAGATTCACTTAACAACCATGTTACTAACTTGACCACTGTGGCAAGAAAGGTCATAAGATGGGACAAAATTCACTTAACACTCTTTGGAGCTCAGTTGTGGTTGAAAGTTGAGGTATGTATGAATGTATGTATGTAGATTCTGGATGAAGAAGTGATTGGAGGCAGACCAAAGCTTAAATTTTATTTAACATAATTTAAATGTGGATACCATTAATTATCAATGTAATGGAACAGTCTCCATCTGATTAGTCTCTATCGATGTAATAATATTAACTCTCCGTCACATTGTGAAGTACACTCGGCAAAACTGGGTGGGACGCTGGAGCCAAGATGCAAGGCCTTTCTACGGGGTCAAGCTTTTTAGCAGCAGCTGCCGAACAAACTGGAATTCTTTCTGAACACAAAATCTTCTTTAACAAGATTGATTGCGATGAAAAGGATGGAGTTACAAGAATTTCAGCAGTTGACTATTTCACTGGGAATCACTTTATTTCGCAATAAAAATATTCCAAGAATATCAATAAAGGGTAATTTTACATGAGACTGGAAGATAGCATAGGCAGACTTCAAACTGTTTAAAGATCAAGGACCACGAAAAGGTAGCATGGTAAATAGTACACCCTTCACCTGGTCATACACACCTCAGCCTCCGCTGGATAAATGGTGTTTCCTTTCAAAATCCTAATAATTGTTTCTACATATATTCTGATATCTGTAAATTAATAGGTACTTGTTGGAAGAAATATCTTTCTGGGCTCAGTTCCAAGTGGGGAAAAAGAGATTGGAAACATGGAGACTGTTCAGAAAGATGGTTTTAATGATGGACAGGATCACATGCCTTGATGATGTTAGGTGAAGAAAAAAAGGGCAGAGATGCTGAGAGTGCCTGGGTTTTATGCCCTCTCTGGGCTTTTTGAATTTGAGCTTGTATTCTGATTGGTTGTCATACTCTCATGCCACGCAGGGAGTGTTTTTGAATCCCAAGCTTGGTTGAGTCTTGCTGGGTGATGTAATCTTCCCAAGTGCCATGTGGTGAGATGGGTCAGAGGGCTAACCCTACCTTTGTTGAAACTTGGGTGAGGGCATTTGCTTATGAATAGACCTAGCTATCTCTTTATCTCTTAAGTGTGGACATCTGCTGTGGGCTAGTGAGGATGGTGGGGGCTATTACGAGTGAGTCTGTTTCCTGCCTAAAAACATGTTTCTCCATTTCTCATCCAGGGAAATATAATATTCTGCCTTTTTAATATTTCCTAGAATATTTCATTTTCCTAGGAGAGGGTGAGTGCTAACTTCTGACATACTCTTTTAACAATCCAGTAGTCTCTTTTGTCCTTGCATTAGGTGATATATTTTTGACCTTAAGAGTGATATGTTACTAAGTGAGAGCAATTAATGAATGGAAAAGCTTGCCTCCTTGAGTTTTGGGGTGCTCCATCGCTGGAGATTTTCAAGAAAAGATTGGATATCCATTTGCCCGGGACTGCTATCTTGGTCAGGGGCTTGGTATTGCTATCATGCAGACCTCCAAGGTCCCTCCAGGCTTATGATTCTCTGATTCTAAGTGTTGTAGTTAATCCTACATCTCCTTTTCTATCCATCCGTGATCAAGAGTTCTACACAAACACAAACACACAAATAAATGTTTGAAATATAATTATTCAACTCTGTTTTCATTGTGCTTTTTGTTCTTTACTTTCAGGGAACAACACGGATAACTTTCGATGTCTCCACGATGACTTCTGCACGATTACTCAAGTAGACTTCTTGGGTCAGTCTTCCGGAACGGAGCCTTTACCATCATCACATTAATCCCAGCAAGTTCACAGACCATCTGAAATTGAGCGGGTTGGTATGAAAACTCTCATTGAAGAAGAATTCTTGATGCCTTTATGTTTTAAAGAGTACCATGGCAACGTATAACTTAAATTAGAATCAACAGGAAAATCAAATGCCAGCTAGTAATAATGGAAGAACTGCGTTGAACAAGCAGACATAAACAACTATGCAATAATGTGTTCTTTAAAAAAGATGGCTCAACTTGGGGAGGTTTCTTACAAAACTGCTTCGACCAGTTGAGAACTAAAGTCAGGCCAAATATGAAGTCAGATTCTTTTTTTCTTTTTCGCTAGCATACAATCATCAACATTAAATAGGAGAAGTTCTCCAGAATTTCGCTAGTTCTGTTTGGAGGTTTTGGAGGTCAACTCTAAAACCTTCAGACTTAGATCCAGACAACCCACTGGTCAAAGTTAAAAGGGAAGTTTATGATTCAGCACGCCTTAAATTAGAAGATTGCACAATCTGGGCAAACAGGAGGCTTTAAACCTAAATAGGGTTTGCAAGTGAAGACTTAACTTAGTTCAGGCTAGTTTCCCTCTATCCTCCCTCCCCTCCCCAGCTTCTTTAACAGTTCCACAAAGATGTCAAGAAAGCAATATTCGGTTGAGCTAATGCGGTGTGTGTGTGTGTGTGTTTTTGGATTAAAATATGGTGGATTATTCAAAATATCTTGAAGAAAAAGATTAAATTTTCGCCACAGTTTTTCTGTTGGGAATAGTTACGGATTGTACGGTAACAGAAACTAAGTTGATTTTAAATTTAATAACAGCAGCTAGATTATTAGTGGCACAGTATTGGAAGAAGGAAGATTTACCCACTATCAAGGAATGGACATTAAAAGTCGGGCATTTGGCGGAAATGGCAAAAATCTCAGCTTATTTGAAGGACTACTCAAATGAAAGATACTTATTGGAATGGAGAAGATGGATTGATTATATTCAAAATAAGTATTGGAC
The DNA here is from genome assembly GCA_012654045.1 of Ptyas mucosa. Classification (NCBI taxonomy): domain Eukaryota; kingdom Metazoa; phylum Chordata; class Lepidosauria; order Squamata; family Colubridae; genus Ptyas; species Ptyas mucosa. The sequence continues at coordinate 4,033,100 of WNWU01000035.1, forward strand.
TAAGAAGTTTCAAATAGCTTATGAATGAAATATGTATTATTTATAGTTTATAGTGTATGTTTATAGTGTTTTTGAGTTATAGGAGTTAAAGATCCTATAAGTGTAATTTATAGGCAATTCCACAAAGATGTCAAGAAAGCAATATTCTATTGAGCTAATACGGGGTGTGTGTGTGTGTGTGTCAAACTCGATTTCATTGAGGGCCGCATCAGAGTTGTGTTTGACCAGTCGAGGGGCTGGGGTGGGCGTGGCCAGGGTGGGCATGGCCAGCTCAATGTCACTCGTGTCAGGGGCGCCTGTGGTGACCCAAGCCAGTGAAAACGAGCTCCTGAGCTCTGTTTTCGGCTGCAGCGGCCTCCTGCAACCCTCTGCCAGCAAAAATGGAGCTTGAGGGGGCCCGCATGCGTTTTCAATGGCAGAGGCACCATGGGCCGGTCCTTTGCTGTTTCCAGGGTAGCCCCGTGGGCCAGATCTAAACATCCTGTGGGTTGGATCCGGCCCCCGGGCCTTGAGTTTGACAACCCTGAGCTAATCCATCTGCTGAGCAGCTACCATTTAGATATCAAGATTTACGTCAAAAGCCTTTTTTGGCATCCTGTCCCAGGTGGCTCACACCTGTGATCCCTGGATCTGGTTTCTGACTTTGGCTATGTTGAATCTTCCCCCCACCCCCCCACCCCATATTGCTTTTCTACAAAATCACACACATGCATTACACAAACACACACACACACACCCCTGCCCCATCTGGGTGACTCAGAGATACATTCGAGCCTTCTTCCTTTCACCGTCTCTCCTAGTCTGCAGCCTCCCTGACTCTCCTCACTCAGAATAGAATAGAATAGAACTCTTTATTGGCCAAGTGTCATTGGACACACAAGGAATTTGTCTTGGTGCATACGCTCTCGGTGTACATAAAAGAAAAGATACATTTGTCAAGAATCATAAAGTACAACACTTAATGATAGTCATAGAGTACAAATAAGCAATCAAATTATACTAGGAAACAATCAATATAAATCGTGAGGATACAAGCGACAAAGTTACAGTCATACAGTCATAAGTGGGAGGAGATGGGTGATAGGAACGATGAGAAGAATAATAGTAATACAGTCTTAATAAATAATTTAACAGTGTTGTGGGAATTAGTTGTTAAGCAGAGTGATGGCGTTCAGGAAAAAAAACTGTTCTTGTGTCTAGTTGTTCTAGAGTGCAGTGCTCTATAGCGTCGTTTTGAGGGTAGGAGTTGAAACAGTTTATGTCCAGGATGCGAGGGGTCTGCAAATATTTTCACAGCCCTCTTTTTGACTGGTGCAGTATACAGGTCCTCCATGGAAGGCAGGTTGGTAGTCATTGTTTTTTCTGCAGTTCGAATGATCCTCTGTAGGCTGTGTCTGTCTTGTTGGGTTGCAGAACCAAACCAGACAGTTATAGAGCTGCAGGTGACAGACTCAAACATTCCTCTGTAGAAGCAGAAAGAAGCAGGAAAACAGCAGAAAGTTGCAGAGATGGATTGGGGTTGGTTGAAGGGGGGGAGCGGCGGAGGGAAACAACCTCTTTTCCCCACCAATTGCAGAAAAATAATGGCACGAAATTCTGATGAAGGAAAGAAAGTTGGCACCTGAATCCTGAATCTTGTCCTGAATAAATCTAAGATAAAATATTTCATCCCACTTCCTGAAAGTTTTCTACCCTTGAGTCCTCAAAGGTATAAAACTTTGAGGAAGTGGGCAGACACATTTTAGCTTAGAATTAGTCCGGACATCCTCCTCGTATGCAAAAAACTAAAAGAGTATTTGGAGGCTCTCAAGGTATTCTTTGATTTTGCTGCTTCCTCTTTATGATAGGATGACAGGGAGAAGTATAATTTTGTATGCAAATGGGTAGCTGAGGTGGTGCAGTGGTTAGGGTGCAGTACTGCAGCTACTTCAGCTGACTGCTAGTTCAGCAGATCAGCGGATCAAATCTCACCAGGCTCAAGGTTGACTCAGCCTTCTATCCTTCCGAGGTGGGTAAAATGAGGACCCAGATTGTTGGGGGCAAAATGCTATTTAGTATACTGTCTTTGGTGTAAGCCACCCAGAGTCCTCGGAGAGTGGGCGGCATAGAAATATGACTAATAAAAATAAATTAAAAAATAGCTATGTAAGGGATCCTTGACTTATGACCACAATTGGGATTGGAATTTCAGTTGTACATTGTGACGGTTGTATATTAAGGCACTCATGTGGCTGGATCCAATTTTACGATTGTTTGACAGTAGTCATTAAGTGTATCATACAGTCGTAAGTCTGAACCTTTTCTCCTGAATGGGTTGCTTTTTGCTAGAAACGGGCAATAAAGTTGCAAATTGTGGTTGTGTGACCATGGGATGCTGCAACCAGTTGTAAAATGTGAGCTGTTGCCAAGTGTCCCCCCCCCAAAAAAATGTAATCATGCAATGGGGGGGGTGGCAGCCCTAGATTTTATGATAGAAAGAAAGAAAGAAAGAAAGAAAGAAAGAAAGAAAGAAAGAAAGAAGGGAGGGAGGGAGGGAGGGAGGGAGGGAAAGGAGAAAGAAGAAAGAAGAAAGAAAGAGAGAGGAAGGAAGGAAGGAAGGAAGGAAGGAAGGAAGGAAGGAAGGAAGGAAGGAAGGAAGGAAGGAAGGAAGATTATGGCACTGACCATCTATTCTTCCCCAAGGCATGCAAACTGTTGCTGACCAATTACTACTAATAGAGGCAGGATTCAAATAAATTGTTCTCGAGTTGAGCCCAAAGTTTATATGGCTAAGTGAAACATTTGATAAGTGAGTTTTGACCCATTTTGGCAATTACCTAGCCAGACTTGTTAAATGAATCATTGCACTTGTTAAATTAGTAATGTGGGTTGTTCAGTGAATCCAGATTCCCCATGGACTTTGCTTGTCGGAAGGTCACAAACGTGGATCACGTGACCCCGAGACATTGCAACCGTCATAAATATGAGCCAGTTGCCAAGCATCCAAATTCTGATTATGTGACCATAAGTCGTAAGTGTGAAAAATGGTCCTTAGTCACTTTTTTTCAGGGCTGTTGTTAAGTTTACTTTCTTATCATTGCACATGGTACAACAAAATTAAATGCCGTCTTCAGTGTACATTATAACTAGAAAAATAAAAACACAAATACACATCGTCACATTCTGTATAATTGAAATTGAAAACCCAATATTGCATTAATATTGCACTATGCAGTAGAATTCAATATAGTTACTGCCCTGGGATAGAAGCTGTTTTTCAGGCTATTTGTCCTTGTTTTTATTATCCGGTACCGTCTGCCAGATGGTAATAGTTCAAAAAAAAAAGGTGCCCAGGATGAGATGGATCCTTAAGAATGTTTTGAACTTTCTTAAGGCAGCGGGAGCTATAAAGCTCTTCCAAGGAGGGGAGAGAGATCCTCTGGGCAATGACATTAACCCTCTGGAGCGCTGTCCTATCTGCCCCTGTGCAATTGGCAAACCATTGTAACTTTGAAAAGTCACTAAAGGAACTTTTGTAAGTCGAGGACTATCTGCATAATAATAAAAGCAATTTAAAAACAGCCACTCAAACTGACAACTGTCCACCTAAGCCGTTCCAGATGAAATGATCTATGTCCTTCTGGAAACTGGAACAAGAATATAGTATTTCAAGCCTAAATCACTGGAAATCAGGAGAAGAATTTGTGAGTGTGCTTCTCTGTTTGTAACTATGTTCTTCCTGGGATGTGTTTGCCTCCGAGTTTGTGTGTAGGCTTGCACGTATGTGTGGAGTCTGGTGCGGTTGTGTGCATGCCTGTTTTGAGTATGTGAACTCATGTTGTGCAGCTCCTGATCCATCAACCATCCCTGCATATACCGTAAAGTTTAAAAGATTTTCTGTTGCTTTTGTTTTTTTCAAGCTAAAGGGTGTGAGGTTCTTGCTTGAATTAATTTTGGCAATTTAATCTGGTAATCTTCCAGGAAGCACTTAGAAAAATGTGCTTAGGAGCACTTATTCCTTAACAACCTCTCAAAGCGGAAATTCTAGGGGGGGAAAAAAACACTTTCCCGGACTTCAACTTACTGAAAGAGATTTCTTGCCCCCCCCCTCTCTTTCTCCCTCCCTCCCTCCCTCCCCATCTCTCTCTCTTGAACAGGATTGGAGACCTTTGGTCCAGTTATCAGCTCTTCCACATCTTTCTGGAGGATCTCATCTCAGTTCAGAAAGCAGAAATCTTCAGAAGGATGTGAGTAGAACTTGAACGGTTGTTTGGCTTGGAGAGAGTACATGAAGAGCTCTGATTAAGAGGAATATTTGCAGCTTAGGGTTGAAATGAGGGGTCCTTGGTGCTCTCTGAGCTTGGTGGTTTTCTTGCAGACAGTTCATTACTCTACTAGGCAACATCAGTGCATTTTGCATAGTTCGAGTAATGAAACCTCTGCAGGAAAACCACCAAGCTCAGAGAGCACCAAGGATCCCTCATACAAAGGGCTGTACGTCCACAAATGTTGAACTGTGACCCCATCTTCAACAGCTTATACCCTTGCCATCTATATGTGATTCATGGTGGTATTTATCCATGGCTATCTCAATCCTTGGATTTAAATCAATGCCTCCATCGGCACTTCAGCTAGGTGCCCCAACCATCTTTTTATAGGTGCAAAGGGAAGCGTGGACAATGTGATATTTTGTGAAAGAAACAATGCTGGGTAATCTTTGGATGCATGCTCTAGTTTCAAGACGTCACACCTGGTGTGCCATCTCTTCTAAATAGTTGAGATGAGACAATCCGTACCCCATTGGGTGACATGTCAGAGATATTTCCTTACTTAAACAGAGAAACAGAATGACCACAGGCAGGCAGGCAGGCAAAAAAAAAAAAAAAAGTAGTGGGAGCAGGAGAGACTTCTGATTTCCTGCTGGCTTTCTCATTGAGTTTCCTTTTGGAAATCTGGCCAGGAACATCAGAAACCTTCCCTTCCCTTCCGTTCAGTCCCATCAGGCAGGTAAGTAGCTGCTGCTAGGTAAGAGAGGGAGCAAGGGATTGTGAGACTGGCTTGGAAACTGTCACAGAACATTGAAATGAAGATCTCATGGCTGCAGCAGCAGCGCAGTAGCAGCCAATGCCCTTGAAGCAACCAAAACTTTCCCAAATTTCAATTCAATTTTTTTCAATTTAATTCAATTTATATGCCAATTTATATCTCCGAAGACTCAGGGTGGCTCACAATACATTTAAAATCCTAATAAAAAACATTTAAAAATTTAAAACATTAAAACTCATTCATACCATTCTTGGCCAGATCTTGCCAGATCGCCAGATCGCCAGATCGCGATCAATGCTCTTTTCTTTCCTTCTGGAGTCATGGATCCCAGATTTTGGATACATTAGCCCATTTAAGGTAGTTTGATTCAAAAATTGTTGCCCAGTTAAAGGTCATGGCAGTGAGAGTTTTAATAGTATATAAATTTATGGAATTTAGGGCCATGAATTGGCAATTAATAGGATTTGGGACGTGGTTAAGTGGCTAAGACTCTGAGCTTGTCGATCGAAAGGTCGGCAGTTCAGTGGTTCAAATCCCTAGTGCTGCGTAATGGGGTGAGCTCCCGTTACTTGTCCCAGCTTCTGCCAACCTAGCAATTCGAAAGTACATAAAAAATGCAAGTAGAAAAATAGGGACCACCTTTGGTGGGAAGGTAACAGCGTTTTGTGTGCCTTTGGTGTTTAGTCATGCCGGCCACATGACCACAGAGATGTCTTTGGACAGCGCTGGCTCTTCAGCTTTGAAATGTAGATGAGCACTGCCCCCTAGAGTTGGGAGTGACTAGTACATATGTGCGAGGGGAACCTTTACCTTTACCTTTACCTTACTCTAATATAGCGGTTCCCAACCTGGGGGTCGCGACCCCTTTGGGGGTCGAACGGCCATTTCACAGGGGTCGCCAAAGCCCTCTCTCGCCCCCCCCCCCATGCCTTCACTCACCCTCACTCTCTGTCTCTATTGGAGGGCTGCGTATCCCAGCTTGTAACGCGGTGCCCCACGCTTTAGTAAGGAGAGTGGAGAGAGGTTGCGTGCGTTAGTCACGTGGATGCATGTGGGTGTGCGCACATGTGACTAGAAAAGATTCTAGTGCAGAAGTCCTGTGGAGTTCATGGGCTCCCTGCTGCTGCTGCTGCCTCCGCCATCCCCAATACCTGCAGCTGCAAGAGCTCAACAGAAAAAGTTCGGGTGAGTAAGTTCCTGGATTCCTTGTGCCACCGAGCTGTCTATGCCTGCAGTGGCAAAAGCCGCAAGGGAAAAGTTTTGGGTGAGCGAGTTCAGGGATACCCTGCCGCCATCCCACCGCCGATGCCTGCAGCGGCAAAAGCCGCGCAGGAGAAGTTTTGGGAGTGCCCCCTGAAGCTCCCGTTTCAACCATTGCCTCTGCCTGCCACAGCTTGAAGCTCCTGTTTTGGGTGCAGGAGAGAAAGCAGGAAAGGAAGAGAGAGAGAGAGAGAGAGAGAGAGAGAGAGAGAGAGAGAGAGGGGAAGGGAGAGAGAGAAAAAAGAAAGAATGAAAGAAAAGGAGACAAAAAAGAGAGAGAGAGGAAGGGAGAGAAATGGAGGGTCAAGAAAGAGAGAAAAACAAAGAAAATGGGGAGAAAGCAGGAAAGGAAGGGAGAGAGAGAAAAAGAGGGAAAGAGGAAGGGAGAGAGAGAAAAAAGAAAGAGTGAAAGAAAAAGAGACAAAAAAGAGAAAGAGAGAGAGAGGAAGGGAGAGGAAGTCTTTGATTTATGACCAGAATTGAGCCCAAAATTTTGGTTGCTAAGCAAGAGCATTGTTATGTGAGTTTCACATTGTACTCAATCCATGATCTCTCCTGGTTCTAACAGTCATATGCAAGTTAGAGAAGAACTATGCCATGTATCATCTTTTGTATTATTAAACTTATTATTAAATAATATTTTCATTAGAAGTTAAAACTGGATTCATATTGTTTTTGTGATTAATCACAATGCTTTAATTATGTTCAATTTGTAACAATAGAAATACATCCTGCATATCAGATATTTACATTACGATTCATAACAGTAGCAAAATTACAGTTATGAAGTAGCAACGAAAAAATTTTTATGGTTGGGGGTCACCACAACATGAGGAACTGTATTAAAGGGTCGTGGCATTAGGAAGGTTGGGAACCACTGCTCTAATAGAATTTGAGGGAGTCTGAAATAGAAGATATAATGGGATAAATGGTTTCAGTGAAGATATATCTGAATAATCAAATGTAGGTTTAATATGCCCAATTTTTCTACACAATACAGCTACTTGAAATGGTCTGGAAACTTATTTATTAAACTATTTGATTCCTTGCTAAGTAATATAGCAATTTGGGATGTACTCTTTGAGGTTTTCCTCAAATGAAGAAAGCTTTTCGTTTTTTCTAATGGGTCGTTATGTTTTCAATTTCTCCTGCATCTTTAATTTAATCCATTATCTTTGAAAGAAATAAAGGTTTTATTTTGATAAGCTGCACATTTAGGAGGGAAGGAAAGTAAGGAACATTGGTCCATCCAGTGTGGCATTATTTACACCACCTCCTGGGTTTTAATATAAATCTTTTTTGGCTTTAGCTGGAGATGCAAAGGAAGAGCCTGGATTTTCTTGCTACAAAACTTGGGCTGCAATTAACTTTCCATCAATTGATGGTGTTTCAGAACATCCAACCATCACTTTCTAGCAGGGGTGAAATCCAGCAGGTTCTGACAGGTTCTGGAGAACCGGTAGCGGAAATTTTGAGTAGTCTGGAGAACTGGCAAATACCATTTCTGGCTGGCCTCAGAGTGGGGTGGGAATGGAGATTTTGCAGTATCCTTCCCCTGCCGTGCCCACCAAGCCTCACCCACCAAGCCACAACACACCCACCAAGCCATGCCCACAGAACCGGTACTAAAAAAAAAATGAATTTCACCACTGCTTTCTAGATTCCAGGGGTACCCAAAAGAAGGTCATTTCAATTCCGTGGAGGATTATTCCAAAAAGCAAACATGAGATTTTAACAAGTCAGAGAAAAATGTACATCCTTCCAGTCTGGCACATCACACCATATATATATTTATTTGTAGGACTATTCTCATTTTTTCTATTTAATACTGCACCAATTGCCTTTTCGCTGAGATCCGACTGAGAACGTCACCAGTTCTTTTACTTAGCCATGTAGCCTAATCCTTTTTAACCGGGATTGCCCCCTTCTGGTTATCTCATTATATTGTCTTCAGTAGAAATGAATTAAAAGTCTCACTGAACACAATGCAAAATGTAAGGCAAGAGATGATACCTAGGGAATCTTCTAATTAAATAGTCGAATTCATTTATTTGGCAGACTCACAAATCGGGATACGGTGCTAACACTTTTATGCTAGATATTCCTCGACTGTCTTGAGAAGCAGCCTAGATGGAAACTGTTCAGTCTTTAGAACTTCTCTAGGTTAGAGGTCTTCAAACTTGGCAGCTTTAAGACTTGTGGACTTCAACTCCCAGAATTCTCCAGCCAGCTATGCCATGTGGACTTCAACTCCCAGAATTCTAGGAGTTGAAGTCCACAAGTCTTAAAGCTGCCAAGTTTGAAGACCTCTGCTCTAGATTATCTTTGGATGATGTTCTGAGCTCATTTCATCCCCGGTAATGGACAAATGATGCTACTGGTACTGGGGTTTTTTTCTTCTTTTCCTCAACATACAACCATAATAATAGAGTCTGCCCATTATGATCGTATATGGTAATGGCCGTAAATTGGGTCGGTCATGCAACTGTCCAAATTTTTATGACCTTTTGTTTTTGGTAGCAGTTGCTAAAGTGAACAACGTGGAGGTTAAACGAATGGCACAGTTACTAAGCAAACCCATTGTTCACCATGGCACAGTTTTGCTAAAAAGCAGAAGTAACTAAAATTGTCATAAAACAGTCATGTGACTGTGGGTTACTGCAAACTGCTGGAAATATAGTCATGTTGTCAAGCACCCAAAGAATTTCATCAGAACTTCAGAACTGGGTGATGATTCCAAGTAGATTCCAATCGACTTTTTCCAAGTCGATTGCGACTTCCAATGGTTGCTTAGCAACTGGTCACAATTCAAGGATTAACCTGTACTCTGCAGTACAAGGCTGTTGTAACCTGGCTGTCTTGATAATTTTTCTTGGGACTTTTGTATGAGCAGCCAGGGAACTGCAGACTACCACAGAGAGGCAGACAATTGCCTTTATCCATCAGCCATCTTGACACTAAGATAAGGTCAGGAACACATATCACAAGAGCTTTGTTGATTTTTTTTTTTGGTCTACTTTGAATATAAAGTAGACAAAAACTTTTTAATGACCCTGTAGTCCCTATTCCAGATAGAATTGGGATGACCGGATAGAGCTGAGCATTTACTGGCCGGATGCCCTTCCTGATGCCACATGGAGTTCGCAGCAGATTTTTTTTTCTTTGCACCCTAGGAGAGAAACATCCTTGAACATAATATCAAGTACCAATTCTTCTTCATTAAACTGAATAAGACATTCTTGGAACCGCACTTTTTGTGTTTATGATTGTCCATGAAAGACCAAATCCACACAGCAATAGCAATAGCAATAGCACTTAGACTTATATACTGCTTCACAGTGCTTTTACAGCCCTCTCTAAGCAGTTTACAGAGTTAGCCCTTGCCCCCAACAATCTGGGTCCTCATTTTACCAACCTCGGAAGGCTGGAAGTCAACCAGGAGCCAGTGAGGATTGAACTCCTGGCAGTGAACAAGGAGTTAGCCTGCAATACTGCATTCTAACCACTGCGTCACCATGAAAGTTCAATTAAATTGAATCAGTCTTCTCAACTAATGGTTAGCACCTGCTTGGAATTAAATAAAGGTCTACGGCACTCAAGTGGGGTTGGACTTAGTTCACTTATGGCTACATAAGGATTCTACGCTGAGCCCTCTTTTCACGCCACCTCCAGGTTCTGCCATTTTTTTTAATTTAAAAAAAATCATTTTTTTGAGCTTCTTGATTGGTAGCATCCTTACGTTTGAATCTCATTCTGAGTGTCTTATATCTTCTCTCCCCCCCCCCTTTTTTTTTTTTGCTCCCTAGGAGATGAGTGTGCTCCCATGGCTTTTCCTGCAAACACAACGCAAAACATGTCATGCAATGCCACCATTGATGAGTTCCGGAGGCAGGTGTATCCTGTGATATACTCCATCATCTCAATCCTGGGATTTATAGGAAATGGCTTCGTGTTGTGTGTCCTCATCAGGACCTACCAGGAGAAGACAGCTTTCCAGATATACATGTTCAACCTTGCCATTGCAGATCTTCTCTTTGTATGCACTCTGCCCTTACGAGTGGTCTATTACCTCTATAATGGCAACTGGTTCTTTGGTGACTTTTTGTGCCGGATGAGCTCCTATGCCATGTATGTCAACTTGTACTGTAGCATCCTGTTCATGACGGCGATGAGTTTCTTCCGTTGCATTGCCATTGTTTTCCCCATCTGGAATATCCAATTTATCTCCCGGAAGAAGGCCATCATCGTCTGCGTTGGCATTTGGTTCTTCGTAATCGTGACCACCACTCCGTTTTTGCAGAAAAGTGTCCAGTTATCTGATGAAAATATAACCAAATGCTTTGAGCCACCGAGGAACAAGGGTGTGAGGAAGCTGATGATTCTCCACTACATTTCACTGTTCGTGGGTTTCATCTTTCCTTTCATCACCATCACCATCTGTTACGCCATGATCCTAAACAAGCTCCTGAAGAATTCCATGCATAAGAACGAAGGCACTCGTAGAAAAGCCATCTGGATGATCCTGATTGTGACCATCGTCTTCCTCGTGAGCTTCACCCCGTATCATGTCCAGCGCACGGTCCATCTCCACTTCGTGAAAGACAAGAGTTCCTGCGAGAAGAGTCTTTACATGCAGAAATCCGTGGTGATAACCTACTCTCTTGCAGCCTTCAACTGTTGCTTCAACCCACTTCTCTATTACTTTTCTGGAGGTAATTTCCGTAGGAGACTTTCCACTTTCCAAAGGGGCTCTATTTCCAGTTCTCATCAGCGGAAGATGTCAAAGATGGAGGAAGCCGTGAATGGAAACACCGTGCTACACAGGGACTTGTAAAAGAGTCTTTTCATCTGTTCCTCATCAAAAACATACATTTTGGAAGTGATGGGAAGACTGTAGGTCTAGCAACCTGTAAAACTCGAACTATGAGTTGGTGTGAGAGCAATGCCCTTGCCATTATACCAACTCCCTCCAAACAGATGCCAACCTGAGATGCTGGTTATTGTGCATCAGTGATTTATCTAGTTTCTCAAAATGGTGCCCAGAGGAGCAAGTGTGTGTATATAAACCAGAGGTCTTCAAACTTGGCAGCTTTAAGACTTGTGGACTTCAACTCCCAGAATTCTCCAGCCAGCATAGCTGGCTGGAGAATTCTGGGAGTTG
>WNWU01000035.1:4050434-4063993 GCA_012654045.1 Ptyas mucosa
TCCCTCCTTCTTTCTTTCCTTTCCTTTTCCCTCCCTTCTATTTCCTTCCTTCTTTCCTCCCTCCCTCCTTCCTTCTTTCCTTTTCTCTCCCTTCTATTTCCTTCCTCCCTCCCTCCATATAATGAATGCAAATTATAAACATGTTGATGCTATGTATAGGGTTGTTATTTTTTTGTTCTTGTCATGTTATGAAATTGGGTTGCATTAAAAAAAATTAAAATAAAAAAATGTATTTTGTTGTAGAATGGCTGTCTGCTGTTGAATGCTGCCTAGGGAAAACAGTGCATCTGGAGACCCACAATACCCCATTGTGATAGACACACATTGCCGAGTTGTTCACATGTGCTGGGCATCATTGTCCATCTTCCCCATCCGGCATGGCCATTGGCTATGATGAATGGCAAGGAAAGTAGCTGGGTGTTAATGTATCCAAGGAGCAGCAGGTTGAAGAAGCTGGCTGTGTAGTGATCCATTTGATGACTTACAAAAGAATAAAATGAAGATGTAAAAAGCACAGGCGCTGCACTTTATCCATATCTTTCAAATCTTTCCAAGAAGAAATGTACTTCTATTCAGAATAACAGAGTTGGAAGGGATCTTTGAGGTCTTCTAGTCCAACCTCAAGCAGGAGACCTACATGTGGGTTTCAGCAGGTTCTGACCAGTTCTGGAGAACTGGTAGTGGAAATTTTGAGTAGTTTGGAGAACCGGTAGTAAAAATTCAGACTGGCCCCGCCCCCATCTATTCTGTGCCTCCCAAGTCCCAGCTGATCAGAAGGAAATGGGGATTTTGCAGTAACCTTCCCCTGGATTGGGGAGGGAATGGAGATTTTATAATATCTTTCCCCTGGAGTGAGGTGGGAATGGAGATTTTACAGTATCTTTCCCCTGCCACTCCCACCAAGCCACGCCCACAGAACTGGTAGTAAAAAAATTTGAAACCCACCACTGAGGAGACCCTATACCATTTCAGACAAATGGCTCTCCAATCTCTTCTTAAAAACCTCCAGCGATGGAGGTTAATTGTCTTCACTGTGAGGAACTTTCTCTTCAATTCTCTGTTGCTTCTCTCCTTGATTAGAATAGAATAGAACAGAGCTGGAAGGGACCTTGGAGGTCTTCTAGTCCAGCCCCCTGCTCAAGCAGGAGACCCTATACCATTTTAGACAAATGGTTATCCAACATCTTCTTAAAAATTTCCAGTGTTGGAGCATTCACAACTTCTGCAGGCAACTTCTGTTCCATTGGTTGATTGTTCTCACCGTCAGGAAATTTCTCCTTAGTTCTAGATTGCTTCTCTCTTTGATTAATTTCCATCCATTGCTTCTTGCCATGCTCTGAGATCCTTTGGAGAATAAGTTGATCTCCATCTTCTTTGTAGCAGCCCCTTAGATAGTCACCAAATCGTTAATATGTCAAGATGTCTGTGGAAGACAGTACAGTATATGCATAACTATCATCTCCAAGTTACTGTAAGAGTGAAGAATACATCGTCTCTAGATTGGCAGGAAAAAGTACAGCCCCGTTTTGTATTGATTAGATCTCCTGCCTTGTTTGTAAATTTGACATTTTAAGAAGAACAAGAACGTAGGCCAGGATCAGAGAAGGGTGATTGGAGAGTTCTTTTTTTTTTTTAATTGAAAAAGTTTTAAAAGTTTTACATACCTTTTCCCCCCCTCCCCAACCACCACCCCGACTTCCCAGAGCAAATACAAAATACAGCTTAAATCCCCTAAATTCAACTCCATCTCTCACTTATCATAAGCATTAAACAAATAAACAAAAAGAAAGCAAGTCTTCTTTCTTCTTATTCCATCTAGTTTAACAGAATTAGTATCCATTTATAATTGCAGCAGTTAATAAAACAGTTGAATATTACTTAGCAGATTATTAAATCTATACAGTTTAACAAGTTATTTTATAACGTCTTTCATTGAGAACAAAAAAAACCCCTCATTCAAAAACCCCAAATTTAAAGTAAAATATTATATAAACTCTTCCATCCTCCACTTTTAAACCATCAAGGTCCAATTATAGTTAAAACACTTTAAAAAAAACATTTTCTAACTAAGGCGAGTTCTGTATTAGCAAATTTCTAGCGCAGATTTCCTTTCTCAGAGGTCAGCATAAAAGTGAGTGGAAGATTAAAGATTAGGAAGAACTTCCAAAATTAAATGCTTCTGCAGGTGGCAGCATTTAGCTGATCAAAACTGATCTCAGAAATTAAGTAATGTTGGGCCTCGATAGTACACTGATGGAGTAAAGTATTGTCTATGAATTCCAGGGCTGTTGGGATATTTAACAAAATCTTAGGGAGGTAGTGGCAATCTGCTTCTATAATTCTACCAAACAAAATATTTGTGGATGTAGTTATCAGGAGTCTCATCTCTTTTGTTTTCTCTTGAATGAATAAAAATTGAGCACCTTACTTAGAAAAGAGGCCACTAGACTTTCTGATTTTTCTTTGAAGACGTTTCGCTTCTCATCCAAGAGCTCATTATCAGAGCTCAAGAAGCTTCTTGGGTGAGAAGGGAAACGTCTTTAAAGAAAAACCAGAAAGTCCAGCGGCCTCTTGAAAAAAGCACTTTTGGGACAACCATGACCTGGATGATTGAGACTCTCCATAAACACCTTACTGCTGGTGGATTCTCATAGTTATTTAAGAAGAAGATTGTCTATCTTTCTACTGCGGCTGTGTTGTTCATTGCACTTTGTGGTTTATATAGGGCAGAGGTGACAAACTCAAGGCCCGTGAGCCAGATACGGCCCGTGGGGCCACCCTGGAAACAGCGAAGTATGAGCCCACAGTGCCTCTGCCAGCAAAAACACAACCCTGATGTGGCCCTCAATGAAATCGAGTTTGACACCCCTAATATAGGGGATTAGACTGATGGGATCACTCTCAGCCATAAGATTATAGGACTGTGATGGTGAACCTATGGCCGCGTGCCACAGGTGACACGTGGAGCCATATTGGTGGGCACGCAAACGTTGCCCTAGCTCAGCTCCAGTGCACACGCATGCACTGGTCAGCTGGTTCTTGGGCCTTCCGGTCCCACCAGAAGTCAACAAATGGGCCATTTCTGGCCTTCTTGGAGCCTGGGGAGGGCAAAAAACAGGCCTACCATGCCAAAAGCAGGGGTAGTGCGGGAAGTTGCACACGTATGCGTGGGGCACATTGAATTATGGATATGGGCACACACGCACACGACACACACCCCCCGTGCTCCCCCCACTTTTGGCACGCGACGGCAAAAAGGTTAGCCATCACTGGTATAGGTTATCAAAGAAAAGAGATTCTGAAAATGTGACATTTTCCCATATCTCCTTTTGGCTTTATTTTCTATATATGAATATTATGGGGGGTTTTATTCCAATCAGTGTATCCCATGGCAACATCTGAACTACTGAATAAACAAAGAATGTGAGAACACCATCCATGGCAAAGAACGATGGTGACTACAGAGACATTCTCACAAGATAATTTGTTAATATTTGTAATATATCATGGCCTCTTGCAGATATCATCGGAAGAAAACCTCCCTGAATGGAAAGTTCTCTCTTCAAATGACAAATAAATTACAGGGAAGAGGATTGAAATGCCCTTGGCTAATGTGTGGTCATGATAAACTCTACCCTTCATCTGTTTTTGCATTCTTTCTTGATAGCACAATTAAGTTGGAGAAGTCACATAGAATAAACACTATTGATAGGTCATATGATATGGCCTCGTATAAATAAGTTCTTCTAATGTAACAACAGCTCAAAAGGAGGGTGGAAAAAATGAACATTAACATTCATGCTTTTTTAAACAGGACTTGGCAATCTGAGATCTCCAGATTACTTTTATGTGCTCTGAACCATAAATTAACTGCTATGATTGAATGCTAATTATTATTATTATTTATTAAATTTATATGCCGCCCTTCTCCCGTAGGACTCGGGGCGGTGCACAAAATAAAACAAATCCTAAAAACAACCAGTATAAAACCCCAAACAGAATAAAATCTCATAGCAGATCAGGGAAGTTGCTGAAACAGCCATGTCTTCAGGTCGGTGCAGAAAGTGCGGAGGTTGGGGGCCGTCCGGAGCCCGATGGGTAACCTCTTCCAGAGGGTCGGTGCAGCCACCGAGAACGCCCTCATCCTGGGGGCCACCAGCCGACATTGTCTGGCCAATGGCACCTGAAGGAGGGCAGCCTTATTTATTTATTTATTTTTTATTTTTATTTGATTTATATGCCGCCCTTCTCCGGAGACTCAGGGCGGCTTACAGTGCGTTAAGCAATAGCCTTCATACTTTTGTATATTTATACAAAGTCAGCTTATTGCCCCCACAATCTGGGTCCTCATTTTACCCACCTTAGAAAGGATGGAAGGCTGAGTCAACCTTGAGCCTGGTGGGATTCGAACTTGCAGTAATTGCAAGCAGCAGATGTTAATAGATGTTAATAACAGGGTGCTTTAAACCACTGTACTACAGGCTCTGACCGCACAGGGCGGTGGGAGACCAGTAGGAGGTGGTCCTGCAAATACCCCAGGCCCATGCCGTGTAGGAATTTATAGGTAAGAATCAGCACCTTGAAGTGGATCTGAAGAGCAACCGGCAGCCAGTGCAGCTTGCGCAGGAGAGGTGTTACACGGGAGTAACGGGAAGCTCCCGTAACAACCCACGCAGCTGCATTCTGGACCAGCTAGAGCCTCCAGGTGCACCCCAAGGGCAGCCCCATGTAGAGGGCATTGCAGTAATCCAACCGAGAAATAATGAGAGCACGAGTGACTGTACGGAGGGCATCCCTGCCTAGGAAAGGGCGTAACTGGTGCACCAGGCGAACCTGTGCAAAAGCCCCCCTTGTCACGGCTGTCAGATGATCCACCAAGGACAGCCGAGAGTCAAGGAGGACCCCGAGATTACAAACCCTTTCAGGGGGAGTCGGCGACTCCCCTCCCATCTGAAGTGATGGGGCAGCTAGATCAGGAGATGCCGGCATCCACAGCCACTCAGTCTTGGAGGGGTTGAGTCTGAGCCTGTTCCTACCCATCCAGACCCATACTGCCTCCAGGCACTGGGACATCACAGAAAGGGCATCCCTGGGTTGGTCTGGGGTGGAGATGTAGAGCTGGGTATCATCAGCATACTGATGATACCTCATCCCAAAACTACGAATAATCTCACCCAGCGGCTTCATATAGATGTTAAAGAGCAGGGGGGAGAGAACCAACCCCTGCGGCACCCCACAGGTGAGGGGCCACGGGGAGGATCTCTGACCCCCCCCCCCGCCCAAACAAACTGCATACGGCCTGAGAGATAGGAGGAGAACCACCGTAGAACAGTGCCTCCCACCCCCAACCCCCGGAGCCGTCACAGTAGGATACCATGGTCAATGGTATCGAAAGCCTCTGAGAGGTCAAGTAGCATCAGGATGGAGGAATACCCCCCATCCCGGGCCCACCAGAGATCATTCACCAGGGCGTCCAATGCCATTTCCGTGCTGTGTCCACGCCTGAAACCCGATTGGTATGGGTCCAGATAATCCGTTTCCTCCAGGAATTGTGGAAGTTGGTATGCCATCACAGACTCAACAACCTTCGCTATGAAGTGAAGGTTGGAGATGGGACAAAAGTTGTTCAAGGAGGCCGGATCCAGAGCAGGCTTCTTGAGGAGGGGTCAAACCACCGCCTCCTTAAGTACGGCGGGGAAGACCCCATCCCTCAAAGAAGCGTTGATAATCGCCTGAATCCAGTCTCCAGTCACCTCTCTGGTTGCCACAACAAGCCAGGAGGGACATGGGTCCAACAAACATGTGGAGGCCCTCACTCTACCCACAATCCTGTCCACTTCATCTATGGAAACAGGGTCAAAGTCAACCCAGATGTTACCTTCAAGACTAGCTCCCACTTCCTCATCGGATCCTGCCCAGTCAGAGTCTAAACCCATCCGGATCTGAGCGACTTTGTTTTGCAGAAATTGTGCAAAGTCCTCAGCACTGCCTTGTAAGGGGTCCTCCCTCGCTCCCTGATTGGTGATGGTGGTTCCATGGGTATTATCAAAATTCAGCAACAAGCTGTACCAATGATAATTCCTCTATTTGTTCCTATCTTCTCACTTTCCCCCACCCCAAGCAAGAGAACAGACTAGCTTATTCTCTTCCCAAGCAATTCCACACTGTCATATGTCCTGCTACAAGCAAGGATGAATCCGTTAGGAAGTTCATGAGATATTAAAGAACTTCAGATAATCATTCAGGTAATCGTTATAAAAGAAAGTTAGGAAGCCATAGCTGAAGAATTCCCATGACTGCTACATTTCAAGAACAAGTAGCTTTCCTCTCCTCCTCCTCCTCCTCCTCCTCCTCCTCCTCCTCCTCCTCCTCCTCCTCTTCCTCCTCCTCCTCCCTGGTCATATTTGTTATGTTAGTTTTTACTGGCTGTGTGAGAACTAACTTCATACAGAGAATGGAAGCCCTTTTGCGACCTGGTAAAAGGTCAATTATTCCAAGCAGCACGGTTATGGTCTCCCATTATGAGGATGATTGTTGAAAGAAGAGATTGTGGGAGGCACAGTGCTCAGCAGCCTGGAATGTGCCCACACAGTCAGCAGCAGAATAAGCCATGTGTGTGTGTGTGTGTGTGTGTGTGTGTGTGTGTGACAGAGAGAGAGAGGGGGGGGGGAGAGAGGGAGAGAGAGATATTACCAATTTGCATCACTTCAGCCCAGCCAGTTAGATACCACTCCACAGCACTAAAATAATTTTAAAGCAGAAACTTTCCACTCACAAAATATATCACTGAGAAATTCTTCCATCATTGCTTCATCCAGTCTTGCTTACTCTTATTATCGCAAAATAATAATCCAATTAATTGGATTAGGACACATTTTCATTAAGCTATAACAAACTTTATGACAGGCGACCTAATAACTTCCAGATTTTCCAGATTACAATTTGGATAATTTGCCATTATGGACCAGTATGGACTGGTTAAAACGGAAGAAAGTAGTGGGAGGGGGGAAACATCTGGAGTCACGGTGCTCCTAACTAGGACTTGGATCTGTTAAACAGATTATCGCTGAAATATTTGAGAGTGGGAGATTTATAGAGGCCAGCCAATAGTGATTCATAATAGGAATTAAAATGTTCTTCAGTGAATGATAGGAAATAATACTGAAAAGTAGAAAGTAAGGAGGAAACTCCGGAGCTCCGTTTTTGGCTGCGCTGGCCTCTTTCAACCCACAGCTAGTGAAAACAGAGCTCCGGTGGTGGGATTCAGCAGGTTCGGGCCGGTTCAGGCTGGTTTGGGGGAACTGGTTGTTAAATTTTGGGCTGGCCCCACCCCTCCTTGCCCCGCCCCTTCCAGGAGTCCCCACACACCTTGTTTTGGCTCCCAGGTAAGCGCAGGGAGGTCTACTAGGCCCAAAACAGGGAGCGGGGGTGTGTAGTGTGGCGACCCTGTGGCCCATTTTTGCTCCCAGGAGGCTGCAGGGAGGCCAAATGATGCCTGTTAATATGTTCTGGACCCCGAGACAGAACTGAGGCAATTAGCAGCGTAACAAGGAACTTTAATCGTAACTGGAACTGTATAACACACACTGAACTCCCGCGCTTGTCAGCTCGTATTTATATGCGCCCTCCCCCCACTCCGAGCTATCAACACTTTAACCAATCAGGAAATTGTATTGGCAACCAGCCTCGGCCACTAGGGGCAGTTACTACGCGACGGGTATGCAACACTCCTTCCCACCTAGCTTGCGCCTGTGTCCCATCAGGCGCATGCGTAGTCCCTCAAATACTGGGGTCTACGACGGGCCCGCCCCGATCGCCTAAGCTCCACCCCTTTGCCCTGTTCTGGCGGTAGGTTTGAGCTGTCCGAGCGGACAACAGCTTGCTCCTCACTCCGTGGTGCCTCAACGGCCACCTCCTCCGGTCTGTCCCCAGTAACAGGTAAGTCCTCGGATCCGGCTCGGGCCTGGGGTGTTCCTTCGGTTGGGTTCCCCTGTCCTATTTCCCCGGCAGCCTGGTGGTTTGGGGCTGCAAAGACTTCCTCCCCTCTCTCCTGCCCAGTGACTGACAGCCTCCGGGATCGAAGCTGATCCTTGTGGCGCTTCCAGATCCGTCCCCGGTCCACCTCAATATGGTAAGAGCAAGGGCCCCTTATACCCACGACCTTGCCAGCCAACCACAAGGGCTGACCGCTATAATTCCGGGCGTAAACCAAATCCCCAACGTGGAAAGGACGGTATCTGCGCTGGGAGTCTAGAGGTGTGCTCGGGCAATATGCGGGGTGTAACCGGTCTAATGGTGTCCGCAGTTTGCGGCCCATTAAGAGCTCGGCAGGGCTTTTATTGGTGAGTTGGCCGGGCGTTGTGTGCTGGGCTATTAAATACTCCTCCACCTTATCGCGCCAACTTCCCTGATCCATTTTCTTTAAGGCATCCTTCGCGGATCGCACGGCCCGTTCAGCAAAACCATTGCTGGCCGGATGGAATGGCGAGATTAAGCAGTGCCGGATTCCGTTACGTGCCAGGAACCCCTCAAACTCAGTAGACGTAAATTGGGCCCCATTATCGGAGACAAGCATATCTGGCAAACCATGGGTAATAAACAGTTGGCGCAATGCCTTAATTATCGCTTCCGAAGTGGTTGTAGTCATACAGATTATCTCCACCCACTTCGAGTAAGCGTCAGCTACCACAAGAAAAGACTGCCCATTCAGCGGCCCTGCCAAATCTATATGTAAACGTGCCCAGGGCCCCCCTGGCTCCTCCCACTGCCGAGGATGGTCCCTGGGTGGCATAGCCATGTTCCCTTGACATTTTGAACACGAGGAAACCCAGTCAGTAATATCTTGGTCTAGATGGGGCCACCATACATACGCGCGGCCAAGGGCCTTCATCCGAACCACCCCCGGGTGACCCTTATGTAATTGACACAATATGGATTTCCTCAAAGGGGAAGGAATAATCACACGGTGCCCCCACAACAAACAGCCATTCTGAGTTGATAGTTCAAGACGGCGGGAGGCAAAAGGCTGCACATCTGGAGGAAAAGGACCTTGCGGCCAACCTCTGGACATCCAATCGAGTACAGTAGCAAGGACTCCATCCTTAGCGGAAAGACAGGCCACGTCCCGGGCGGTGATAGGTAATGGGGATTCCTCGATCAGCAACACCGTGGAAGCCGGAACGGGGTCCTCCAGGAGGGCAGGAACGGGGCAGCGACTCAACGCATCCGCATGGGCAAGGTCCCGGCCTGGGCGGTGAATCAACCTGTATGAATAAGCTGCCAAGAAAACAGAATAACGAGTCATGCGGGGTGATAAAATCTGGGGTGCTACACGGTCGCCGGCCAGGATGCCCAATAAAGGTTTGTGGTCAGTAAACAAGTCAAAAGAGCGACCATACAGGTAATGATGGAAACGACGAACACCGGCCACTAACGCAAGAGCCTCCTTATCCAACTGGGAGTAATTACGCTCTGCTGGAGCCAAGGTCCTGGAAAAATAAGCAATTGGCAATTCCCGGCCTGAAGGAAACGTGTGGCTCAAAACAGCACCCACCCCATAGGGTGAGGCGTCACAGGCTAATGACAATGGAAGGTGGCTGGAATACTGTGTGAGGACTGTGTTCGAGGTGAGAAGGCGCTTCACAGCGAGGAACGCAGCATTCTCGGTGGCACCCCATTTCCATAATGTCGTCCGATCCAGAAGGCGGTGTAGTGGTTCTGCGACCGAGGCTTTGTGGGGAATAAACACAGCGTAGAAATTCAAAAGGCCAAGGAAAGATTGAAGATCGGCCTTGCAGGTTGGGGTCGGGGCGTCCAGAATTGCGGATGTTTTCGCTGCAGTTGGATGGATGCCGGTGCCATCCACCAGAAATCCGAGAAATTCCACTTGGCGCACCGCAATTTTACATTTAGCTTTGTTAACCTTCAAGCCCGCATCACTAAACTTCTGTAATACCTGTCGCAACCGATTCATCAACTCTGATGTGCTGGTTGCTGTGACCAGTACATCATCAAAATATGGGATGACCCCGGGGATTCCCAGTAACAGCCGTTCCATTAAACTCTGGAAGATCCCCAGGGCAACACTGATGCCAAATTGGAGGCGGCGACATCGGAATGCCCCCCTGTGGGTCACAATCGTCTGCGCTTCGGCCGTCCTGTCATCGACTCTCAGTTGCTGATAGGCCTGGGCCAGGTCCAGCTTAGCGAAAACTGAACCCCGGCCCAGGGAGTGCAGTAGGTGCTGCACCACAGGAACAGGATAAGAATGACCTATGAGCGCCTTATTTAAAGTCGCCCGGTAATCGGCACAGATTCGAATAGAGCCGTCAGCCTGGATGGGCGTTACAATCGGTGTCTCCCACTGTGCAAATTCAACTGGTTCAAGTACCCCTTGCGATATTAGTTTATCCAATTCTGCATCCACCCGCGATTGTAAAGCAAAAGGGACTCTGCGGGGTTTCAGACGCCGCGGTGGAAACTGAGGGTCTAAGCTAAATGAGACCGGGGGCCCCTTATAACAGCCAAGTTTGCCATTGAATACAGACGGGAATTCCTGCACTAAGATGTCCAGCTCGGACGAACGGATGGCATTCACCCCTTGTAGGGTGAGCCCCAAAGCCTGGAACCAATTTAGCCCTAATAGGCTCGGAAGTGGTGCTTCAACGACGATCAGAGGCAGGCGACCAGAAAAGTTCTTATATTTTACCCTGAACTGTCCACTCCCCACAATGGCAATTTGGTTGCCTTGGAAATCCCTAAGCTGTACTTTGCATGGTGTGAGGTGGCGTTTGGCAATATGGGGCATTAACCTTTTTATAGTGCTCCAGGATACAATCGAATTTGCTGAGCCGGTGTCCACTTCCATTGAACATGGCCGACCTTCAATAACAACTGACAGGTTAATTTTGTCTCGGACCGTGCCATCAGGAACGGGAGACACCATATTCACACCCCCTTGCTCGCGGGGCCGTTGCGACCGGTTGTTCTGGTAACTCGCACGTTTGACAGGCCCGCGGCGATCTCCTCTGGGGGAAGTAGATGGCAACTCCACCAATTTTGGCGACCTGCAAACTCTCGCGATGTGGCCCCACCGGCCACATCGGTGACAAATCGCCTCCTTTAAACGGCAGTCCATCCTCAGGTGATTACCCCCACAACTCTTGCAGTCCCCTTGCGTTAGCCGGGTGGGTCTGCCGGGGCGCTGTATGTCTTTGATTCGGTCGACGGCGTCCTCCCCGCATGAATCGTCATCATCGCTCATCTCCACCTGGGTTTCATGTACGGGGTCCCCTGGGGTTTTACTACATGACTGGCCCCGTGGCAAATCCGCGAGGGACAGCGCAGCCAGTTCCGCGGCACAAGCTTCATCCAGAGCTTCCTGAAAAGAGAGCTCTGGCTTGGCAATGAGGCGTCTCTTTAGATTCTGATCCCTCACGCCGCTGACTAACCTGTCCAGTAAATAGTCATCTAAGTCCACGAATTGACAGTGTCTGGCTGCTTTCCTCAGCGCGGCAATATACTGGCTAATGGACTCTCCCTCAGCCTGATCTCGATGATAGAAGTGCTGACGGCGCGCTATACGAGAGGGCGCCGGAGCGTAATGTTTCTTTAATTTAAGCATGAACTCCTCCCAGGTTCCTGCGTGAATTGACTGTGGGGCCATGAGAGTCATAGCAGTCTCGAACATCTCGGGGCCACAGAAACTTAAAAAATACGCTCTCTTCCGTTCGCTTGACAACTCCCGATAGTCATTAGCTATTAAATAACAATCGAATCGGGCCACAAATGCCTCCCACAACTCTGTCGCTGGGTTGAACGGGGCAAAATTCTGAGAGGAAGCCATTTCCACCCCTCCCGAACTGCCAATTATCACTTCACAAGCTCCGTTCTCCCCACACGATCCAGCAGCCTCACAATCTTACAGTTCCTCACAGACGGCCGCCATTGGAGAAAAGGATCCCACCTTCATCGCCACTAATATGTTCTGGACCCCGAGACAGAACTGAGGCAATTAGCAGCGTAACAAGGAACTTTAATCGTAACTGGAACTGTATAACACACACTGAACTCCCGCGCTTGTCAGCTCGTATTTATATGCGCCCTCCCCCCACTCTGAGCTGTCAACACTTTAACCAATCAGGAAATTGTATTGGCAACCAGCCTCGGCCACTAGGGGCAGTTACTACGCGATGGGTATGCAACACCTGTCACACCCCCTGGCCACGCCCACCATGGCCACACCCACCCAGCTGGTTATTAGGGCAGAGAACCGGTTTTTAAATTATTTGAATCCCACCACTGGCCTCCGCCCTCTGTGTTTACTGACAGAGGTACCAGGGCCAGTCCTTCGCTGTTTCCACGGTGGCCCCGTGGGCCAGATCTAAGCATCCTGCAGGCCGGATCCGACCCCTGGGCCTTGAGGTTGACACCCCTGCTGCTCGCCACTCTACTAACAGAATTTCATTTAAATTCTCTTCTTCTCGGGGCGACATCTACAAAATCAATTCTCTTTCAAAGGGTGGGGGAAAGTGGGAGGGAATTTTCCCACCCAACACTAATTTAGAAAGATGGTGTTTCATCCAGTCTCGTTCACTCTTATCTTCTTCCTCCTTCCCATTTTAAAACCATCCACACCACCTTCATAAATTTAATATGCATGCAGATGCATGCAGTTCTGAAGAGAGCCGGCACATTGCCCATAGTTAGTAGGTGCTCAGGAAAAAGAATGGCCACAGCTTTCTAATTGCTGAAGGCACCTAATTCAGAATGAATAGAAGACCCATCTTGTCCATCCGTCCACCCCACTACTCACTGCGATTCAGGTATTTCATGAAAATAGTGCTTATTTGTAAATTGTGCTTAGAAGTGAAGGAAGGAAATCCGGTCTGCCTATCTTCTGAGTTGTTTTGTCAATTCCCCTCGAAAAAGGTGTCCACTACTCCATCATGAAGCTAGAGGGTGCTGCTTTGCAAGTAGAACCACTTGTCATTTACTACGTGGCATTTTTATCCCCTTGCACTGGACGGGAATGTATTTTAGAGATTGGGGAACAGATTGAGGGAGATGGATTGAAGGAGAGAGAGAGATAATAGATAGATAGATAGATAGATAGATAGATAGATAGATAGATAGACAGACAGATTAGAGAGAGCAAGATGGATTGAAGGAGAGAGAGATAATTAGATGATAGATAGATAGATAGATAGATAGATAGATAGATAGATAGATAGATAGATATAGACAGATGAGAGAGAGCAAGATGGATTGAAGGAGAGAGAGATAATTAGATGATAGATAGATAGATAGATAGATAGATAGATAGATAGATAGATAGATAGATAGATAGATAGATGAGACACAGTGAGAGAGATGGATTGGAGAGAGAGAGATGATAGAGATAGATAGATAGATAGATAGATAGATAGATAGATAGATAGATAGATAGATAGATAGATAGATAGATAGATATGACACAGAGAGAGAGATGGTTTGGAGAGAGAGAGATGATAGAGATAGATAGATAGATAGATAGATAGATAGATAGATAGATAGATAGA
>WNWU01000035.1:4082468-4099777 GCA_012654045.1 Ptyas mucosa
TTAGGGTTAGGGTTAGGGTTAGGGTTAGGGTTAGGGTTAGGGTTAGGAATAGAATAGAATAGAATAGAATAGAATAGAATAGAATAGAATAGAATAGCTTTATTAGCTAAGTGTGATTAGACACAAGAAATTTGTCTCTTCTGTAAAAACTTCTTTTTTAAAAAATATTTTTTATTTTTTAAAATAACATTACAAACAACATATACAATACTTCACCCTGTGCTATACATAAGAAAGGAAGATTTGGTTCTTCGGATATATCCTCATGATCGCCAAAATCCACGTTCTCGGGGTACAGGTACCGAAGCGTCCAATTTTCCAAAGGCATATTCCACGAATGGTTTCCAAATTTTCCAGAAGATATCCTCTTTATAGTTACCATTTCTAATTTTAATATCGCATGTCATTTTATCATTTAAAGCTAATTTCCACATTTCACAATACCACTCTTCTATTCTAAAATTCACATCTAATTTCCAATATCTAGCTATTATAATTCTATCCATTATAATCATAATTCTAATCAATTCTTTCTCATATTTTATTAGTTCTATTTCCTTAATTATCAACAGTAATATAGTTTCTGGTCCCAATATTATTGCTTTCCCTGTCGTTTCAAATATGATTTTCTCCAATTGATGCCAAAACTTTTTAACTTTATCACATTTGTACCACATATGTTCATAAGTCCCTAATTCCATATCACATCTCCAACATTTTTTACTAATTTTATCATCCATCAGTGACAGTCTTAATGGAGTCAAATACCATTTCCAAACAACCTTATAATGATGCTCTTTAATCCTTACAGATAAAAACTTCTCAATGTACATGCAAACCAACAGAGTATTAATAATTTTATTAATTGGTATAATTATATAATAATGGTACTGAAAAGAAGGGAGAGGGGAGAAGATGAGAAGGATAACAATAACACCACAGCCATACAACATGGGTAAATTTCCTTAGAGATAAGACAATACTGTGTGGATTAGGTATTCAAGCAGAGTGGTGGCATGAGAGAAAAAACTGTCCCCATGTCTAGCTGTTTTGGCATGCAATGTCCTGTACCAGAGACCCGAGGGAAGGAATTGAAAGAGTTTATGTCCAGGATGTATCGGATCTGTAGATATTTTCTCAGCCTTCCTTCTGACCTGTACAATATACAGGTCTTCTATGGAAGGCAAGTTGTTTGCAATTGTTCTTCATGCAGTTTTAACTAGTACCTTCCTTTTTAGTTTCCATCCATTGTTTCTTGTCTTGCCTTCAGGTGCTTTGAAGAATAGGTTGACCCTCTCTTCTTTGTGGCAGCCCCTTAGATATTGGAACACTGCTATCATGTCCCCCGTAGTCCTTCTTTTCACTAAACTTGTTGTTGTTGTTGTTAGTTGCGAAGTCGTGTCCAACCCATCACCACCCCACGGACAATGTTCCTCCAGGCCTTCCTGTCCTCTACCATCCTCTGGAGTCCATTTAAGCTCACGCCTACTGCTTCAGTGACTCCATCCAGCCACCTCGTTCTCTGCCGTCCCCTTCTTCTTTTGCCCTCAGTCTTTCCCAGCATTAGGCTTTTCTCCAGGGAGTCCTTCCTTCTCATTAGGTGGCCAAAGGATTTGAGTTTCATCTTCAGGATCTGGCCTTCTAAAGAGCAGTCAGGGTTGATCTCCTATAGGGCTGACCGGTTTGATCGCCTTGTAGTCCAAGGGACTCGCAGGAGTCTTCTCCAGCACCAGAGTTCAAAGGCCTCAATTCTTTGGCACTCAGCCTTTCTTATGGTCCAACTTTCACAGCCATACATTGCAACTGGGAAAACCATAGACTTGACTATACACACTTTTGTTGGCAGGGGGATGTCTCCGCTTTTTAGTAAGCTATCTAGATTTGACATAGTTTTCCTTCCCAGGAGCAAGCGTCTTTTAATTTCTTGGCTACAGTCCCCATCTGCAAATTCACTAAACTAGGCATACCCAATTCCTGCAACTGTTCTTCCTTTGAAGCAATCTAACTAAACAAAACAGAACACTTGAGCTGTGTTGGTCACCAAACACTTATCTAGTTCAGAGTTCAGTTTCATCCATAGGGGAATGCCTTTGGCTAATTTACATCTTGGTTATGTGGGCCTGTGTCTGAGCACCCTGTCTGAACCCAACCGAGGTATATTGTGTTAATCCAGAAAATGCGTACATCATATTGAACCTTTATAGGAAAGGGTGGAGTGTGTATGAACATTGAAGTCAATGCTGATTCCAGGTAACTGCCTGGACAGGTCCCTGCAGTTTTCTTGCCAAAGTTTTTCAGAAGTATTTTGCATTTCCTCCTTCCTAGGGCTGAATGAGCGACAAGACCCAAGGTCACCCAGCTGGCCATGTGCCTAAGGCAGGACTAGAACTCACAATCTCCTGGTTTCTAGCCCAATGCCTTAACTAACACACAAACTGGTTTTCTGTATATCTCACAATTTGGTGACCAGGTGAAGTGTATGAATGCAGCTTGCGTGTGTAATAGATTGACTTATAACAGTTCATTTAGTGACAGTTCGAAGTTACAATGGCACTGAAAAAAGTGACTTATGACCATTTCTCACACTTACGACCGTTGCAGCTTCCCTGTGGTCACGTGATCAAAACAAATCATATTTACGACAGTTGCAGTGTTCCCGGGCCATGTGATAATCTCTTGCAAACCTGTGACCAGATTCGCTTAACATCTTTGCAACTAACTTAACAACTGCAGTGATTCACTTAACACCTGTGGCCAGAAAGGTCGTAAAATGGGACAACACTCACTCAACAACTGCCTCATTTAGCAATTTTGGGCTCAATTGTGGTCATACATTGAGGACTACCTGCAATTTGCAATCTGCAACTTCTCTTTAAAATAAAGTCCAGAGTCTAAAATAAAATGTTTTGCACTGTACACCTAATGCAAGCATCATTTGTGACATAGATGTTTAAAAGCTATAATATAGTGCCAATATAGAGGAAGGGGAGTCATGGAGATATTGCTTGCAATTTTCCACCATCCCAGCTGTTGCCCTGTCTTCGTTCATAATAGACATGTATTTATGAATGAATGTCATTTACATGTTGCTTGGCATTCCCGCTTCTCTAACATTTCCTTGAAAGCTTTATTGTGTCTTGCTCACATGCAGATCGCATTCAGTAATGGCAGATTATGTAAGATTGACAAAGGAGAACATTGTGTGTGAGATTCTTGGAAGCTGACAGATAACCCCAGCAGCAGACTCAAGGAGGTGAACCTTTGGCAAACAACAGTTCGCCACTGGAAAGAGGCATTTGGGCTAAAAAGGAAGAAAGGAGATAACAATGAGGGTTGCTTAGTAACATACAGCCCTAGTCCTCGACTTACAATGGTTCATTTACTGACTGTTCAAATGGCACTGAAAAAAATGAGGTAGGACCCATTTTTCACAGTTATGACCATTGCAGCATTCCAAACTACCTGAAGGCCAGACAAAGAATAATGGATGGAAACTAAACAAGGAGAGATTCAACCAGGAAATAAGGAGAAATTTTCTGACAGTGAGAACGATCAACCCATGGAACAGAAGTTGTGGGAGTTTCATCACTGGAAGCTTTCAAGAAGAGACTGGACTGCCATTTGTCAGAAATGGTATAGGGCCGTTGTTGTGGTCTGCCAGCAGCCTGCAGAGCTGGCAGCGGAGTCAGACAGCGATGAGGCTGAGGGAGAACATAGGCCAGTCCTGGAGGCTGGGGAAGGCCCGGATGAGGGCTCTGCATCGGAGGCAGAGATGGGGCCAGGGCAGTGGTGGGTTGTAACCGGCTTTACTACCAGTTCTCTTTGTGCGCGCGCTTTGTGCGGGATCGCCTCTTCGGTCTCACGCTTGTGTGCGATCGCCACATGCATGCTCACTTCGCTTGCATGTGCGCCAAACTTGCGCTTTGCGCAAGCGCGTTGCAAATCTGCCCAGCTGAGGTGTGGCAATCCGCTCTGCGGATTGAAAAAAGAAGAAATATAACGTCGGAATAACGCAGGGGCGGGCGGGCGGGCGGGCGGGCGGGCCCAGTTCCCGAAGAAAGAGAACAGTTCAGTGATGTAATAGTGTCACCGCTACTGGCTTGGCTGAATCGGGCCGAACCGGGAGGAACCCACCACTGGGCCAGGGCCATCGGGGAGTGATGTGCGGATTTCAGAGCCTCCAGAGGCTGATAGTAGAGAGGCAGAGGAACAGGAGGAGCCTGTTCCTAGTGCATGTATGAGAAGAGCTGCCAGAAGGCAGGAGCAGATAAAGCAAAAAGGACAACTTGGAAGTAGGGCTAAGAGATGATTGGCCCCTCCCATAAGGTTTAAAAGACCAGCAACAGCTCTTGGCCTCTTTGCTGGAAAACAACGTTGAGAGATTTGCTTCTTGTTTCACTGTATTCATTTCTTGTCGGCGTCTTCTGCCTCTGACCTTTTGCCAAGAAAAACCTTTGGCAGTTTGCCTAATTATCCCAAGGTTGGTGATAAACTGAGGAATGGTGTTTTGAAGAATTTGCTTTCATCTAGTTGGGACTATGCTGAGAATGAATTAATTCTCAGCTGTTCTAATAAAGTCTGTTTGTTTTCAAACTGTTTGTATTTAACACTAACTACTTGGGCCTGGGTCACAATAGCCGTGATGTCGAACCTATGGCACATGTGCCCGAAGTAGCACGCGGAGCCATGTTGCCTGGCCCGCGTGGCATCACCTGTTCCTCGTCTGGGTTTCTGGCGCACATTCTGACGGTTGCGATGTACCAGGGTCATCTGATCCCCTTTTGTGCCCTTCTGACAAGCAAAGTCAAAAGGGAAGCCAAGTTGACTTAAGAACCGTGTTACTAACTTAACAACTGCAGTGATTCACTTAACAACCGGGGCAAAAAAAAAAGTTGTAAAATGGGGCAAAACTCACTTAACTGTCTCCCATAGCAACAGAAATTTGGAGCTCAATTCTAGTTGTAAGTCAACGACCACAGGTACAGCTATGGCCACCTACAGCCCTTTCAACTCCATCTTCTTTCATACAGAAGCAATCTGGATTTTTTTTTTGCTACGGATGTTAAGAGCCTTGGATAGTACAGTGGTCTAAAGCCCTGTTATTAACATCAGCTGCCTGCAATTATTGCAGGTTCGAATCTCACCAAGGCTCAAGGTTGACTCAGCCTTCCATCCTTTCTAAGGTAGGCAAATTGAGGACCCAGTTTGTGGGGGCAATAAGCTGACTTTGTAAATATACAAAAGTATGAAGGTTATTGCTTAGCGCATTGTAAGCCGCCCTGAGTCTCTGGAGAAGGGCGGCATATAAATCAAATTTAAAAAAAAAAAAGCAAATCAGTGCAGTTGTTAAATGAATCACGGAGTCATTAAATGAACAACTAATTGTTCCACAAAAGGTACGTCCTTTGTCAGAAAAGTAACGGTGGAAACAATAGCTACGATAGGCAACAAATGTCAAAAATAAACCACTTTAATCTTTGGAGCTTCGAGACGACGGTAGCCTTTGCCTGCAGAAACAGTTGTTGCCACTCCACAGTAAATGTCTGAGAGATGATGGACTCCTTCAGGACTCTGTTTGTACAGGGCGGGCACGAATTTTCCGAGGTGAGGGTGAATAGCGGCATTGTTGCCCCTAGAGAAGAGATGCGCGAGAGGAAATATGTGGGAGTTGCAAGCGAGGAGACCACTGAATTCTCCTCTTGGGACAAGCAGCAAATTCTTTTCGATTCCAACCCAGCAGACTGCAAGGAGAGGACCTCTGAATGTTTCTGGGCAGAAGCCTAAAGGATGTCTGAAGAATTATTGCAACTGGACTACGTTTTAATTTCAGAAACGTTTTACTATCTATTCAGGGAGCATCCTCAGTCAGCATGAGGTGGTTCAGCAATGGGTCGTTGGAATGTACCAGCTCTTGCCATACCAACCTCAGGGGATACTTCCCCAAAATGGATTCCAGGCAGAAAGCTTTAGAGTTGAAAATGGTGTGTGTGTGTGTGTGTGTGTGTAGGTGGCCATAATTGTACAGATAGTCCTTGACTTACAACTACAACTGAGCTCCAAATTTCTGTTGCTATGGGAAACGGTTAAGTGAGAGTTGCCCTGTTTTACAATTCTTCTTGCCCCGATTGTTAAATGAGTCACTGCAGTTGTTAAGTTAGTCACCCAGTTCTTAAGTCAGCCTGGCTTCCCCATTGATTTTGCTTGCCAGTTCGAATCAATTTATTACAGTCATAGACCAGAGACCAAAACGAATAAAATCACTCAATTTAGGAATAAGGAGAAATTTTCTGTCAGCGAGAACAATCAACCAACGGAACAGAAGTTGCCTTCGGAAGTTGTGGGAGCTTCATCCCTGGAGGCTTTCCAAGAAGAGACTGGACTGCCATTTGTCAGAAATGGTGTAGGGTCTCCTGCTTGGGTGGGGGGTTGGACTAGATGACCTACAAGGTCTCTTCCAACTCTGTTAATCTGTAAACACTCAGTAAACACTCACAGAGCCTTGGATAGTACAGTGGTCTAAAGCCCTGTTATTAACATCAGATGCCTGCAATTATTGCAGGTTCGAATCTCACCAAGGCTCACGGTTGACTCAGCCTTTCATCCTTTCTAAGGTAGGTAAAATGAGGACCCAAATTGTGGGGGCAATAAGCTGACTTTGTATAAATATACAAAAGTATGAAGGCTATTGCTTGGCGCATTGTAAGCCGCCCTGAGTCTCCGGAGAAGAGCGGCATATAAATCAAATTTATATATATATATATATATATATATATATATATATATATATACACACACAATTAAAAATTCTAGAATAAAATAATAAATAACAGATAAAATCTAGGATAAAATCCAGTCTGTCAATTACACATGGTCTACGACACTAAAATTGCAATCCATAAACTGTGAGGCCCCGTAGTCAGTTTAATACTAAAAGGGAAAGGAATAAGCAGTGCAAAGGGTTCGCCACATTTGTTGTATAAAATAGCTACGGTGGATTAAAACATGTGTTTCCGACGAACCCTCAGAGCTGCTGCGCAGAATCTAGCCACCTGCACTGTAGTTTACAGATTAAACTACAGAGTTGGAAGGGACCTTGTAGGTCATCCAAAAACCCCCCTACCCCAAGCAGGAGACCCTACACCAGTGATGGCTAACCTTTTTGCCATCGCGTGCCAAAAGCTGGGGGAGTGCAGGGTGGTCGCGCACGTGTGTGCCCACACCCATAATTCTATGCCCCCTGCCCCCCCCATGCATGCGCACACGAGCCCCCATGCTCCCCCCGCTTTTGACATCTGATGGCACAGTGGGCCCAGTAGGCCCATTTTTTGCCCTCCCCAGTCGCCAGAGGCTTTCTAGGAGCCTGGGGAGAGCAAAAACAGCCTTCCCCACCCCTTGGAGGCCCACCGGAAGCCGGAAACAGTACATTTGCCGAGTTCCAGTTAGCCCAGAAGGCCCCAAAATCAGCTGGCCAATGCATGCATCATGCTGGAGCTGAGCTAGGGCAATGCTTACGTGCCCACCAATATGGCTCCGTGTGCCATCTGTGGTACGCGTGCCATAGGTTCGCCATCACAGCCCTACACCATTACTGACAAATGGCAGTCCAGTCTCTTCTTAAAAGTTTCCAGTGATGAATCTCCCACAACTTCTGAAGGCAACTTCTGTTCCATTGGTTGATTGTTCTCACTGTCAGAAAGTTCCTCCTCATTTCTAGGTTGAATCTCTCCTTGGTCAGTTTCCATCCATTATTCCTTGTCTGGCCTTCAGGTGCTTTGGAAAATAGCTTGACCCCCTCCTCTCTGTGGCAGCCCCTCCGTTTCTTGTCAGGTCGTCGCAAAAGGAGATCACATGACCCCAGGACATTGCAACCGTCGTAAATATGAGTCAGTGGCCAAGCGTCTGAATTCTTTGCTACAGATGTTAAGCAAATCACTGCCATTGTGACATGAGTCACGCAGTCATTAAACAGATGGCTAATTGTTCCCCAAAAGGTACATCCTTTGCCAGAAAAATAACCGTGAAAAAAATAGCTACGATAGGCAATGATCTGAAATTCATGTCAAGAATAAACCTCTTGTTCCAATCAGGTGTGCTACAGTGGCTGATCTTTTTCTCCTTCATGGATGGCGATGATGATGATGATTTTGGAAATAATTGAGGCTGGAAGAAGCAAGGAAATCATACCGTGATGGATTCGCATGATTAAAAAAAAAAGCCAGTTGACTGTGGACATGTTACAGTAGGAAAATCATGGTTTATCATAATGTGTGAACACAATGCAAAGAAATCTTTTCCACCTTCTCCAGAAGGTATCTGGGCAGTTTCTGCATAAAAGGTGTTGCTCTTTTCTTTCTTTCTTTTTTTGCAGATTGTATGTTTTCTTTATCAAAACTCGCCAAAAAGAACACAATTATGGAAAATTAAAAGAAAATGTTTGGCCATGATTACAGAGCCTGTTTGATTTCAAGAACCCTCTCTAAGGTGAAATGATTACCCAGTTTTTCTTTTTCCTGGTCAATAAGTGCATCCTGTATCTTAATCTGCTTTATTAACGGTGCTTCCGGCTGCCTATTTAAAAATTCCTGCATAGTCATTCTATCATTTCCTGAAAGAGAGAGAGAGATGGAGGGAGGGAGGGGGAAGAAATATAGCAAGAAATGCAGGTAATACTTGACTTACGACCACAATTAGGACCAAAATTTCTGTTACTAAGTGAGACATTTGTTAAGTGAGGTTTTTTTGCCCCATTTTACGACCTTTCTTGCCACAGTTGTTAAGTAAATCAATGAAGTTGTTAAGTTAGTAACACAATTGTTAAGAGAATCTAGCTTCCCCACTGACTTTGTCAGAAGGATGCAAAAGCGGAACCCCTGACCGTACGACACTACAACCGTCGTAAATGTGAATCGGTGGCCAAGCATCTGAATTTTGATCACATGATTCACGGGAATGCTGCAACGGCTGTATGAAAAATGGTCATAAGTTCATTTTTTTTTCTACTGCTGTTGCAGCATTCCCGTGAATCATGTAATCAGAATTTAGATGTTTGGCCACCAACTCATATTTATGACAGTTGTAGACTAGTGTCCTATGATTATATGTCGTAACTTTGAACGGTCACTAAATGAAAAACCAAGGACTATCTGTATAAGCCAAAGACATTGGCTTCTTAGCCTAACCAACCTGGCAGGGTTGCTGTGATGAGAAATGAGGAGAGGAAGAGAAACATCTGGATTGAACGTGGGCAGCAGTGGAGTTTGTGGGACTGTTCTGCCTTTGTCACCTCCCCAAACACTCGTAGAAACGGGGTTAATTTTTGGCAGGCAGGGCAAAATTTTCCATTAGTCCTGGGGCCGAAATAAGGAGCAATAGGTTCACCCCACTGCATCACTTGCAATCATCTGTTGGGTTTCCTGTAATTCTCAGACTCCTCCTTCCGAATGTAATCTGCAAGGGATAGATTCTGACTCATAAAAAACAATGCCGATGAATGATCTCAAACCCTTCCAGCTTCAACATCTGTTCTAATATATCAAACTACCCAGGAGTGTGTTATTTCAAGTTTCTTCCATAGGGTGCAATATAATAGATCAGGGCAGAGATGAAATCCAATTTTTTTCCCTACTGGTTGTGGGCGTGGCTTGGTGGGCGTGGCAGGGAAATGATATTGCAAAATCTCCATTCCCACCCCACTCTGGGGCCAGCCAGAGGTGGCATTTGCCGGTTCTCTGAACTACTCAAAATTTCCGCTACCGGTTCTCCAGAACCTGTTAGAACCTGATGGATTTCACCCCTGGATCAGGGGTGTCAAACTTAAGACCCTCAGGCTGGATCCAACCTGCAGGCCACCCTGGAAACAGCAAAGGGCCGGCCTGTGGTGCCTCTTCCATTGAAAATGGAGCTTGGGAAGGCCGTATGTGGCCCTCCCAAGCTGTTTTCGCTTGCAGAGAGTTGTAGGAGGCCATCACAGCAAAAACGGAGCTTGGGAGCCCATTTTCACTGGCAGAGCGCTCAGGCCCCCACCGGCGCTCCCAACACAAGTGATGTTGAACTGGTCACGCCCCACCCAAGTCAAACACAACCCTGATGCAGCCCTCAATGAAATTGAGTTGGACATCCCTGTAATAGATCCTCCACATCAGGGATGTCCAACCTTGGCGACTTTTAAGACTGGTGGACTTCAACTCCCAGAATTCCCCAGCCAGCATGGTTGGTTGAATAATTCTGAGAACAAATCTTAAAAGTTGTCAAGTTTGGAGAACCCTTCCTCAACCTTTCACCCATTGTAACGGCTCCAAAGAGTGCATTAGGAATCCGAAATCAAAGCAGTTCATGGGTCATTTCTTCCCTATACTCATGGCTTAAGGCAAGCCATCTTACTAAATACGACACATCTGGTAAGGTTGAACAATATGGATTTTGGAGAAACCAAGTTGTTTAATTTGAAACGGTTCTAAGGGCTTAGGAGAGGTGTTACAAGGAATTTACTGCTTTGGGCACCAAAGACAGTTGATACGTTTTTGGTGTTGTGGTACTTGGACTCGGGCAGAAGATTTGCTGCTGCGTCCCAGGAATTACATCTGCGTGTCAGAGGTGATCAATGCTCGCAAATGCTATCCAAATGTCAACTCTGCCTGGAAGCTATGTTTATTGATTGCATGTTATAGTTGAATTATAATAAATTGTAATATCTTCACTAAATCTTTTCACACAGCACTGGAACCTAAAGGAGTTTGGCATATTTTGCATTCCAGAGTGGTAGAACGGATTCTTATCTCTTTGTCCGCGGTCAAGGGTATATTTTCCAATGCTGAAAAGTCAGGCGTCTTTTCCTAACAATAAAATCTGAACCCAACCAGGGAATTTTGCAAAGCAGCTTGAAACTTAATACATATTTTACTCACAAGACTGTGCTTCTTTACTTTGCTTTCTTCTTCTACACAAACACCCAGTTGCTACCAAAAATATTTGGGGGACACAGAAAGGACCGTCCCCCCTTAGGGATGAAAGCAGACTGGGTGACTTTGGGCCAATCACTAGGAGTTGGTGAGTTCTAGTTCCACCTTCGCAATGAAAGTCAGCTGGGTGATTTTGGACCAATCACCAGGAGTCGGAGAGTTCTAGTCCTGACCTGACCTGATCTGCAAATTGCAGAATGACACTGGCAAAAGAAAGCAAAAGTAGTAGAAATAATAATAATATGCGCCCTTGCTGCAATCCCAAAACAATGGAACACCGCTTGAACACCAACAGCATTGACGAAATCCCCAACCAGTCAATTGCAAAAGGCAGCTTTACTTGGGAGCAGCTTTCATCCTGCGACAATACCTTTAAACACCACCAAATATCCACCTCTGCCTATCCCAGGTCCTTGGGAAGGCCTCGATCATTGGGCAACAACACCAAACACAGCCCGAACATCTGGCTGACTGTGCAAACCAACCATAATAATTTATTAAATTTGTCTGCCAACCGACACCCAGGGAAAGGAAGCACCCCGATTCCAGCCCCAACTCCCAAGTCCTTCATGCATTCCTTCTTCCTTCCCTTTCTTCTCTCTGTGCAGGTCTCCCTTCTCCTTAATTCCGTCTTGACGAAGAGCTCTGCAGGACTCAGAAGCCCGCATCCCTCTTAAAAGTCGCAGGGAGGAGAGAGAGAGAGGAAAAAAAAAGCAAATGTCTGCCTCCCGAGCCTATTTCGACAGCTTTCCTTTCTCCTTAGCACACAAGATCTTTGCGCAGAGCCGGCTGGGCACGAGGAGATATATATATATATATATATATATCTGAGAGAGAGAGCAGGAGGCGAGCGAGACCGCATTGTGGTTGGCGCGCCCGGCCGCGCGCCCCCTCTCCCCCCCCCACCCGTCTGCAGTAACCGCGCATGCGCCGCAGCCTGCATTCCATCATGGCGGAGCCGTCCGACTTTCTCTCTTGCCGCGGCGAGGCTTCGTGGCGCCGAGCCTGAGGCGGCGGCTGGAGCGTCTTCCCTTCCCGGCGCTCGCCGCCTTCTCCTCCGGTCCCCTCTCGCGGTGAGTGTCGAGGCTCCCCTTCCGGCCGGGAGAGGCTTCCCTCAGCGGGCCGCCAGGGCGGGGCAGTGGCCGGGCGGGAGGGGGAGGAGGAGGAGGGGGAGATAAAAAAAAGGGGGGGGGTCGCACCGAGGGGGGGGGGAGAAAGCGGGATATGCCCCCCCCCCGGAAATACCGGAGCGAGGAGAGGGAGGGGGTGAAGAGGCTGACCCCCCTCCCCACCATGCCGGTCCCCTCCTTCGCCCAGCAACAGCCCCCCCCTCCTTTCCATCCCCACACCTGATTTGTCCACCCCCCCACACACACCTCATTCCAGAATAATTCCAGGATTTTGCCAAAAAAAAAAAAAAGTACTGATCTCCATTCTGCCCCGTTGCAAACCAGGCGCTTTGCAGCCCCAGCTTTGCATTTTTTAAAAATGTATATATATATATATATATATATATTCTGGTTGTTTCCTCCACGCCCCCTTGCAACAGCCCCCCCCCTTTTCCAGGGACCAAGTCTTTTTTATTTTTATTTTTTTTTAAAAAAAAAATCCCCATTTCCTTAAATTTTCCAGGGCCTTCTCCACTCTTCCCCTGCCTGCCTGCCTGCCAGCCAGCCAGCCAGCCAGCCAGCCTCCCATTCCCATCTTGACTTATTATTCCGGGAAAAGGGAAAGAAAAAAAAAACACCAAAAACCCGCCCCCTTCCTCCAGCTGATCTTTCCTTCTTTTTTTTTACTGTATTTCCAGAGCCTCCACCTTTTCCAACCAGTCTCTGGTTCTGCTCCCCCCTTTTTGGGGGTGGGGGGTGGGGGGGGAGAGATAGTGCGGGGGGGGGGTCAGAAGGGAAGAGAGGCTTGGAAAGATGAAGAAGGGGAAGTTTTGGATTTGCTGACGCTGGGGTTTGCGGAGGGTTGGGGGGCTTGCTGTTAATCCTTGGGGGTGAAAATGGATTTGGGGAGAAGGGGACCTTGCATTTGGAGGAATGGAGGGGGTGGGTTGGGGGAGGGGATTTGTGTGTGGGGGGGTGGTGCTTCCCAAACTTGAGGAAATGGAGAGGTGGGGGAAATGGGGGGGGGGGGTAACCACAGCCAGGCAGGAAAGTTGGTATGGAACCCAGGTGAAGAGAATTGGATCTGCAAGAAAGGGGGAGAGGTTGTGGAGAGGGGTTTAGGCCAAAGGGTGTCTGTGTGTGATAGGGGGTTTGTGTGGTGTGCAAGGATGCACACAAAAGGAATGTGGGTTCAAAAGCCGGGTTGCAAAGTTTAGTAGAGTTTGGTGGAGGGAACCCTAATGCCTGCCTAATGCTCCAGGATTGTGACTTAGGCTCGAAACATCTGGAAATGCAAGACCAAAGGTATAAGAAACATCAAGATGCCTGTGGAAAGGTACTTAAAGAGACAGAAATGTGTTAGTTCTTTCTTTCTTTCTTTCTTTCTTTCTTTCTTTCTTTCTTTCTTTCTTTCTTTCTCTCTCTCTCTCTCTCCCTCTCTCTCTCTCTCTCTCTCTCTCTCTCTCTCTCTCTCTCTCTACACACACACACACACACACACACATACATACATATTTAGGGGGGCAGCGACATGCCCCAGTTTTGCTTCCACCTGCTTTGTGGATGTGGGTTTCTTTTAAGTGGCAGGAAGTTCCCTTCGGGGAGGGGGAGAGAGAAAGATTCCTAGGAATGTCAGCCCTCCCCCCCACTTCCCAGCAGAGCAGAGGTGATGGGTCCGACTGATACTCCCTTTTAAAGGTTTTCGACTCTAGGTGGCTCTTTTCCTCTTGATGATCCGCTGAGGCTAATTATTTTGAAAAGAGGGGAAAGGGGGTGGAGGAAGGGAGGGGGGGATGCTTTTCCCCTTCGTTCTTCTCCACCCCTTTTCCCCTTCAGTGCTGTCTATCTGAATGCCACGTCGCCTTGCCTTCCCCGGCCTTTTGACTGAGTGCATAGCAAGCGTAGTAGATACTCTCCCACAGCGTTTCTCCTGAGCCAAAGGTAGGTGCCGTTAATCAGTGGCAGCTTTCCATCGGCCTGTCTTTTGAATCCCTTCTGGATCCCTTCCTTTAGGGAAAAAGAGAGCGGGGGGGGGGGGGGCACGCAGAATTTGTAACCGATGTCCAGGCTCCTGCTTAATTGTGAAGATGTTAGTAGGTGCCAAGCAAGGTTTCGGTCATGTCTTTTGCAGCTGTGATCACAGGCTAAAGGGGGGGGGAGGGGGCGAAGGTAATTCAGATGATGGAAACCTCTCTTTTGGGATTAAGAAGACCACCTTCCCCCCCACCCCCCCTTTGCAAGATCCTTTCCTCAACATATGGCAAATAGTGTGTGTTATTATAATCTTGCCAACTGGCGGCCAATGACGCAAATACTGGCAGGTGTACTTTAGTTCATTGTATGTTTCCTGTTTGTACTCCTTTCCAGCTTTTTTTAGTCATCGGTGTTAATGGAATCTATTTCATATTTTTTATCTTTTTTTTTAAACCGGTGTTTGCTTTACATAGATTAATTATGGAAAAGCATATCTATTTTCGTCGGGGAAACCTGTGTTCGATTATTCATGCATTTATGCTGATAAATATATCGTCATGGTTAGGGATGGCAAACTGTAGTTTAAAACTTAAAAGGGTAACAGAAATGGACAAGTATTCCAGCTAGTGCTGTAGTTTGATTCTTAAACGATTATTGGTGGCTTCTGTGACATAGGTGTTTTAAGACCAGCTGTACTTGCTACAGCAGCCATTATGCAATGGTATCTGTGACATTTTTCCGAAATGTCAAATTTGCCAGCTTGGAAAGATTTGTGATTCTGGCATAATCAGTTTTCAGCTGAGAAATTACATCTTGGTTCTTGGTTTTGAAAAGTGTGTACTTTATGCTGATCTTCCTTTTTCAGCCATGTTGGTAACATTCCTATCACCAGGATCTGACTTATATGTGGGTTGTAATAATAAGTGAAATAATTTATATAACATTTTGTTATTTAGAAAATGTGCTGTAAGCATCTTTATTTTGTTCTATTTTTCATGTTTCTTTTGTGGAGCCCAGGGCAATATCTGAAGGCTTGTAAAACTCCAAAGTAACTTATGGAGTTGTATGCCCAAGTTCACTCACTTTTCGTCAAATATTTAAAAATAAGAACAGAAAAAGAAAATGAGGGACTTAATATACAGTATTTTGATTTTACTCTTCTAGGGGTATTTTGAAAAGTATAACAACTGTTAGAATTAAATAGAAGTAAAAAAATAGAGTGGTTTTTTGAAAACTTGGGAAAATAATATTGCCTTATGCTAAAACATTGTTAAGGACAGTTACCTGCTCTGGTTAAGTTGGTGATCATCAAATAAAATAAAATCTCCATTTTTCCTTTCTTGCCATTTGAAATATCACTGTAGTTCTTTCCCACAAATTCTGTTTGTGATGTTCTTTTTAATTTAATATTGTTTTAATTTTGTACAAGCTTGCTCTTGAAATAGGCCTTTATATATCTTGTTTTCCCTTTCACCTGCATTCTTGTATGGCACAAAAGTTATATTTTAATTTGCGAAGGTTGAGATAGTGGATTTTTCAGCTCTTATCTCTTTTGCAGAGCGCAAGTCTTGGATTCCTGAATTAAAAAAAAAAAACCAGATTGAGCTCTATCTCATCTTCTAGAAGGACTCATTGTGGTGGAGATACACAAGAGATCTCTCTCTTTTATATTAACCTGAGCTTTCTTGTCTATATTTCCTGGTGATCCAGTAGCTCGGTCACTTGGAAAAACAAACAAAACCCAGCAGCATTGGAGCTTCCAGGATTCACAAATGTTGCGCACACATGCTTTCCCAGGTTTGGGCCTTTCACCTGCATCTGAACAAACATTTACTTTGGCACAGAAACAGAAAAGCCTTAAAGGGGCCACGTGTATTGATAAGCAGAATTGATTAGGAATGCTAAGGACTGTGCATGTTTCCCTCTCCTCTCTTCCTCCATCAGCAGTCAAGGAATGACCAGAGAAGGTAATGCTGTGTTGTGTGTGTGTGTCCCCCCCAAATATAGGTGGTCCTCGACTTACAACAGTGCATTTAGTGACCGCTTGGAGTCAACAGCCCTGAAAAAAAAGTGACACATGACCGTTTTTCACACTTACGACCTTTGTAACATCCCCATGGCCCCCTGATCAAAATTAAGGCTTTTGGCAACTGACATATATATAGGATGGTCGCAGGGTCCTGGGATCATGTGACCCCCTTTTGCGACCTTCTGACAAGCAAAATCAATGGGGAGGCCAGATTCATTTAACAACTACGTTGCTAACTTAATAACTGCAGTGATTCACTTAACAACTGTGGCCTGAAAAGTCGTAAAATGGGGCAAAACTCAGCTTAAGAAATGTCTCACTTAGCAACAGAAATTTTGGCCTTAAGTTTGATCATAAGTCAAGGACTACCTGTGTTGTGCAAAACCATTGTCGGCAAATCTTCCTATGGATTTTTCTGATGAAATGAGAGCCACTATGACATAATAACTGCAGCTCATTGGATCATTGCCAAAGTGCATACAATGATCCTGCAAATGGCCTTTCCTGGATTAGGACTCACCTGAAGCCCTTTTTAATTTAGGGTTATGCAAAGTGTGATAATTTACTGATACTGACTCTATTGTGAATGTTCATAGGTGGAGAAAGTTCTGTGCTACAGGTTTAGAGTTCGAATTCTGATTTAGGCATGAAAACTGGCTAGGTGACTTTGGGACAGTCATTCTCTCTCATCCCATGACATCAGGCTTGGGCGACAAGCAAGTCGGTTAATTCCTGTTGCAACCAATGGGTCAATAATTGCTTGATCAAAAAAAAAAAAAAATAGGGGACCCTATACTTGTGGGAAAAATTCTAGGAAGAAGAGAGAAGTGGGATGGCATACATGACCTCTCACTCCCCTGAACTTAAGTAGAGTATCAGTGCTTTGGGTACATCTGATGTGGGATGTAAATTTGTTTAATATTTAGAGATAGCATAATTAATTTTTTATCCTAGATTAATCAATCTATTCTGAAGATAATGCTTTGCCAAAGTTTTACCTGAAAGTGAAAATGCAAAATAATTTAGTATTAGAGTTTGATGCTAGATCATTTTCCTCTTAAAGGAAAAATTGAATCTAATTAAGAACTTAGCCTTTGTTCCCATTGTTAGTGAAATTTTCTCTAATCTATCTTTCTTTCCTTCCTTCCTTCCTTCCTTCCTTCCTTCCTTCCTTCCTTCCTTCCTTCCTTCCTTCTTTCTTTCTTTCTTTCTTTCTTTCTTTCTTTCTTTCTTTCTTTC
>WNWU01000035.1:4099787-4109787 GCA_012654045.1 Ptyas mucosa
TTCTTTCTTTCTTTCTTTCTTTCTTTCTTTCTTTCTTTCTTTCTTTCTTGATTCGATGTATATGCCACCCTTCTCCGGAGACTCAGGGCGGCTTACAATGCATTAAGCAATAGCCTTCATACTTTTGTACATACTGCTTAGTAGGGCTTTTGGCCCCCCAAAGCGGTGTTCCTTTTTATACAAAGTCAGCTTATTGCCCCCACAATCCGGGTCCTCATTTTACCTACCTCGAAAGGTTGGAAGGCTGAGTCAGCCTTGAGCTTGGTGAGAATTGAACTCGCAGTAATTGCAGGCAGCTGGTGCTACTTAACAGCACTTTAGTCTGCTGCGCCACCAAGGCTCTTATGTTTTATTACTACATGACCAGCTGTATTGGGGTGATTGATTGGCTTGTTATATGTTTGAATGCGATTAATCATACACACACAAAATCCTCTTGGTTTTAATATATTGTCTTATACGTTTCCCATGTTTCCTTGAATCTCCCAGAGTTGGGAAATTGTGGCTGATAGGAGCCAGATTCTTAATAAATATGCTGCTCAAGGAATATATGGTATGGCAGCCTGTGTGGCAGGCAGTTCCAACTACACTATTACCTTGGAATTAATATCTATAATGAAGCTGGATTAGTGTGCTCGTTAAGATAGAGTTATCATATCTGAGCGATCAAAACTGTCCTATGACTCAAGCGATCGTTCCCTTTAAGAAGTATGCAACTTATCGCCACGATCGTCTACATATAATGTCAGAAATGAACTTGAAGCCTGAAGGACATCTAGCCACACAATCTGCACAGTGTAGGATGGCCTCGAGGAAGCATTCCTCCTCAGTTTCCCCAACATTATTTTAGCTTTTGTAATGATTTTACAAAAAGGAACGCGGTGGCTCAGTGGTTAAGATGCTGAGCTTGTCGATTAAAAGGTTGGCAGTTCAGCGATTCGAATCCCTAGTGCCACGTAACGGGAGCTCCTGTTACTTGTCCCAGCTTCTGCCAACCTAGCAGTTCGAAAGCACGTAAAAAAATGCAAGTAGAAAAATAGGGACCACCTTTGGTGGGAAGGTAACAGCGTTCCGTGCTCCTTTGGTGTTTAGTAATGCCGGCCACATGACCATGGAGATGTCTTCAGACAGCGCTGGCTCTTCGGCTTTGAAACGGAAATGAGCACCACCCCCTAGAGTCGGGAACGGCTAGCCCATATGTGCGGGGGGAACAATTATCTTTATCTAATGATTAAAAAAAAGGTCCATGCTTACATGTCATGAACGCATAAAATGAAAGCAAGAATTTTATTTTTCCTTTTCAGTACTTGGATGGGAGAGGAAGAGGATAGTAGGCATGAAAAGAATGCGTACACGATAGGGAAGGATAGAGTAGACACGAAGAGAACGTGTTGACTAACAGAGCAGGATGGAGGATGATATTGGGAAGAATGGTAGAAAACAAAGATAAAATTATGAAGCACTGAGTGGGAGCACAGCTTGCAGAGAGAACTTGCATGGCTTCTCTGGGGGTAGATCCTGCCTCATAAACGTCTTCAGGTGCTTTGCAGGCGTCAGCAGGTGCATGAATGGAGGTGGTCCTATGCTTGTGTTCAAAAGATTTTTTGACAAACGTCATTGAAAGACTCTTGAGTAAACTAGTCCTAGGATTGCAGGAAAAGTCCTCCCATGGATCGGTGAATAGTTGAACTATTGTTCGGCCAGGCAGGGTGGAGGCCACAAGCAGGGAATTAGTCTTGAATTTTAAGAGATCCAGGACCATCCTCCCCCCCCCCCCTTTCCCAAGCTCCATGGACGCTCATCTGTCTGTTCCCAAGGGAAGGCAAACAGTCTGGGGAGATTTTTGTATTATGGACAGAACACAAGAAAGTGGTTAGCTGGAACTCAACACATATGGATCTGATTGCTTGCGACCAGAGGTGGGCTGCTGCCAGTTCGGGCGAACCGGTAGTTCCGACCAGTGGCAGGGCCCGCCCACCTGCCCAGGCGCTATCCCATCCTATATAATCGCCGTGTGTTTGAAGCCGCACTCACACTCGCACACTCACATTTTCGGTTCTGAAAGAACTGGTTGTTACATTATGTGACAGCCACCTCTGCTTGAGACTGATAACTATGGAAAACACGGAACAGAATAAATGAGCAGTTTTTCACATTGGAGGAAAGTACAAAGTAGTGTCCCCTAAGGATCTGGTTTGGGCCCATGTTCAACTTGTTAATAAATGAGTTAGTCAAGACGTTTCCAATTAAGTGACAAAATTGGCAGATGACACAATCATTTAAGCTAAGACATAAGGGAATTGTGAAGAGCTCCAAAGAGATCTCTTCCAACAATGCTTAGATCACTAAATGGCAAATGCAATCTAATCTCTTCCGGCATGATGATAGTCTGTCACTACATACTAGATGCATGGGAGCAAGAATGGCAGGGGGAAAAAAAACACATTTTCATCATCTCTAATTAAATATTAAGTTTCACTTTAATAATATGTAACATAAGTATATTTCCAAGGAACACATTTCAATTAATGTATTCTTCTGAGTAAGTATTTTTTTAAATTGATTTTAAACTTGATTACAGTTTGGAGTGCTGTGGATTTCATAGTTGTTTATTGAGTGTTGATCAGTC
This sequence comes from Ptyas mucosa, assembly GCA_012654045.1. Lineage (NCBI taxonomy): Eukaryota > Metazoa > Chordata > Lepidosauria > Squamata > Colubridae > Ptyas > Ptyas mucosa. The sequence goes on from WNWU01000035.1 coordinate 4,102,417, forward strand.
ATTTGAGAGCCAGTTTGGTCTACTGCAGGGGTCTGCAACCTTAAGCACTCAAAGAGCCATTTGGACCAGTTTCCCACAGAAAAGAAAACACCGGGAGCCACAAAACCTGGGAGAGCGTGGCCAACTCGATGCCACTCACTTTCACCAGTCACATGACACCCCCCCCCCCAGCCACACCTACCCAGCCGGTCATTAGGGCAGAGAACCAGTTGTTAAAAAACACCAGGAACCACAAAACCCTTTTGACATATATATCTCTCTCTCCCCTCCCTCCCCCCCTCTCTCTTTATCTCTCTCTGTCTCTGTCTCTTTCCCCCTCTCTCTGTATCTCTCTATATCTCTCTCTCTCCCCCTCTCTCTGTATCTCTCTGTCTCTGCCCTGGCCGCTTCTCCATCCCCCACCGTCACCCTTACCTTCTCAGGCCAGGCGAGGAGTGACTGGGTGGGGAGGGCGAGGGGTGGGGCTAGCCAGTGGTAGGATCACCTGACAGAGAGCCACAGCAGAGAGCCTAAAGAGCTGCATGTGGCTCTGGAGCCTCAGGTTGCTGACCCCTGGTCTAGTGGTTAAGGCACCTGGCTAGAAAGTGGGAGACAGTGAGTTCTAGTCCTGCCTTAAGCATGAAAGCCAGATGGGTGACTTTGGACCAATCACTAGGAAAATGTGAGTTCTAGTTCTGTCTCAGACATGAAAGCCAGCTCGGGAACTTTGGGCCAATCACCAGGAGGCTGTAAGTTCTAGTCTCACCATATACATAAGGGCCATCTGGCTGACCTTGGACCAATCACACACACATAGCCCAACTCACATCACAGGCATATCATTCTGGGGAAAACAGGAGAAGAAAGCTAAATTGGATGTGTTTGCACCTTGAATTATTTGTGTAAAAAAAAAGCTGAATACAAATAAATAGAATAAAAATGTGCTCACTATAGAGGAGTGTCAGACTGTTTGAGTCATACTACAGGGGTTGTTCTAGAAGTATATTTGATTTTAAGGTACCCTCCAATTTTTGCCTGTAAATAAGATTGATTTGCCTTACAATGCAGAGAGGAAACACTGATTTTGAATCCAGTGTTTGGAAGTACCTAAAAGCTCTGCTGATGAGAATTACAGTACAAGAATAGGATAGGTTTTCCCCCTTTGGTTTCACTTAAGTTTTAAAAAAATGCTTCCCTCTGATTACAGGCAGAGAATAGAAAAGATTTTTGATTTCTGGATGCTGGTATCTTATATTAAGACACAAAGAGTTTCATTATTTGTATGTGTAGTGGATTAACAGTTGAGAAACTCAGTTGGGATTCAACAGCTCTAATTTAACTGGCTTATTTTGCTTATGCTACAAGATTCCTAAAACGAGACTTTTTCTAGGCCATCTTATTAGAATTCTTCATAACCGCAGATACTCGGCATTGAATCTTCTGCATATCTTGAGTCGCCATGTGCGAATAGGCGGCAATATAAATTTCCTAAAATAAAATAAATATCTAGAATACCTTCTACCATTCAACTCTTCCAATCTTGAAAAAATCCATCATGATCTAAGCCCAGCTGCCCCTTATACTTCAGACTTTTCAAAAAAAAAAAAAGTCCATGTTACTTCATAACTGATTTACATCTTTTAGTAATGCCAGCACGATCTCTGTAAAGAAGGAAATAAATATTGAGATGTTTAGGATGCTGGCTTGCGCTGTGGAACTGCAGGAAAGACACTAAACCATGCTGTGGGAATATTTAATCTCTATTAACCTTTTTCACCTCTTCATCTGCGCTCATGTTTATCTTCCCTCTTCAGTGTTTGTAGGTAATCTCAACCAGTGTAGGTAGGTAGATAGGTAAGTAGATGGAGGGAGGGAGAAAGCACTTTGTACCTTTCCTGATTTTGATTCATAGTGTTCTGCCCCAACTACGGACCCCAAAGAACGCAGCACACACAAAGTACTCTGGCCCAAGTACTTCCTATTGATCTAATGTGAATTGATGTCTATGCGATACTGCGATTGAATCTCTAAAGTTATAGTGTACCGTATTTTTTGGAGTATAAGACGCACCTTTCGCCCCCCCCCCAAAAGGAGGTGAAAATTTTGGTGCGTCTTATACACCGAATGTAGCCCCGCCCACCCACTGGCCCCCACCCTTTGGCCTCTGCCTCGCAGCAGTTACCTCTTTGCAAGCAAACAGCAAGAAAAAAAACAGCTCCTTTCAGCTTCAGCACAGCCTAATTAGCACAAGTTGATTGGATCCGCCTCCCGACTCTCAGCTGATTTGCTCTCAGCTGTTTTGCTCGCTGCAAAGAGGTAAATTGCTGGAGCAGATTTTTTTTTCCCCCTTGTGCTAATCAAGCTATACCGAAAGCGAAAATGAAAGTAAAGCAGGCTGTTTGCTGCAACAAGGCAAAATTGCTCATAGGCAGAGGGAGATTTCTTTTTCTTCTTTTCCTCACCAAAAAAGGTAGGTGCGTCTTACACTCCAGTGCATCTTATACTCCAAAAAATACGGTGTTTTGATCTTGATTAGTTTGTGTTCAAGTTCCTTAGTCTACGTACTGTATATGTATAGATCACGTACAGAATCATAGATCTGAGTAAACAGATCATACTTCCCTTCATGATACGTTTTCGCTTTCCTCTCTTCTTCTAGGTTAGATGGTGTAAACTTGTGAATGATTTTGCCAACCTTTACCATAATTACTCCATTAAACTGGCATAATTCTTTCCCCTGGACTATGCCGTACAATATCGCTAAGCACTGTATGTGCTAGCTCTGTCTTACTCTTTTATAAGAAACATCCATGATTTTATAGTGAAAAATAGATTGGTCCCCAGTTATGACAATGGAAAATTGAAGGGAGTAGAGGAATGTTGAACCTCATGCAGAGCTTCGTTAAAAAATTGTGATCTTATGATAAAGACACTAGACTACTGCGAGTTCTGATCCCACCTTCGACATAAAAGGTGGCTGGAGGATTTTGGGCCAATCACCAGGAGACTGTGAGTTCTAGTCCCGCCCAAAGCATGAAAGCTGGCTGGGTGACATTGGGCCAATCACCAGGAACCTGTAAATTCTAGTCCCGCCTTAGGCATGAAATTTGTCATTCTCTCTCAGTCCCATCCATCTCGCATGGCTACTGTTTTGGGAAATTGGAGAAGGAAAGAATATTAGGTATGTTTGCCGCTTATTTGTAAGAATAATAAAGGTGGGATACAAATAAATACCGCAATTCAGAGCTGTGATTTTATCCAATGATGTAAAAATGCCATGAAATACTTCTGATTACAATCGTACTGTATATCAGGTTTGGTATTACTTTGATTTTGAGGTGTCAAGATACAATGATAAATATCCAAGGAGAAATATATTGAAATTTCTTCAAGAGAGAGAGTGCATTTGTGTATTTCAGGAATTAAAAAGTTTTAACAACCTTTGATTTGTTTGATAAAAAGTTTGATTAACCTTTGGTTAATCTCCCCACCAAAGGCAGAATTTTAAGACATATTAATTTGCATCTGCCTTTACACAATCTCTTTGACTACATTTGCTTTTGGAGCGGACCTTAAGAAACATTTTTAATGATTATTTGCAATCCAATGGCACTTTCTGGATAGAAGCCAAATATTATACACAAAAGAGAGTGCATACAAGGTCTCCTGGGAAATATTTAAAATTATTTCTAATGATTTAATTAAAAAAAACATGCCTCCAGTTATGAACAGATTGCTGTTATGGAAAGTATGTGGCCTTGCCATCTCTGCCTCTGAAAAGTTAAGTTATAACTAGATTCTTGTCAAAAGACAGTTATTTGTTTGAACTATATTGAAATTTGGAATATGTAAATAATTTTGCCTGAAATGCTTCTGTGTGGTCTCCCTTGTAATGCGAGAAAATCTTTTGAGAATAAACTGATAAAATGAGATTACCAGAAAGTGGGCATGAAATAGTAAAAGAGTGATTGAGTTGTAGTACTGATTCTGTTTGGGCTCTGTTCATAAATTAACAATTATCTAGTACAAGTGTTGCTTCCACATTCCAAAGTAAGCTTTAGACAACCTTATAATGTGCATTCCTGTGTTTGGAGAATGGTGGGATACTGCTTAAATAATGTTCCCTCCATCTATAATTTGTATCATACTAGCTGGCAGGGACAAAATGTAGATATGAATCCCACAACAAACTTTGAACCATCTCAATATCCAACAGATTGAGGACAATCTTTTCTGCAAGCTGGGCTAGATCAAGTCAGATCCAAGTTTTGTTTGGCTGAGTGTTAGATTTTTGTGTGTCTGCCTTCTGGTTAGTTTTATTGACTTCTGGCGATTGCCTGGGCAAGTCCCTACATTTTTCTTAAAAGATTTTGGAAGTGTTTTACCTTTACCTCTTTTCTGGGGCTGAGAGAGAATGACTGGCCCAAGGCCACCCAGCTAGAACTCATGGTCTCCTGGTTTCTTGCCTGATGCCTTAACCACCATATCAAACCACTAGTGCACCATGCCTTAACCACTAGTGTACCATGACGTTCAAAGACTTTGGCTTTGAGTTCATTGTCAGCATGTGCCTCCGGTCAATAATAGCTGAATTATCGATTAATGAATAAAGAATTGGCAATGTACAACAAGCCAATGCTTTGGATCCTACTTACACTAACTCTCTCCCACTCCAATTGACATGCCAAGATTCCCATGAAGGTGTTTTCTAAGCATTTAAAGCATTGCTTTCAATTTGGATGCCTTCTCAGTCCAAAGCCAATATTCTAACCACAGCACCACATTGACTCTTGGGTGAGACCAAGTCATCCAGTCTTCATTAAAGGGTCTAGAGGTATTAATAAATTGCTCACTGTAGTTATTTGTGCAAATAAGGAACTGGCAGCTACTGTGTGGGTTGTATGCTTAGATGCTTTGTCTGGGTTCCTACCATCCGTTCTTTGACGGACTGGAGATGAAATTACAAAATTCCATGAGTTATTTACCTAAAAATGAATGTGAACATGTAATTTGGCTTTTGCAAACCACAGATGTCCTCATTAAATCCCAGACTACTTGGATTCCCAGTGTTACAAGAATGTTAGTTCTAGAATTACTGAGAATGTTCCTAATAGAAAATGAAACCTAGAATAACAGAATTGGAAGGGACCTTGGAGGTCTTCTAGGCCAACCCCCTGTTCAAGCAAGAGACCCTATATCACTTCAGACAAATGGCTGAAATGGTATAGGGTCTCCTGTGATCGATGTCCTTCTCTGATAATTGAAATTAAAGAATATCTAGATTTTGGCTTCCTTGATGAATAGCCAATATATATATATAAGTTCTGTGTTGATTCCTTCTCCATTCTCCAGTGTGGCTGTCTGAAGACTTGCAGTGTATGCTACCTTGAGTATGTTCAGGGGACTTTGGTGGTTCATAATTTCTTTCATAATCCTGAAATAATTTCTCATTTCCAGGAAATCATAACACAATGTAAAAAGAAATTTCCTTCTCTTGAGCTGTAGAACCTCTCCTAGAATACAGAATAACAGAGGTGGAAAGGATCTTGGAGGTCTTCTACTCCAACCCCCTGCCTAGGCAGGAAACCCTATACCACTTCAGACAAATGGTTATCCAACATTCTTTAAAACTTCCAGTGTTGGAGCATTCCCAAATTCCACGGATTAATTGTTCTAACTGTCAGGAAATTTCTCCTTAGTTCTAGGTTGCTTCTCTCCTTGAGTAGTTTCCACCCATTGCTTCTTGTCCTGCCCTCAGGGGCTTTGGAGAACAGCTTGACCCCCTCTTCTTTGTGGCAGCCCCTGAGATATTGGAACACCGATATCATGTCACCCCTGGTCCGGCTTTTCATTAAACTAGGCATACCCAATTCCTGCAGCCGTTCTTCATATGTTTTAGCCTCCAGCCTCCTAATCATCTTTGTTGCTCTTCTCTGCACTCTTTCTAGAGTCTCCAAATCTTTTTTACATCGTGGTGACCAAAACTGGATGCCTTCCAAGTGTGGCCTTACCAAGGCATTATAAAGTGGTATTAACACTTCACTTGAAATCTCACTTCTGTGTGTCTTGGACCTGTTCCTTGTCTTCAATAACTTTACAGTAGTAGTAATTAACTCCTGATCATTGACCATAGTTTTTTAAATTTCTACTAAACAATAAGAAATAGTAATATCTCAATATTCTTTACTATTTAAACAGTGGTGAAGATGAACAATCAGTTATCTATGTGTTTATTGCACCATTTCTAGGAAAGAAGGAAAATGTCATAAGGATCCAAATATTTTCACTAAAATTAATTTCAGAGTGAAACATACAGTTCTTTTCCCTTGAACTTGAATATCCATGATACACAGTCTTCAAGGCCATCTTGGGAACTGAGGACTTCATCCAAATTCATACCGGGTCTCATTTCCCAAAGTGAAATTTGAAATTTGAGCATTGGAAGTGTAGATCCAAAGACCACTACAGAGAAGAAATCCAGTTCTAAATTGTAGATATTTGGAATCCTTGATTTTTCCTTCCTCAATGTGCTTCAGAACAATTCAATTTAAATTAAATACTTCAAATTCAATTTGATATCAAATGGCAACTTTCAAAGCCTTGCTTAAGTCTATGTGTTTTGAAGTGAAATAATAGAAAAATTGTCACAGCTTTTTAAAATTACTGTTCTCATTGGTGACTAAAATTTTTTTTCAACTTCATCAAACTTTGCAGTTATTTTAAAAGGCATATTTTTAATGATTGGTACTAGAGATGTCGCCCCCCCTCTCTCTCCCTCCCTCCCTCCCTCTCTCTCTCTCTCTCTCTCTCTCTCTCTGTATAGATACATATACACACACACCTTCAGATTTACAAATAGGCTTTGGTTACAGCCCAAGTGTCAAAATTTTATAATGGATTAGTGCTTACTAAGCTGGTAAATAAACTCACCTTCATGTCTGTTCAAGGTCTGTCAACAAATCCAGTATATGAAACATTAATATTAGAAAAGCTTTGTAAAATATTAAGTACCGTTAAGAAAGAAAGAAGAAATAGCCATGCCTCACAAAATACACAAATGAAGGTGTGTTTCGCAGATTTGATGATAGCATATATATAAATGGCATAAATATTGTTTTTCGTTGACAAGAGCTGTTGGAAATGTATCTGTCTCTAGGGATGTCCAATGGCTTTTCTGAAGGACTAATTCTATACACTGAGTTCAGGATCATATTTGTCCCATGTTTATCTTTTATAGTTTATTGTATATTCTTTTGTCAGCCACTGGGAGTCTTGTCTTCGAGGCAGGGTTTATTGCGATTAATAAACAAACAAAAAATCCAAAATAAATAACCTTCTGTATTCAGGAACATGACTCCCAAGTTATTTGTTTGTTTGTTTTACCATCCATCT